>OX418216.1:9446648-9681445 GCA_948455865.1 Conomelus anceps | reverse complement strand
TGGAAACGGAACACTATGTCGAAGTTGGATAAGAATTTGGTTGAAGAGGATGGAAAGAAGATAAAAGAGGAGAGGACTTCGGAAGAGAGCCATAGCACAGATTAAGAAATTGTAACTTGTAATTGTAAATTGTGGCCATAGACAGAGAAAAAGAGAAAGTTTGAGGAAAAAAATCGAGTGTTTTATATCCAAGAAATCTAATAGAATACGTGCAAAGTAGAATGAAAAAGAATTAAACTAAGATGTGGATAAAACATTTTGAAGGAGAAAGATGAGAATACGGTTGAATGAGGATGAGAGAAAGAAGGGAATAACATAAAGAAGAAGTGGAATGACAAGACTAAATAAATAGGAAAATAAACAGGAATATGACAAAAAATAGATAAACAGGAAAATGACAGAAATAAATAAACAGGAAAATTACAAAATAAAGGAGAATGACAAAAAAATAAATGGCAGTGTTCGGAAAAGCATGAGAATGAATCATTATGAAGAAGTTGGATGAGAATCTCAGTAGAAAAAGATGGAAAAATAATGAAAGAGGAGAGGAGAGTGAAAGAGAGTGTGAGAAATAAAAGAGAGAAAGTTTGAAGAAGAAAGAACTGAGAGTTGAGCATCCAAGAAATCTGATAGATTACATGCAAAGCAGAATGACAAAGAACAAACTAGGATGTGGATAGAGCATTCTGGAGGAACAAGAATGAGAATTTGGTTGAAAGAGGATATGAGGTAGAATAGGATAAAGAGAGAAGGAGAGAGAGAGAGAGAGAGAGAGAGAGAGAGAGAGTGAGTGAAACAATATGAGAGTGCAGTGAAGTGTATGTTTGCAAAGACATCATGAAGTGCTCGGGAGTCTGGTGGTATGTGGTTAGCTTAGCATTTCCGACTCCCGTTTACACAGAATGTGAAATTCCTCCTCACTCCGCAACTGTACCACCTATAACAGGCCTCACTATATACCTATATATATACCTATATATACCTATATATAGAGAGGCCTTGCCTCAATGCGGCACTGTTCTGCATCTTACAAGTGAGCCGCTGCGTCTTTCTAATCTTCCTCAGAATGAATCATCTGAGAACAAGAAATAATGAACTGGCATAATGCAGTGGTTAGTATCAGAATATGCATTGGTTTGGGTGAGAACTTGAATTAAGAGACAGTGAAGATCAGAATATTGAGAGAAAAGTTTCAGTTAATTATTGTGATTTTTAACAATTTTCAATATACTATATTCTCCCTCAAATCTCATCTGCAACAATGGAGGAAATCCTTCCACATCTGACCCATTCTTTAAGATCTTCTAAAATGTTTCAGATCAACTATTGAAGAGAAATGTTCAGTTTAAAATGCTCTCTAACTTTTTTTTGGAATAGATGTGGAAGGATTTAATACATTGTTCAAGATCAGATATTGAAGAAAACATGCATTTCTAATGCTTTTTAATGAATAGTACAAATCTTTTTTCTCCTCCCTCCCTCAAAATTCTAAAAATGACAAAAATGTGAGTATTGACTGATATTATCATAATAACTGAATTGAATAGCAATAAGGAACATAATTTAGCTTTAATTCAAGTAATTTTAATACATTTCTTAACAAATAGGTGGTTCGGAACCCACCTAAAACTGTAGGTCCAACTCATCAATCACCATCATCCAACTCATTACCCACGCACAGGTCTCAGACCTATGTGGGCTTCATCCTCAAAAAAAAAAATCTGGCCAATTTTTCACTTTGCCACCCACGCCGGGCGTAGGAAAGTGATAGCCGCGAGCCGTAGCAGGTATCTGTTCAATCAGATAGATAAGCTGCGTTCTCGTAGGTCCTGTTTGTAACGGTGACCGATTAGATTGGCCAGCAAAAAAGACACTGTTCTCTGCTGTAAAATCACTTCCCGGTGGTTCGGAACCCACCTAAAACTGTAGGTCCAACTCATAAATCACCATCATCCAACTCATTACCCACGCACAGGTCTCAGACCTATGTGGGCTTCATCCATCCTCAAAAAAAAAAAAAAAAAAAAAAAAAGGTTGAACTAGAGAGGCGCTTCCGTTTCTGGGAGGTACAACCAAAGATTATAAAAATTTGATACTTTTCATCCTTTATGGGTTCAACTAACAGGAGTGAAAGAGTCATTAATCACGACAAATGGTAGATTTTTTTGTTTCAAGAAACAGATAAATTACAAGAAAAGAGGTACTATCGAATTGACCATAGGTTCAATAAATGGGCTTTATGGTGTATTATGTGTATTGAATCATACCTTATTGGGAGAAAGACAACGTGTAGAGCTAACTGCAGTAGTTGAGAAAAGTATAGGAAAGAATAGTCTGATAAATTGTAGTTCCAAGCTGGAGTGCCTCAGGGTCAATACTAGGTCAATTGCTAGGTCAATACTAGGTCAAAAGAATAAACTAGTGGTATTACTTGCAGACAATAAAAACACTCTAGATCATTTAGAAATAAATGCCCATATGGGTGTGCAGTCCATTATCCAATTCTTGAATCAGTTGAAATTAACGACAAATAGTAAAAAATACCAAAACCTTCAATTCGAAAGCAAAGATGTTTTGAATGAAGATTAGGCAATGAACGTGTTTATAAACAGCAATCAACAAGACCAGGAAGAAAAATTGCATTTCTGGGAGTTTTGTTGGATAGACGAATAACCTGGGCTCCATACATTGAGAAAATATGTTGTCAAATTTCGTGTGGGGTACTTGTCCTGCGACAGTTTGCTAGATTAAATGACAAAAATTTACTTTCTTAATTTCACACATTAGATATGCGATCTCAGTATGGGGTAATTCATCACAACAAAACCTTGATAGGGTGTTAGAGATCCAAAAGAAAGCTGCTGGGTGTATGGAAAGAGTAAATAGATTAGATTCATATTGGCCGTTGTTCAAGAGACTTGGGCCCGTATTTATGAACGTGACTTATCAAAGATCGACTTAAGTCAGATCGGTTAAGTCAGACTCAGCGGCAATAAGGCTCACTTACACTAACAGGTTCAAGCCAGCGAGCAGCTGGAACCCTAAAAGCCAACCCAGCTCCCACAACAAAGATCTGACTCCTGATAAATAATTTAACATTAATAATTTACATTAAAAAACTGGATTTCTTGTTCCATGACGAACTGCGTTGTTATTATTAACTTTTCAAGTGAATTAAACGACTTGCAGTCAAATTTGTCTGCAAGTCGTTTAATTCACTTGAAAAGTTAATATTAAAAAACTCTCATTTACACTACGTAAATGTTGCAGGGACAACTGGGTCGACTTTTAACCTCACTTTTCAGCTAGTAAACTCACCTAGTATAAGTGAAGCTTAGAATAAAGTTCGTATTCATGAACCTTTCTTAAACATCTTCTTACTTAAAAGCCAAGACGTGCTTATAATTGGAGTCTCAAATCCGTTCTTAGCCAAGCTAGGTACAGAGCTGTCTTGAAGCCATTCTTAGATTGTTGTGTTGCATCATATTTTAGTATAGCATCGGCTCATAATAATAAAATAAAATCATCGTATTCAATTTTTGCACCATTTCAATGTAATTCACTGTATATTCGACTTTTTGAAATTATTTCTACTTATTTTATATAAAATCGTAGTTCTAACCTTACATTTTTTTGGCACTAGGATAGGATTCTCTTTCTCAAAAAGAATGGATGAAGTTCGTTGGTCTGCTGGCAGGTAGCGTGCACTACACTGCCTCAAATGATATCATTTTTCAAATTTGAAAAACAGAAAATTATAACTTAAAATATATTAGTGTGGTTATAATTACTTAACAGTAACTGTAAATTTACATGTAGTACAGTATCTTTATCTTTTCATGCATGTTATTTTATGTTTATTAGTGCCTGATAATATGACACAATTTTAGGTTAGCTTGTGACCACGTTCAATGTAACAGAGCCTTTACAACTCGGTCTTGGATAACTCGTGCTTAGATCAACGTAAGTCACGTTCATAAATACGGGCCTTGGTCTCCTAACTGTACCCTGCTTATATGTGTATGAAGCTACTTAATATGTAAAAAAATTGAAATTAACCAAACTCTTGACGAATACACGTTTATAATACACGAAGCTGAGGAGAGTATCACTTGGTTAATTACAATAGCAGCTTATTCAAAGACTTTGTGATTTTGGTAGGAAACTCTCCAACAAGCTACCGCAGCTTTTGAGGAGTCTTCAAAATATGAATACAATTAGAAGAATATTCAGTTTATAAAGCTCTTTATAGTGTATAAGAGTTCCTTTTATATAAAAATTCAGTTTCACCTCAATCAATCGATATAGTAATATTATGGTAACTAGTGTATAATTGTTGATTTTTTGTCTTATACTCCTCAACTGGAGTCTTCAAGACGTAACCTACAAAAAAATTCATTTGAATCATATAGAATGATAGATGAACTTCTTCATCATAAAATTATTTTATCTCATCACATCTCTTATTAATGAGCCTCTTAAGACTCACAACTCCTATTGTGAACTTATAAGTCTCTTCTCAAGTGCACAACGTGATATTTTAAGAAATTTTCAAATCTTTACATCATATTCCAATCTTCATTCGTGTCCTTTTCTTCTGACTTGTGGATTAAGGTCATCAAATACGTATTACTGCAGTCTTCACAGATACAGGATGTTTTGAGAGGCTTTCTTATCTGAGGCCTAAACCCTGATAGGCTGGATGCATCAGGCATGTTTTGATGCCTGTCGTTTTACGCATACCAGCATTGAAATCCCGTTCATCACGAGATCATATACCCATTTTGGAACATCGGAATCTTCTCCCAGCAGAGAACCTCACTGAACCTTCTCATCAGCACAATCTCACCTCTCGATCCACAGTATCAACTGATTGATATCATAAGTGAAGATAACCTTATTTGTAGTGGTGGAGGTGATATTGTAGAAGATATCCATAATGAATTATACGACGAAATTGTCATAACCACATTTATTTAAAATAGTGAGATACTAGTTCCGGTTGTTACAAACTCCAAACAGTTTGTTTGAGATTGATAATGGGGTGAAAACCGAAACTAGTATCTCACTATTTACAATAAATGTGGTTCTGACAACTTCATCTTATTATTCATTAGAGTGAAAATAGCCTTATATTCTTTGTTCACTCTTGAAATAGCATTTTGTCCACTAATTCATTTTGCAGATCGCAAAGATATTGAGGAGGCCTTTCTAATCCTTCTCCCAGATACTGTTTGATAACTGTTTCATTCATTATTATGATATTATTCTGTATATTACGTCTTGGAGACTCCACAAGTAGTATAAGACTAGTCAGATCAACAATAAATTATACAGTCTTATACACTAGATATCATAATTACTATATAAATTAGATGAGGTGAGGCTCAATTTTGATGTGAAAGGAACTCTTCTACACTATAAAAAGCTTTATAAACTCAATATTTCTTCAATCGTTTTTAAAATATTTCTTTATGATTTTGAAGACTCTTCAAAAACTGCGGCAGCTTGTTGTAGAATTTCTTACCAATACAACTAAAGAAGCAAATAAAAGGAGTCAATTTTCAAACTACTTTTCATCTATTGTATGACACTTCCAATGCAATCTGTGTATTGTGAAAATAATTAACTACTAGCAAAACTTTGAAAGATTTCAAAAATTAATTTTATTTTCTTCTTAATTTCAATTTTTATTGAGAGGGCTCCGTTCTAGAGACGTGCTAATGGGCCAGACGCTACTGAATCTTAGACCTGAATGGGCTTCATCCTAAAAAAAAAACATTGAAAAAAAAAATAATAATAAAATTATTTGATGTCACAGACCGAACCAGCTACAATACAAAAATCAGCAAGTGGGAAGTAGAGTCAGAGAAAAAACCATAAGAAGAAGACGGAAGCCAAGTGGACAGAAGAACGAAGAGCCATAATGAGAGAAAAATTGAAGGCTGCCTAGCAGAGAAGGAAATGCACATCTTCTGAGTGAGCTTTGCGTGATCAGTTCTCCGGTCTTTTTCGCATATAAGAATAATAATAAAATTATAATAATTATAATAATAACAATTAAAAAAATGATGGCAGATGATCATCTATGAGATGGTTGTACACCATTCAATGAAAAAGTTATTGAACATCTGCCGTTGAACAATAGGTTCATGTATCGTTCATGTTTCATATAGTTAGACCTAAGTAAAGATTCCACCAAAAGATGAACTCAACTGTTCATTTTCTGTTCGATTGCTAATCAAAACATGTTTCTTCACAGTTTGTGGCTTAAAAAAACATGTGCTATTGAACGCCGGTTGAGTTGTACGGTTAAAGTAGGCAAACAGGACAGGCTCAAACACTCCCGTATATCTATTTACACCTGTGTATTCGTATAGCTGCATATATAGTAGGCTCATGTCCAATGAGTGGAGCCTAGACCAGTACTCAATCGGTTACATCAAAGGTTTGTCAAGTACTGTTGAGTTTGACCGGTGAAATTCACCCATTCCATTGGAAATTTACTTTCCCACATTCGAAAACGACTAGCCTACACTGCAAATTCATCCCTCCTCCCACAAACCCATCATTTCCCGCCAAAAACCGTCCCCGGATATCCGTTTGTCTCCGGCTGTGGCTGAATCCAGTCATTTTCACAGAATTCGCTGACGGCTGTCTAAATTCTGTCAATGATATTTCTGCATTATTTGTCTCTTCTACTACAATACTACTTTATAAATCTAATAATATCGATTTAGGGCATTTTTTCGAAAATCGAAGCTTTTAAAAAAATGTTAGGAAGCTGGAATAGACAGCTCATTGAGGTAGGTACTTGCACAGTGAAAGACAAAGCAGAAAAAAATTGTTTCATCAAATTTAAGCAATAATAGCAAGCAATAATATATGAAAATTTATCAAATATAAAACTCCTCTATACTATCCAGTCCTACTCTGCACAGTTCTATTTGGTCCTACAACAATCATCATTATAGAAACTTACAGCATTGAAAAACAGTAAACAAAATTGTTCTAACAAAACTGAAAGGCCTCAATATATGACAAATCAGCTAGGTCAATAGTACCGATAATATTGTTATAAAACGTTAACGTAATAATAATAATAATAAGCGTATGGCTTTCAATGGTGGGGAGACCCTTACGGGTAGTTCCACCTCGCCGTTTGTGCCATGTTACGGGGAACATGGTGGACCTACTATTTTAGGTGGGTTCCGAACCACCGGGTAAGTGATAATAAAGCTTGTAACATCAAGTCATTGAAGCACGGTCACCTATCCAAGCGCAGTCTTGAGCGGTCGTGACTGAACATCACGATCACTTGAACATATAGCATAGAGCACATGCTCACCGCATGACCAATCACCACCCAACGTTAACGTTATCGATCTATTTGTTTCTTATTGATTCTTCTTGTGTCACACAAATGATTTGTAAGTATTCGTGTAAATAGAGGAAAGTGTTAATTCCAAGTTTTGCCAGCATTATTTTAGTGATAGAACCCGTAATAATATTTTACTAGGTCAGTTTAGACTCCCCTAACAGCTGTTCAGGGGTGGCTACATTGACGCAAAAGGTTATCTACAGAGTGAGTTCGAGCGGTGGGTATTCCGGACGGGGGTCAAAAATGGGACTGTGTACTGTAGTTCAAGACGATAGAGGGTTGGTGAAGGGGGTTTTGAGAATGGTAGGTGGGTGAGGGTGTGTAGGGTCATTCAGTACCCCACAATGGTCCGGCACCCCACAACCGGACGCTTATAATTTGCATTTGAAACGACCTAATGGCCGGAGTAGTGAGAGCGCTATGGTTAACGGTTTCAATGGGAAAAGGATTAGTCAGTCGCCGGCCTGTGTCCACACTAAGAGAGGGGGCGGGGAGGTTGTGGTTGGGAGTTTGTGTTGCTGAGGGACGGTGAGGGTTTGGAGAAGTGGTGGTGGGGTGGAAAATGTAGAATAAGAGTAGCATGGTGGAGAAAAGTTGATGAGGAAGGAACGAAGGAAGGTGTGTATTGAGAGATACAGAAAAAAGAGAGAAAAGGAGAAACATAGAATGATTTTGAGATTAGAATTCATATAAGATTTATTTGAGTATAAGTACAATTTATATGACTACTGACTATAACCTTAAAATGAATGACATCACCTAAATTCATGGAAGATTGATAAAAATAGATACAAGACGATACGTTACTATCACACTATGGTGATTGGTCATGCAGTGAGCGTGGTGTTCAAGTGATCGTGATGTTCAGTCACGACCGCTCAAGACTGCGCTTGGATGGGTGACCGTGCTTCAATGACTTGATGTTACAAGCTTTATTATCACTTACCCGGTGGTTCGGAACCCAACTAAAATAGTAGGTCCACCATGTTCCCCTTAACATGGCACAAACGGCGAGGTGGAACTACCCGTAAGGGTCTCCCCACCATTAAAAGCCATAAGCTTATTATTATTATTATCGCACTATTTTGTAAGTTTGATTGCAAACATTAATTAGTTGAGAAATAATATTTTTACAATTTTTTTTTAAATAATTCTATATTTTCAAGACTCTTTAAAAACGGTGGATGCTTGTTGTAGATAGAGTTTTCCACCAATATATCTAGGTTTTTATTTGAATAAGCAACTATATTGTGACTAACCATGTGATAATCTCCTCGGCTTCTTGTATTATAATCGTGTGCGCCAAAATTTGGGGTAATATCACTCTTTTTACATATAAAGAAGCTCCATATACATATAGATTATGATCAGAGATATGGAATTAAACATATGCTGTGGAGTGGCGGTATTCAAGCTATCACACACTATACTCTAGTATGTGTTCGATATTGCATCTATGATTATCATAAGGTATTGATGCTTCATTTTACAATCACCTTTGAAAATAAATGAATATTTAATCTATTTATTTATAGATTTTAACATACAATGAATGCAGATATGCAAAATACTTAGGACCGTATCTATGAGAGTTTCTAAAAAGAAATCATACTTAGAGGCAATAAGTCTTAACTTGCACTTACAAGTTCACAAAGTGACAAGGCAGAGAGGAGTTGTAACACTAAAAGCCAACCCAGCTCCCCCAACTCCTGTCAGGAGTCTGACTTCTGATAATCACATTGAATAACACTAATATTTACACTAATATAAGAATTTACACTACATGAATATTGCAGGGACAACTGGGTCAGCTTGTAACCTGAATTGTGAGCTAGTAAACTCATCCAGTATAATCAATGTTTCAACTTAGTTCAAATTTATGAACATTACTGAAAGATTTTCTTAACTTAAAAGTCAAGACTTTATTGAAATCGCGATCTCAATTCCGTTCTTAGCCAAGGTAGGTAGAGAACTATCTTGAAGCCGTTCTTGAGATCGTGCTCCATTATATTTTGGCTTCATTTTTTTAGTATTAATAATAATAAGCGAATGACTTTTAATGGTGGGGAGACCCTTACGGGTAGTTCCACCTCGCCGTTTGTGCCATGTTAAGGGGAACATGGTGGACCTACTATTTTAGGTGGGTTCCGAACCACCGGGTAAGTGATAATAAGGCTTGTAACATCAAGTCATTGAAGCACGGTCACCCATCCAAGCGCAGTCTTGAGCGGTCGTGACCGAACATCACGATCACTTGAACACCACGCTCACCGCATGACCAATCACCACATTTTTTTAGTGAAGCATCGTTTTATCAAAATAAAATAGAATCATCACATTTTATCATTGCAGTATAATTCACTGTATATTTGGCCTATTACAACTATTTTTACTTTCTTCATCTTAATCAAATTCTAACCTAAATATTTGGAACTGGGGAAAAAATGATGTTCTTTAAGTTCATTGATTTGCAGTTAGACATCGCTCACTACGCTACATCAATGCGAAAAACCTTGGGTTGGAACAATTATTATTATAAAGGATGATGGAATATTAATAAATACATAACAGTAACTGTGAATTTGATACATTTATGGTACATTGTCATTATCTTTTCATCTAAGTTAAATCATGTTTGTTAGTGTTTGAAATTACGTTTCGAGGTTAGGTCAGTTTAATGTAATAGACCCTTTCCAAATTGTTCTTAGAAAAGAACACTGTAAGTTACGTTCATAAATACGGCCCTTAAAGTCTATTGTTTGCAAAATTATTGTAAGAAGTGCAGCAGGAAGATCAAAAAGAAGACATACCCGGAATGATCTTGCATGCATGATTATTATCAAGCATTGATGGTCTACTTCAACATGCAGCACTTCTATTTGAAAAGGCTTTTATTTTTATTGTATTGCAACAGGAGCCTAAGAAAGACAAAACGGGAAAAAGAGTTCTAGACAATGGATAGGGAGAAAATAATCCAATGCAGAAAAGTTTCATATGTGGATAAAATGGAGCACGCTTTTGTGAGTTTGTGTGTGTGTGTGCGTGTGTGTGTAGGTCAGCTGATTGCTGACGGCCCATTCTTGCCATTTAATGGTTGCCAGGCTGAGTTGGGTTACTTGCCCCTCTTTTTTTCCGCAGCCAAAATCGAGAACTAAGCAATTTAATTTGCATTGCGAAGTGCTTTAACGGCCATGCAAATCAACGACTGCTGAAGCAGAGGTCGCCTGCAGGCCAGCGACAGTCAATTGCAGGAAGTAAGGAGGCGCTCTGTGATTGGTTGAATTTTTTTAATTCCGATTCAAATTTATTCCATGATTACTGGGGAAGATACATAGAATATGTTACTCGCACTAACATGGGTTGCCATAGTGGATGACGATGATTTGAATAAATTGAATTCCATTCAAGAATTAAATACTTCACAAAGTGAAAAAGGTTTTGAAAGGAAATATACATAAGGGGTGACCAAAATGAATGGGGTCTCATCCAATGTAGTACTTACATTATTTGAATTTCTCCTACTTCAGTATATAAGGATAATAACAACTAAATCTAGAATAGGTTATAAAAAATTGTGATAAATGGCTTATTGCCTTTTTGAACGCCAAATAGAATTCTTCTTGATGTTGGAGATAATGATATTATAGTACTTGTCCATGATTAATCAGACTCGAATTGTCCAACTCACTTCAATTATCTAAACACGAGAGACTATAGAATCGACTGTCCCATCATTATCAATCTCAATGAACTAGTCTCTCGTGTTTTGATGATAAAACTGGTTCGGACAAAATCAGTCTTATTCATTAAAAAAAGTATTACTGTATATTTACGAGATGTATATGTATATTACTGTAAATACTATGTCACAAAGGGTTGAGGGAAAGAGAGGACCAGGAGTCCTAACTCCGTCCTTATAAAGGCATTTAATCAATCAATCAATCAATCATTTCTCATGAAACACGTGCAGCAAGTAATATAAAAGGGGCGATTATTTAGAGATTGATTGAAATATAATATTTTTAACATTAATCTTGGTTTGAAATGAATCAATATGCAGAATCTATTCAATCAAATTGAATGCACAAACTCTATAATATGATATATAATATAAATTTCCTACATGCACTCACATATCATTTCATCTTAGAGATAGTGAAGCTATTAAAGATTTTTCAGCTGTAGCCTAGCTATAGTTATAATAAACAAAATTAATTTCATTCTTTCTTATACCAAAAATCAACCTTCCACATGACTCCTATATTCAGGATTCCTGTTCAGGAGAAATCATGAATTAATTTGGATCTTCATTCAAACCTACATTCCAGGATTTCTGTTCAGGAAAAATAATGAATTAATTTCAATCTTAATTCAAACTTACATTTGACTCATATGAATGAATTGTGAGAGGAAACAACCTTCAAATAAAAAGAGCAAGAGAATTTAGAGATTTTAAAAGGAGAACCAGTTCAAGCTACTCTCACAGCTTAGCCCACAAAGAATTTTCTGTCGATTAAATGAACAAAAATAGGTTTTTAGATTTCAATACGAAAGTTTTGATAGTCACTGATTCCAATAGCTTTCATGCTATTCTAAAGAAAGGAAATAGAGCATAAAACTTCTCTATTCATAGGAAACAATGTAGGCTATAAGCTCAAGGCTATGAGGTCTTAATTATTTTTTCGAAGTTCTTATAATGAAAAATATTAGGGTTTGAAATGTTTTTTATTGCTGTGAGTGAAATTTTTCTTCAATTATTCTGTGAAATAATATGAATTAATATGGAATAATATGGTTCAAAGTAGAAAGTTTCCGGTTTTTAGGGGCAATGGATCTCACCTATGACTGATTTTGAAATTTTGATAAATTTTCTGTAACTGAAAGACAGGTTGACGAATGAAATAACATATTTTTCATTTCAATCCTACATAATAGCTTCTTCAAAATATTTTTTTTAAATTGTAATTTTTTCAGATTAAAAAATGTATATTGAAAAAACTTATTGCTCGATTGGAGTAAAAATATCTCTTTTTTTTCTCAAGGTGTCTTTCAGTTATGGAAAATTTATCAAAAGTTTAAATCATTTGTAGCTAATATCAATTGCCCCTTCAAAACCTAAAAATGTTAACTTTTGTACCCCTCCATATTTCATAAAATAATTAATGAGAAAAATGTTTTCTCACAGCAATAGATCGTATTTCAATGCCCTAATGAAATCCAACACAATAAACTTCTAAAACTTCAGTTAGGGAAGTGATAGTTGAGTGCCGTAGCAAGTATCTGTTCAATCAGAGATAAGCTATGAAACTCCTAGGCGCTCTTTGTAAGGATGACCGATTGAATTGGTCAGCAAAAAAGACTCTGTTCTCTGTTGTAAATCACTTCCTGGTGGTTCGGAACCCACCTAAAACTGTTGGTCCAACTCATCAATCATCATCATCCAATTCAATACCCACGCACAGGTCTGAGACTTATGTGGGCTTCATCCTCCAAAAAAAAAAATAAATAATAATAATGTACACAGGGCACATCCTTATGAAAAAGGAAGGAGTCTTGCAATGTACACCATACAACTTGATGACTCATGATTGAATCATATCATAATTATTATAGTAAGCATATGGCTTTTATTGTTGACGAGTATTACCACCTCGGGAAGTATACGGGTAGTAGCATCTGGCCATTTGAGCCATGTCATGGGCAACATGATGGACCCACTAGTTTAGGTGGATTCAGAACCACTGGGTAAGTGATAATAAAGCTCATAACATCAAGTCATTGAAGCACGGTCATTATACCATTACACAATATAAAAAAGGTCAACACCTGAGTATTGAAAAAGAGAGAGGAAATTGTATTCATATGGAATGAGAAGTCAAGAGTTGTTCGGGTTAAAGAAAAAAGGAAGAAGCAACAAAAATTTGAAAAACTGAAGAAAACTTTGCAATCGAGCATGTCAGCAGCCATAATTTCAAACTTATTGGTTGAACTCATTTCTCAATTTTTTTCGGAGGATAAAGCCCACATAGGTCTGAGACCTGCGCGTGGGTGAAGAATTGGATAATGGTGATTGATGAGTTGGACCTACAGTTTTAGGTGGGTTGTGAACCACCGAGGAAGTGATTTTACAGCAGAGAACAAAGCCTTTTTTGCTGGCCAATCCAATCGGTCACCCTTACAAAGAGCGCCCAGGAGTTTCGTAGCTTATCTGTGATTGAATAGATACCTGCTACGGCAGCACTCTGCTATCGCTTCCTCCAATCAATTTGAATCTACTGTAAACAATAGAGAAGGTTGATAATCGTCTATATTCTATAATGAAACAATTGAAATTGAAAAACAGTATTAATGCATTTTAAATCTCCTCATCTTAGATGTGATGAAGCCCCAGTAATTTTTGCTCACAATTGTAAGTGCCTCTTTACTAACTCTCTTAAATCCTGTAATTGTCCATCCTTGTCTTTGGTAAGCGATACTCGATACTTGGGAATAATGATCGACAGCAGCCTGAGATGGCATTCTCACATTGACTATGTTTCTAAGAAACTTCAAGCATTAAGCGCAAAGATATTTTATTTACATAGAAACATCCCACTTGACTGCCTGTATTTGATTTATAAGTCCCTAATAGAATCCATCATCAGATATGGGGTTGAATCATGGGGTTGTGCAGCCAATTACTTATTGCTGAGAGTGGAGAGGATACAGTTCAGGGCCTTAAAAGTTATTACCTCTAGAATCCGTCTTAATCTAAATCTAAATAACCTTAACAGCCTACAAATCTTTTACCATACTCTGACACCGAAAAATGTCTACACATTCAAAATAATATTACTTTTCAAAAATAATTTTCACTATAGATTCTTAGCACCACCAGCTTATTACAATTTAAGGTCACCAGCAACTTACCAAGTACCCAGATTTAATAATATTTATGGGAAAAGATCTCTGTTATTTGTACTGCCTTCCCTTTTCAATAAACTACCTGCTAACATAAGAGATTACTCAAAAAATGATATAATGATATATATAATGAACAATGGCAATAGGATTTCAATTCAGTAATACTAAATAGTATATAAATAACTTAAATATAAAAATTGAAAAACATACTGATTTGTTTCATTCTTGTGAATATTTTCTTTGTAATCAAGTTTTCAATATGTTGCTGGTTTCAAATTCTGTTATTGTGAAAGCACTGCCGCCAGCCCATACGACTGATATTAATTAATTTTTTTTTTAATTTTATTGTAGAAAAATTTTCATTTCATTTCATCTTTCATTTTTTTTCTTAATTAATATAATTTCTTAATGGTAAAATGTTTTTATTTGATTTTTAGTTGTAATCTTATTTTTCTCTTTTTGCTTTTTATTATTATCTATTTTTTCACTATTTGCATGCAAATTGTTTGTAAAAATTTGTTTGGTTTAATAATATTATTTATTTGTAAAATTTAATATGCATTGAATGGGCACATGCTGAAAAACCTACGGGTTTAGCAGGACCCGAAATTGTAATAATGATTTATTTTCAATAAAACTGATTGATTGATTGATTGAAATGTATTTGTCTTCCAGTAGAGGAATACCAAGGAAGTTTCTTTAATATTTGTACGATCCTTTCAAACTTTCCATCAATGAATAAATTGAGAAATGAATCAATCACAAACCATCCAAATTCATGACCAAAATAGATACAAGGTACCTCCATCATTTCAAAGTTTACTTGACCATAAATAAATCGTTATTCCCAGCAAGCTTTCCGAGCTACCATTAAACGATATACAGGCTGAGCTCTAGAGAGAGTGATCAAAAAACTGCATAAAAGTCTCCGATATCCCCATCGAATCCCTGAAGGAATCGAAAGCTTATCTCCAGAAAAGGTTATCGCTTTCTGGGAATCCAACATCAAATCTCCCTCATAAAAAAACGCCTCATACTCAAACAGCTCCCTCACACATGAGCCACTACGTTTCCTCATAGGAAAAGTGGGTAGGATTCCCGTGTGATCGAGAAAAACGATGAAACTGGTTTCCGGGGCTTTAAACTCACTTTTTGATAAAAATGTTGCGATTATTGGTGAAATATCCTTTATCATAACTTTCTCCTTTCTTCTTTCTCGGTTCGCTCACCTTAATCAGAGAGCTCCATCCCCTGGACCCCGGGGGATCGTTTAATTAAGTCACAGACTCTGAAGACTGCGCTTGGATGGGTGACCGGCAGCTATAATCGTACGTTATATGCTTTACTATCTATCATAAACCACCAGTTTCGCACTAGATCAAAAATGTGACGATTTCTTTCCAATCGAGTTTTATTAACTGAGCTTCTCAAAATTTGAAATACTCCAGCTTTTTTATAAACAGGATAGAAGAGAATCGATTGAAAATTCATCTCTGCAACACAGCTTACAAATATGCAAACTGTACAGTTACAATAATTGATATAGTATAATTCAAGATATTTTCGTACAAAATTGATGAAAAAAAATTGTTTCAAACACAATTATCAGGTAACCCTGTTGTGACAACACATGGAAATAATTAAGGAATACTGCAAACCCAATTTAAGAACATCAAAAACTATATTAGAAACTTCAATAAACTATTAAAAATTATAGGTGGTTATTTGAGGGTCTCCCCACGGATAAAAGCCATACACTTATTATTATTTTATTCTTTTTGTTTCTTTTAGTGAGATAGTATTTTAATTGCTGTTAGCAGTCAATAAAACAGTATTAATTTAAGTAATAAATTGTTAGGTTCAATAAAGGTGCTGATAGAAGTATTAGAAAGTAAAGTTTTCAAAAATATAGCATTCAATATAAATAACAATTACTAGACTGCAAATTATTCTCAAGAAGATTTATCTTTCCGATAATAAGAGTATAAAAGCTAGATTCAGAATCACAATAAGCTAAACTTGAGAGGTACTTATTGAATGAGTATTGAAAGTTACTTAAAATACTTATTTTTCAGAATATAGAATTCAATAAAAATAAGTGTCAGAGTCACAATAAGCCAAACTTAAGATGGTACTTTTCAAATAAGTATTAGAAGGTACTCCTTATACTTATTTTTCAGAAAAAAGAATTCAATATAAATAAGTGTCAAAGAGTGTACTATTGGATCTTCTATGTAATGAAGAAATTCGAGAGGAGCTGAAGGAACAGTCATTAAACGATACTATAAAAAATATAGAGTCAGATGGAGACATTATCTTAGAAGGATGCAGAATTCAGGTAGAATTCCTAGCTTTGAACTAAAGACTGGCTGGAAGAAGAGCTGTTGGGAGACCTAGAAAAGATGATCTTAAAATTAAAATTCAGAATGACATACTTAAACCTACCAAAAATAGAAAAACAAAAAAGAACAAGACTACTATAAAGATCGGAACAGGCAGTCATGCCTATACCGTTGATGTCAGAAGAAGAATATCAATAACAAATACTAGACTATGAACATGTATCCGATAAGAAGAAGGAAATCAACAATAAGAAACGATATTTAGATCCTCGATGATCTATAAAAATTTGTTGATATTGAGTTTTCAAAAATATAAAATTAAATATGTAAAAAAATGAAATGGTCATTCCCTCAAACATCTAACTGGAAACAAATATGAGTAACTGGAAAATGACAGACACAATAAAAATACGAACAGTTAATACTGGGCTTGAAAATTCAATAACCTACCAGAAACAAGTGGAGCAATTAAGCTTCATGTTCTGAAAACTAGACCCCAACTCCAATAAGCATCTAAAAACGAGTATGGCGTATTAAAAGACATCAAAACCAACATGTGTACCACTAACTAGGTTCAAACCTCTAATAAACTACAAAAACAAGTATGAAGTATTGAAGGACATCGAAACCAACAAGCATTTCACGAACTATGTTGAAAACTCCAATAAACTACAAAAACAAGTGGGCCTATTGTGGAGAGTATCAAGCTTCATGTTCTGAAAACTAGACCTCAACTCCAATAAGCATCTAAAAACGAGTACGGCGTATTAAAGGACATCAAAACCAACATGTGTACCACTAACTAGGTTCAAAACTCTAATAAACTACAAAAATAAGTACGGTACGAAGTATTGAAGGACATCAAAACCAACAAGCATTTCACGACCTATGTTGAAAACTCCAATAAACTACAAAAACAAGTACGAAGTAGGCCTTTTGCAGAGCGCCAAAACCAATATTTATATCGAAAACGGACTTTAAAACTTCAATAAGCCACCAAAACAAGTAGGTGGATATCAAGCTAGGGAGCCACTAGATGGATGGAGGCAAACTACCGTATGTTCGTATGCCTGAACATGTACATAGGTCCCATAGACATAAAATACTGTGGAGTACGGTTGTGTATGGGACATGTACTTCCTTCTACCTCACACCTCGCGGTTGGGTTAGGACCTCTGTGAGGGGGGTCTCCCGTTGGGTGGGGGAGAAGGGTGCCACGTTCAAATTGAGGGAAACCAAAATTTACGGCCGGTCATAAAGAAATACCCGAGGTTCGTGTGAGTTAAGGGGTTCGAGTGAATGTGAGGGTATGGGAGGTAGAGTTAAGGGGGGTGTTGGAGGGTAGTTAGAGGGTGTTGGGGGTTGTTAGGGTGGTGTTAGGGGGGGGGGTGCCTATCGATTTGACCCCCTGTACAACTCGAAAACCGAAATTTCCACACCACATGTGTGTGTGTGAGTATGTGTGGCTAACCTTGTTTGGGTATTGGAGGAAAGTGGAACGTGCAGTGAGTGTCGGAGGAGAAAAGAAGCCAGAGAAACGTGTGTCAACGAATTGGAAAGGAAAGGAAAGGATGGGGAAGGACACGTTCCAGGAGGTTTCCGTTGTTATAGGGAGAGGAGAAGGATGCGGAGAAAGATGGGGGAATAGCTGGTGGTGGAGTAGAAGAGTCGTTGAGGAATTGGAAATAATGAGGAAGTAAGAACCAGTGGTAGGAGAGTGACAAGAGGGGTGAGAAAATAGTTTATGACAAAGAGCGATGAAGAGAAATATTTTTGAAAGTATATCAATTTCAAAAATATACAAATGTATTGTTGTAAGGTACGAAGAAAGATGTGAAGCAAGATAGAGAAAAAACTGGTGTAGAAAGAGGGGAATAGTGAGGGAGGAACAAGGAATAATAATAATAAGCGTATGACTTTTAATGGTGTGGAAACCCTTACGGTAGTTCCACCTTGCCGTTTGTGCCATGTTACGGGGAACATGGTAGACCTACTATTTTAGGTGGGTTCCGAACCACCGGGTAAGTGATAATAAAGCTTGTAACATCAAGTCATTGAAACACGGTCACCCATCCAAGCGCAGTCTTGAGCGGTCGTGGCTGAACATCACGATCACTTATATGAATAATAATGAAGGGATTAGAAAGAGAAGACAGAAGAAATAAAGAAGAGGGAGGAAGAGCGTGTGAGACGGAAGAAATGGTGAAAGGAAGAATCAGTGGCCTGAATGTTGTTGAAATACAATAACAGAGTTGAGAAAAGCTGTTGAAAAATTGAAAATGAATAACTTTATCTTCCCTAAATGATTTTCATCATTGATAACATAGGATAGGTGACACTTTTTCAATAGTCTCACAATGGAAGTCAAGCGTCAAGGGTCAAGAGTGTTTTTTGTGCCACATAAAAAACCTGTGACATTTGTCCCTGAGCAAACAGTTTGATTGGAAAAAATTCCAGTTTGTGTTTCATTTCAATTTTGTTAGAAACAAAATACTACTATTGACAGATCAGAAATTCTTTTGTCTATGAGAGAGGAGCATTTGAAAAAATATTGAATCATTTGTGACAATTTTTACCCAGTGAATAAAGAGATGTTTCATTACTTTCAATTTACGTGTTAAATATCTCTCTCATTTTTAATAAATTTAACACTGTTTTCAGAGACATTGTAGAACTGTTTCATGATTGAATAATAACACAAATGTTGTCAATTTCTACTAGTTTTTATTACGCAAAACCAGGTTTCAATGCTCATGGCATCATCATCAGTTGCATGTTGAGTTAAAACTCAGTTATTATTCAATCTCTCATTTTTCTTCTTGTTTACTCTTTTTGTTCTCTCTCTTCTTTCTCTTTCTATTCACTCTCCCTTTTATCACTTTTTTCACTTCTCTTCCCTTTTCCTCTTTCAAATCCTGCGACAATTGTCAAAATTAGTTATTTGAAACCCCACTGAAGCTAAATTACAAAAATACGTACTTCAAACTTTTAGCAGCCACAGTGGTGCAATCGGGTAGAGCCGCTACTGAATTTGGTGCTAGATTCAACACTTACTTATTCCCTACTAGCATTTGTTCCAGTCTTGCCCGGGAATCTAGTTTGGTGATTTTCTTTCCTGGTAGATAATTTATGGCAGTAGTCACAGAATTACGAAACTGGGAAGGGTGAGTGAAATACCATAGAATAATACAATAGAATAGAATAACTTTTTTATTTGTTACGTGGCAAAGTTTTAACAGAAATGCCCACTCTACCACTCAACCAACATACAGTCCATCAGTTTAAAAGAGAAGTTCATGAAATGAAATTTTTTGTAGCACTCCACTAATGATGTGAATTATTGGTGTCGCTCTTTGTAAGGGTGACCGATTGGATTGGCCAGCAAAAAAGTCTCTGTTCTCTGCTGTAAAATCACTTGCCGGTGGTTCAGAACCCACCTAAAACTGTAGGTCCAACTCATCAATAATCATCATCCAATTCATTACCCACGCACAGGTTTCAGACCTATGTGGGCTTCATCCTCCGAAAAAAAAAAATAAAAATACCTTCTCAGTAACTTTGCAGCTCTACCACCTTCATAGTTTTGTGCTCAGTTCTTTAGAATAACGTATAACAGGAAAAGCTCAATACCCTCAATAAGTGAGCTTGCATGACGCTGGGTAATTAGCAGCTGTAATACTGATCCAGAGCTAATCTGTTTCTTTCGCTTAAGACATAAATAAGGGTTACATTTTTCCCGCCAATGAATAAATAAATAACCGCCAATGAATAAATGAATTACCTATCATGTTACCAGCTGTTCTATGAGCTTATGAGCTTGTTGCATCTAAACATATTTTGGAACATTAAAGGGCGATTCACCCACATCAGTCACGGCGCGTCTCAGTTCCGAGCTATCCGTCTCGTCACAGTCATAAAATATATTCTTATCTGAGTTTCCGGTTACGCTGTCTACCCTCGTCCGGTGCCGACCCGTCAGGTGACTGATTGTTACCGTGACTGAACTGAGACGGAACTGTGACTGTGACGTTCCGTAACTGATGTGTGTGAATCGACCTTTTGTGTCCATAAGTGAAATTTGAACATCAATTTTAAAATTCGAAAAGGAAAATCAAAAATCGGACTTTAAGGTGCACTGAATCGAGTTTGGAAAAAGCATTGTGCCAAATATAGTGTTCTTAATCGTTGCCGTTTTTGTGATTTTCATAAGACAAAATAGCATTCATACACACGAGCACACCCCTACTCACTCTTCTCAAATTATATTATTATTATTATTATCATCATCGTTATTGTTATAACAATAATTCTCTCAGAGCTGCGCCCTAAACAGTACAGACCACTATGGAGTGAAGAAAGGAAGCAGCGGTTCTCGCAAAGGATGAAAGAATACTGGGCAAAGAAGAAAAAATAGATACCATACACCACGAGTCATTGAATACTTATCGTCTTCCTCTTGGGAGTTCTATCGATAATAATAATAATAAAGTGAGAAAACTTCAAACTGAGAAAATTTTAAATTTCATACAAGTAATCTTTTGAAGTAAGTTTTTTAGTTGAATTTTCAAACTTTGAAAACATGAGAAATTTCTTAAAGCCTACATTATGAAATATTTATCAAATTAGCAAACCAATAATTAATTTATAACATCCAAACTTAAGTAACTAAAAATCCACTTATAAGAAAAGATAAACTAAGGAAAATTCTACAACGTTTTATTAAATGTGGAATATTGTATTTAGGAAAATTATAATAGCGAAAGGCTTCTTAAAAGTGAAATGGTTTTTTATTCATTTTGATGTTGTCCCTTTCAGAATATACCTACACTGAAATAGTAGGCCTATATTACGTTACAAGTGTGGAAAATTTAGCTTACTGAAAATATGATAAGTTAACGCAGGAGATGAAGTTGAGTGAGGTATTATCATACGAGTATGGTGAACATCTTCCCGGACGAGTTATGTACGATATTTTTCGTGATATTAGTCACATATATTTTTTCAATATAATAAATATAAACTTTGAGCTAGTACAAAAGGACCATTAAACATAACCTCAAAATAGCCTATTGTATGCACATGTATTTAATGGCGAATAAATATTCTTAATCCATCACAGCAGCGAAACTAAAAATACTTCTGAGATCAGCTGTTTTTCCAAATTCTCCAACTCATGATTGAAACTAAATAACCTTATTCCTATGACTCAATAACATCAACTAAATTATTTACAATTTTCATAATATGAATACATGGACAGAAATATTATATTCTTCTTATTCACGTTTCAAATTAAGTTCACGTGATTGGTCAAAACGAAACATTACAGGCTTGTTTCACACTGAACCAGCTTTGGGTAACCGATGTCGTTTACCCGGCATAATTGCATTGCATCATATGATTTCGAAAACTGTCTAGATGTAAAGCGCTCCATATGATACAATGATCAGCCTGGTAAACGACACCGGTTATCTGATTGGCGGTTATGTGTGGAACTATCCTATTCAAACTTGATTGAAATGAAGACATCGAAGAATGCTCCTTTTTGTTTAATATTGGGCTAAGTATTGGGCCGATCCTTGCGAAACTTGGATGGGGCCACCGCTGAGCGATGCTCTTTCATTTAAAAAAAAATTCATCGAAATCGGTTCAATATTGTTCGAATGATTGATGTACAAACATAAAAAAAACAGGTCGAATATAGTAACCTTGTTCTTTTTGGAAGTCGGTTGAAAATAATAATAATAATAATAATAATAATAATAATAATAATAATAATAATAATAATAATAATAATGAATTGTTTGATAGCAGCAATCCAAAAGTCAGTAATACTTAATACATGCCACATTGTGAGAAAATTCCTTTCGCAATAGCTTGTAGAATACATACATAGGCCTGTATTCTATGAGATGAACCCATTCAAATAGAATGTGAAATATAGAAATGAAAAAAAAATAACATTATTAATAATAATAATAATAAATGATGATAATAATAATTATTATTATTCAATATTTATCTATTGTGACAAAATTGCAATAAATGTGAAGGCGCAACTGACTAAAAACTGCTCTCTTCACAAATATTCAATATGTTATAGTGTCCAAAATATCGAGGCCATTTTTAATGCTGAAAATTTAGATTATAGGTATTACTTTTGTAATAATAACTATTACAACGCACTATTACTGTAACTTTAGTACTACTCTAATCCTCCACTATCGTTCCCTTTTCATCCTATTCTTCCCCCTTCTTTCCCTCATTTCCACCACCATTTTTCCTTCCCTATTCACAGCATTAACAAACCAACAACAGTGGTAGTGAGCGATTAAACCCCCCCCCCCAAACCATTTGGGTTGCTTTCATGTGGTGTAATATTAACACCTGGCATCTTTGAACCTTCCCCCCCCCCATCATTTAGCAAAACAGCATCCCTCAACCTCACCCCCCCCCCCCAAACAGCCATTCACAAGCATCATTGCACGGTTGAAATTCACTTTGTACGTCTGTAATAATTGTTGGAGCTAGAGGGACACAAAGGTGTCTATGAAATATGCAGCCATCAAAGGTTAGGTTCAATGTTAGGGAACAAATGGCTATTTTCATGGGTGACAACTGTTGGAAGTACTGTACTTCCATGTGGGAGTATTTTGAAGTAGTTCATGTGAACGGAAATTGTTGAAAGGACATCATTCTCAGACAGAGAAATAAAGTTTTCAAAAAACTTTCCCCCTTTTGATGACATAGTTCTTTGTGTAAAGTAGTAACGGTTGCATGGAGGAGTTTTTTCAGTTTTTGGAGTTCGATTTGTTGAACTTTCGTAATTGTAGAGACATTAGAGGTTGTTTTAATGAAACTAAAAATCCAATCCAGATTATATTTCGGCGGATGAAGCCCACATAGGTCTTAGACCTGTGCGTGGGTAATGAATTGGATGATGGTGATTGAAGAGGTGGACTTACAGTTTTAGGTGGGTTAACAAACCACCAGGAAGTGATTATGATAGAAATGCTTGCTTAGCAACTAGAGGGTAGAGGGTCAGACTTAAGCTGCGTCCACACTAACCATTTGTTACAGAGCATTGTGTTACGAAACAAGTTACTGGAAGTTTCTGTAACTTGTTTCTGAGACTTCTGTTATAATTTATACCATTTTCGTGTTCTGTAACAAGTTACGGACCTACGCTCTGGTAGCGAGAACACGTAACTTGCGCATGCGCTGTTGGTCATTTTTACAGCTCATCTGTTATCTTGTTTGATACTTTGTTAACGTTTATGATTTTGGTTAGTTTTATGTTCGGTTTAGTTTTGGATTTGAAGTGATGGAGTGGAGAGTAGAAACAGTTTCAAATTTGATAGAATTATTTCATTCCCACCACATATTATGGGATCCAACCAATCCAGATTATAAAAACCGTCTGAAAAAGAAAGACGCTATTTCCGAAATTGCGTCAATTCTTCTTTGCTCTAGTGCGGACATGAAACGAAAAAATAAATAGAATTAATAAAATCAAATAAATAAAACTTTGTTCTTTTACTGCACAAATTATTGTAAAACAAGCACTAGCTAACAATAAGTCATCTGACATTTTGGGATAAATGTTTTGTAACTTCATAAATGTATGTATACAGAAACTGTTACAGAAAATTTGTTATGGTACATGTTACAGAATTTGTTGAAACAAGTTACTGTAATTTGTGTTTTGTAACCTCAGTGTGGACGCAGCTTTACGGTGATGATCAATGATGTGTGTGGGGGGAGGGGTAGGCTTCAGGCAGGCCACACTTTGATAAACCATAGGAGGAGAAGGATAGCCTTTTCAACAAAAATTCAATACTTTGTATTGCTTTTTCATTCGAAAGAGAGGATCGGAGTTACTCTCCCGGGAAAATCTTAAAAAAATACCTCTAAAACGACATTTTAAGCGATTCGAGACATGAATTTATCCATTGTAAAGTTACTTTAACTCACATTGTGTGTCCATGTGATATTCATCACTAGTTTTGCAAAATTTTTCAATGGGAGATCTGGACTGTAGTGCTGAAAACATATTTTTCAAGTAGCGAAACTTCAAAGCTGGCCTACTTGAAACTATTTTCATTCTGCTATTTTTGATTCTTCACCTCACGCTCTGATTGGGGTACCGTACAGTCTCGTGGATGAGAATGTCTTTAGAAAAAAAGGGTTCCGGGTGTACTCATTTTTTTTTAAATTATCCCCCTAAAATAAAATTTTTAGCCATTTAAGACATGTCGACTTTTCAGAGCTTGTAAAAATTTCAAAATAAAATTGTTTGAGGGTCACTGGATGGGGATCTATTCCCCCCGCCACCCATGATCACCTGTTTTACACAGGTGATTGCAGAGAGGAGCTTCGATAACATAGTCAAGAATGATCACTTCCCCAGTAGGATCTACAGTGTTTTAGGTAAACCAACTTTCAAACCACAAGGAAGTTAGTTTACAGCAGAAAAAATAGTGTTTTTTCTAGCCAATCCAATCGGTTACCCTTATAAAGAGTGCCCAGGAGTACTTAGCTTATCTTCATCTGATTGGACAGATACCTGCTACAGCTCGTGGCTATCAATTTCATTTATTTAATTTTTTTTGGTAACTCATGTTCTAATGTATCCTATGATGTTGATATTATAGTGTTAATTGTTTGTTTTTTAGTTTTATAAATTTCATTTCATTAAAAGTGTGATACAAAGATGGGAGTAATTTATTCTGTGACGTACTCCAGTCTAACTAGATTTCCACCAACAAAAATAAACACTTTCACTTGAAATTGGCTGGCTTTACAAAAACTTACGTACCTACTGAATAGTGTTTACCTGGGACAGTTTTCGTGCTAAGTAATGGCCGCTGGATAAATTGAGCCACCAGTCCTGCTGCATTCCTTCACACTTGGCGCAGTCACATTCATCTGTCTCAATTCTTTTCAGTGGAAAAGTACGTCGCAACAAAAGGTGCGCAAAGAAGGGGTAGAGTGGTCGGAGAAGGGGAAAGGTGTGGAAAAGACGCAGCCCAAGAATACCAAACAAGGTGAGACGCGTGATCGGACTTCCGTGTTTCCTATCCTGTCTCTCAATTTACGCTCATTCTTCTTCTTATTTCTCTTTTTTTTCCTCATCTTCTTTCTCTACCTCCTACGCTTTCACTTCATCTTACTCTTCCTCGTCCTCTTCCTCATCCTCTTCCTCATCCTCTTCCTCTTCCTCATCCTCTTCCTCATCCTCTTCCTCATTCTCTTCCTCATCCTCTTCCTCATCTTCTTCCTCATCTTCTTAAACATCCTTTTCCTCTTCCTCATCCTCTACCTCATCTTCATCCCCATCCTCTTCCTCATCCTCTTCCTCATCCTCTTCCTCATTCTCTTCCTCATCCTCATCCTCATCCTCTTTCTCATCCTCATCCTCTTCCTCATCCTCTTCCTCATCCTCTTTCTCATCCTCATCCTCTTCCTCATCCTCTTACTCTTCCTCTTCCTCATCCTCTTCCTCTCCCTCATCCTCTTCTTCATCCTCTTCCTCATCCTCTTCCTCTCCCTCATCCTCTTCCTCATCCTCATCCTCTTCCTCATCCTCATCCTCTTCCTCATCCTTTTCCGCATCCTCTTCCTCATCACCTTCCTCATACTCTTCCTCATCCTCATCCTCTTCCTCATCCTATCTCTATACCTCTTTCTCTTCCTCATCCTCTTCATCATCCTCTTCCTCATCCTCTTCCTCATCCTCATCCTCTTCCTCTTCCTCATCCTCTTCCTCATCACCTTCCTCATACTCTTCCTCATCCTCATCCTCTTCCTCATCCTATCTCTATACCTCTTTCTCTAACTCATCCTCTTCCTCATCCTATCTCTATACCTCTTTCTCTCCCTCATCATCATCCTCTTTCACTTTCTCTTCCCCTTCCCCTTTCACACCCCCATCATCTTCCCCTTCTTCTCCCTCTTCCCCTTTCTGTCCCCCTTCCTCTTCATCTACCTCATTCTATTCCTCTTCTCCTCTTTCCCCTCCTCTTTTTCATCTTCTTCCTCTTATTATGCTCAAATTATTTTATTTTCTAAAAACTGATTGTAAACGCTAAGGACCACTCATTATTTTCCCCATCCATGAAAAATAGATTTGCTATAAATTTCTCATTATTTGATTTGTTTAGTCCGTGACATGCAGAATTCCATAGAGGTTTTAACCTCTGTAATCGTGGATGTCACGTGACTTTTTCTGTGTAAAAATTTTATTCAGGGGTTTCCAACAGTCCTTGCCATATTTGCCTAGAGGGAGGAGCCCAACAATTTGTGTGACTAAAAATTTGTCAATTTCAGTGTTAAATGTAACATTTTCAGGCAGGACCACAGAGGATTTAACGAAGAGTTTCTAACGTCGATTAATGTCTATTTTTTGAATAATTTTTACACATTGTAAAATCCCAAACTACAACTTCAAGCCCAGCAGAGTCGTGAGGTACATGACGCCTAGTGAGGCAATATTCCACACCGCCTTCTGTCGACCTCATTCGTCAAAGTGTTGAACATAAAAAGTCATATAATTTAATAAAATTCAATTTGTGCACGCATTAGAAGTGTCGTCGCAAAATATCCATTTCCTACAACAGCTCGTAAAGTAGTTCTTTACGTACTGAAAACTAATTGTAAAATACCTCTTTACTGCTCAGCAAGCGGTAAAGTACTTTACGCTCGCCAGCTGTTTTCTTTACGCTTCTGTTTTGATTTTGATGCCTTCTCATTGGTGGATCACGGAATCCGTGAAATTCACATAACCTCAAAAATGGCGTTCGCTAACCAAATCCGCTCATGGTCTGTGATGTTACAAACTACAAGCTTTTATTGTGTTGGAATCCAGAACTGCAGTTTTTGGAAAAATATTGTATGCAATTCGCGCGTGAAGCTTCTTTATCGCTCTCGCAAAATTACTGCGCTCTCCGCTACGCGTCACGCAGTAAATGTTTTGGCTCGAGCGATAAAGTCGCGCTTCACGCTCTTAATACATAAATAACTATTTCCTACAACTGCTCGTAAAGTAGTTCTTTACGTACTGAAAACTAATTGTAAAATGCCTCTTTACTGCTCAGCAAGCGGTAAAGTACTTTACGCTCGCCAGCTGTTTTCTTTACGCTTCTGTTTTGATTTTGATGTCTTCTCATTGGTGGATCGCGGAATCCGTGAATTCACATAACCTCAAAATGGCGCACGCTAACCAAATCCGCGCACGGTCTGTGATGTTACAAACTACAAGTTTTTATTGTGTTGTAATCCAGAACTGCAGTTGTAGGAAAAATATTGTATGCAATTCGCGCGTGAAGCTTCTTTATCGCTCTCGCAAAATTACTGCGCTCCGCTATGCGTCGCGCAGTAAATGTTTTGGCTCGAGCGATAAAGTCGCGCTTCACGCTCTTAATACATAAATAACTATTACTGGACGACCCCTAATTTAAATTATAACTACTGTACAGGCACGAATCGCCTTCCTCGTGGTCTAAAAAACACCCTTAGTGAGGTGAAATCACACAAACTGTATCAAATTTTTAAAAATCTTAATAACAATATTTTAAAAATCTTAATAGATTCTTAAATACACAATAGACTCAATTTCCAATCATATTTTTAATAAATTTCATCCAAATTTTAATTCTCTGTTCCATGCTTGGAACATTATTCTCTTTTTGTGCCAAAAAATTTTCAAATTTTCCTAGTAATGGCGAAGGTGATATTGTGGAAGGTATCCATAATGAAAAATAAGACGAAATTGTCACAACCACATTTATTAAAACTTCGAAAAACTAGTTTCGGTTGTTACACCATTATCAATCTCAATCAAACTGAAAACTAAAGTATATAAGGCTTCTCTATACTTTATTTTTCAGTTTGATTGAGATTGATAATGATGTAACAACCGAAACTAGTTTCTCGAAGTTTTAATAAATGTTGTTGTGACAATTTCGTCTTATTTTTCATTAAATTTTCAAATATTATTTTTTACAATATTCTGTGTTATACCCTGCTTGACGATCGCACGGACCAACTATTTTATATCACTCATTTGTAAGTCAGGAGTTCAAATTGCTGAATTTACCTGTTCAGGTTTGAACAAGGGTAGAAGCAGTATTCAGTCCCTAGTGGATCTGAATGTATATCACACACAGTGGCTTTATTGAAATAATGGCGGCCACTTCACAGGTGATACTGAATAAATTATTGGTTACATTTTTTTCACTTGCATAAGATTTAGGTACCACCGGAAATCTACAATAAATCAGTAATATGTCCTTCCTAAGCCTATGAGAAATAATTGTAAGGATTAATTAAGGGGCATATTACTTTTCTTGTATGGTTTGATTCGAATATGCCAAGTTTTTTACCTCGACCAAACCTGAAGCTCTACCGCATCCGAATATTTCCGGATATAAGGAGGAAATATTTGTTTCAGGTATTATTTTCAATTACCGAGGGCAGAGGAAAATGCAGTTCATATTTTCAAAAGTATGTTATAAATAGCACCTTCCAAGTTTACAATCTATGTGATGTCAATAATTTAGTTTTATAAGGGAAATTTGTAAATTTACAAGAACAGAGAGATCTAATCTCATCAATAACTCGTAGAATCATCTTGATCTGGGGATGTTACCTTCAATATTACATTTAACACGCACTGTTACTACTCTATCTTCTCATAATATATTCTCAGAATTTCTCATAAGATACTTCTGTATAAGTATGAGAAGAAATGAAAAATAATTAATAAATCCATTTCACTCTGTCATTCTATTTTTAATGATAGAAAATCCTTGCAACAATATCAGGTGATTTCAATCGTTTGTCCTCTGTGGCTAACAGAGAAATTGTACCACAATCAATTTCCAACAATTCTCTCTCAGTATAGAATCACGGTAGACAAAGCCGAAACAAAAACAAAGTACAGTAAAAAATGTGTGTGAAAATTGTGCTTGCTTGTGCACTTGTGCGGGATGAATTCCATACATAATTTAGCGGTGAAGAAATTTACTGAGGTTGAACAAACAAGGGAGGAAGTTGGAATGGAAATGGGGATTGGAGAAAGAGAGAGAAATAGAGAGAAAGAAAGAGAGAGAGAAAGAGGGAAAGTGGAAGAGAGTGAGAGAGAAAAATGAGAGAGAGTGAGTGAGAGATAGATTGTGAGAGTGAACAAGAGAAAGATTGAGAGAGTGAGTGAGAGATAGATTGTGAGAGTGAACAAGAGAAAGATAGAGAGAGTGAGTGAGAGATAGATTGAGAGAGTGAGTTAGAGATAGATTGAAAAAGTGAGTAAGAGAGTGCGAGTGAAAGAGACAGTGGGAGAAAGCGTAAAAGAAAGAGAGAGAGAGTGAGGATGTGAGAGAGAAAGAGTAAAATTGTGAGACAGGGGAAGAGAGAGAGAGAGAGAGTAGGAGTGTATGATCTAGGAAGAGAGAGACAGAGTGACCGAGGAAGAGAGAGAGAATGTGATGGGGAAGAGAGAATGACAGACGAAGAGAAAGGCAGAGTGAGAGAAAGAAAAAGAATGAGAAAGCGGAAAAGAAATAGAGTGTGAGAGAGTGAGAGCGGAGTAGGAGAGAGTTTGATAGAGGAGTGAGAGAGCGGAGTGAGTGAGCGGAATAAGAGTGTGAAGTGAAAGAAAGTGAAGTGAGAGAGAGAGTGTGTGTATGAGAGTGACAGAGTGTGAGTGTGTGTGAGGGGAGTGAGATAGTGTGAAGTGAAAGAGAGTGAGAAAGAGGGAAAGAGAGCAGAGTGAGAGAGAGTTGGGCGCAAGCGAGTAGAACGAAAATGCGACAGGAAAAAGAGTTTTCTTGGGGGAGAGTGCGATAATAGAATGAGAGAGAGTAGTGAGTGAGAAGAATAAGATGAAAATGAGGGTACAAGCAGGAGGAGATGAGATGAGAGTTTGATGTGAAATTTGAGGCAAAAAATGCAATAATTGAGGAAAATATAAAAGAAAGAGAATGAGAGGAAGATAAGAGAAGGAGGACATTGGAAAAGAAGGACATCAGATAATGAGGTCAGAGGCTGGAGCTGAGATTAGAGTTAAAAGTAAAATTTGCAGGAAAATAAGAAACAAAGAGGAAAAGGGAGATAAGAGAAGGCGGATATGGGATTAGAAGGACATGATTAGAAAAGGACATAAGAGAAGAAAGAACATATTGGAGAAAATATATGAGAGGACATGAGAAAATAAGAAATAGAACAGAATAGGCAAGGGAATAGATGAAATCGGAAGAGAGAGAGTTATGGCAAAATAAAGAGGCAATAATGAGAAAGAATAGGAGAAATAGCATGAAAGGGAGATACGAGAAAGAAATTATGAGAGAAGGACATGCGAAGAGGAGGACATCAGAAAAGTAGGACATGGGAAAAGAAGGAGATGAAAACAGAATAGGTAAGAAAATAGTCGAAAGCTGAGAGTTCTTGCAAAATAGGGGAGCATAAATCAGAAAGAAGAGAAATAGTGGGAAAGAGAGATACGAGGAAGAAATCATGAGAAAAGAACATGAGAAGAGAAGAACATGAAAAGAGAAGGACATGAGAAGAGAAGGACATAAAAACAGAATAGGTGAGAAAATAGTTGAAACCGGAAGACAGTGAGTTCTCGCAAAATAAGAAGGCAAAAATCAGAGAAAATAGGAGAAAAAGCATAGAAGAGACATAAGAGAAGGGAATCATGATAGAAGAACATAAGAAGAGGACATGAAAACAAGGACATTACAGAAGAAGGGCGGCATAAAACAGAATAGGTAAGAAAATAGTTTAAAGCGGAAGATAGCGAGTTATCGCGATCAATGACAACAAAACGGCCGATAAAAATAAACAGAGAATAAAGAACGGACAACGAAAAATGAAGAATAAAAGGAAATGTGAGAGAGTACCCACACTGAAAACGGCGAGATTTTATTTATTCCCTCAGTAGAGAAAGAAATACGAGCTAGGCCAACGCACCACGATATGTGCGAGGAGCAAAATTTATACACACGTCTTTCGACGTCGCTTCCGTATTTTGACCCATACATTTTTCAGTGATGCCACCAAAAAATATTGCTAGCCCCCCTTTTCAACCCCCCTGGAGCCCTCTGTTTTCTCCTGACTCCCCTCCAACAACTGAACTCCTTTCTTGACACCCTCAAACTAGAAAGGACCCCCACCTTTATTCAGTGATGCAACCAAAAAGATTGCTTACCTCCTCTTTTCTTGATACCCCAAACTCCTCCCCCCCCCAAAACCTTCTCTTGGCCCCCTTCCCACCATCGACAAACCCCCAACACCCTTCTTCTTAGCTACTTTGTACCAGGAAGCCGAAGTGTCCTAAATTTCCAGGTGACGCATATATAATAATATGACACACTTTGAGATGAAATTGCAACGGAAGCTGTCCCATAGTCGTGATACAGTTTCACTTATTTTGCTAGGTTCATGGACGGAAAGTTGTAACACATTGATGCGACCATATCATAGTTTTGCTACAATATATTGCTCAAGGAAGGTCTTGATGTATAGGGTTGAGGCAGTCCCATAGTTTTCCTAGGATATTGCTTGTAGACTGAAGGTCTTGAAGGTAAAAATAGTATCCCCAAAGTGCACTCATTTTCCTAAGATATTATTCATGGAAGTAAATGTGAGCATATTGTCATAGTGATTGAAAGTAGTATCACAACCACTTTAATTTATAACTGACGAAATACTTCAAGTTTGATCATCATTCACACATCATTCTTTAACTCAAACTTAAACTAGAAACTTAAAAGGAAAGGCGATTAATAGAAGTCTATAAGTCCAGCTACTTCCACAAGCGAAATCATAATATGGAGTAAAAGACGATTCACATAATATTATATTTAATGATAACAAATTGATGAAATAACAAATATCAATATATATATATATATTGAACTGAAATTAATTCATAATATCAATCAATACTACACCCTCTACAGACATACTATTAGTTAATAGAGTGGTAGCCTTTCAAAAGCCGAACTTCTCGTTGGAGGCCTGTCATTGGTTGAGTCTAGACACTCCCATCACTAACTGCCCCTTTTCAGGCGTGTCTAGTTTTAACCAATGGCAGGCCTCCAACTAGAAGTTCGGCCTTTGAGAGGCTAACAGTCTATGAACCAATAGTATTTGTAAGGTAAGGGAATTCATTATAATAAGGTATTAAGGTATTAATTAATATCAATTTAATATCGTATATAATGATATTCAATATTTTATCAATTTGATGTAAATTAATTTCCATTTTTTCAAGTCTTCTTTATTTTAAGCTACTCTATATTGTAGTTTCGCTTGTTGGAGTTGCTAGTCTCCTAGATATTAAGCCACTTTACAAGTATTCTAGGCCTAGTTATATTTTTAATTCGAAAATGAAATGTTAGTCAAATTTGAAGTATTTCGTCTGTTATAAATTTGGATTTTGTCCTGTCTGTACTAATAGTATTCGTCTGTGAAGAGTATATAAATATAAATATTAAGCTACTCTGTATTCTCGATTTGGGTTTTAATAATAATAAGCGTATGGCTTTTAATGGTGGGGAGACCCTAACTGGTATTTCCACCTCGCCGTTTGTGCCATGTTACGGGGAACATGGTGGACCTACTATTCTAGGTGGGTTCCGAACCACCGGGTAAGTGATAATAAAGCTTTTGGGTTTTGAAAATTAATGACGTGACAGTCAAAATCATAATAGCTCTTGTTTCTGATAAAAGTGGTCAAGAGAATATCTGAGTTATTATTAGTCCTGTTAATCTCTAAAGTCTACCACAATATAATCATCAACAATACCAAGAAAATTGAATAGCTATATTTCAACCAGGATATTCATGTGTCTGAACAAAAAATAATATGCATTGTGTTCCCTTTTTTCTTCAAATTGGATTGAAAGAAATTAGAATTTCATTATGATATATTATCATTCCATCATATATTCAAATTTGGAATCAGAAAATTTTGACTCACCAAAACAACTCGCCAAGAATTCATATAAATCTGCATGATTCAAAATTATCTCGGAGCAATTCTTACCTGCAAGCAAAGAATAGAGAAAATTGTGAAAATGAAATAAATAAGTATTTTGAAAATAAATCAGCGTTAATTGAAAAAATATGGTAATGAGTTCGGAACCTCGTATTCACTTTCTAGTAGTATTTTTGTTTCTTTGAGATTCTTGGAACAACAAAGAACATGGAATTTATTTGAAACCTTTTACAGACGTCCATACTTCTTTAGTTATACATTTTCAGTTATACCAGGAAGCTAGCTCTGTGGATCTTCCTCGCCTTTTTAAAGAATTTCTACACTTAGAAAACATCTCCAGTAAATCTAGAAAGTTGGCTCATCTATCCATTACCATACAGAATCAAGTAAAGATACAACGGCCACAGCCTACTACTGCTTTTATTACAAATTTGTACTAAAAAAATTCAAACTTCAGGTTATGTCAAAGTTCAACTGGAAATTTCACTTTGAAGTGGGAAAATAATTCCTAATTCTTTCCAAAACAAAAATATTGACTGTTCACAACTTACGATATAATTCATACAATTTTCCCTCAATTAAGTCAGAAATGAATATGAATCACAGCACACTACTGCTTTCATCACAAATTTTCAATTAAAAAGTTCAAATTTCAGTTACGACAAAGTTTAACTGGGAAATTCACTTTGAAGTACAATTCCTGATTTTTTCTGAAAGATGAATATTGATAGTTATTTGAAAGGGAAGCATTCCAAAAAACCTATTCATAACTGATTATATAATTCATACAATCCTTCCCCAAAGAAATTTATGTGACAGTTATGAATATGAATCACAGAATAAGTGGAAACAATTTTTATATGAAAGAAGTATGAATGTAGGATTTTAAGAGAAATATATAGAAAGAAAATTCTCTAGACCTTTCAAATGATGTTCTGACAAAGAACATGGGTATCAAAGTAGCTGAATTGCTTTTGGAAGGTAAATTCCAACATACACTACTAGTAAAGGAGTTTTCCTACCCAGACAAATGAGAAAAAAAATGAAAATGATACCTAAACCATTTCGACCCGCATTCTGCCCAACAGATATACAAAATGACAACAGTTTGCTCCTTTACCGGTGAACAACATTGAACTTGGGAATATATAAAGTTATATAATATATATAAATAAAGTAGCACAAACAAGACCATACGATCCATACACCGGCTGAACAGAAGTTGAGATTTTTCGGACGATAAACCCTTTACATCTAGAGAGTTCCGAAGAATTCCGGGACCCTCAACAACGAGCCAATACGATCGAGGACGGCCATTTTCAGACATAAAAGATTCAAGAGAACAAGCCCGAATTCCCATCATGCTCAGCTGAGCGATATTGTTTCCCCAGGACCGATTCCAAGACTATTTTCAGTCAGTCTACATTCTGTTGCGAATAATTCTACTGCTTCTTCTCACACACACTTCACAAAGATTCTCTTAACCATTTTCTTTGTGAGGGTTTTCCTATTCTCTTATCCTGACTTGAAGTTGTTACAACCACATTTATTGAAGACCGTGGGAAACAAGTTCCGGTTGTTAATCAATTATCAATTTCAAATAAACTAAAACTAAAGTACAGAATACCTTAATATAAACTAAGCACAGAATGATACTATCGGCTGAGGGAGAGAGTGACTCTGATAGGCTGACCTCCATCGAAGGTCTGTGGTTGGCTAGAAACCATAACAAGTCACGCCCACCGGTGGAAGGAGCAACAAGCAAAAATAAGTGTCAAAATTAATAACCATAGACCGGGGACACATAGAAATCAGCAAACAAGAACAAAACGCAAGAGTGCAGGAATAAAAACTTTTTAAAATTATAAAATTGAAGCTAAATGATACCAAGACAAACATGGAAGTAACGTCATTAAAATGTAGGCCAGAACTATGATGAAACGAAGTTAGTTGTATTGAATTGGTTGAAATAAATTTTATCGCTGAAACTAGTATTGGAATCGTTTTTTACTAACCTAGTTATCTCGACCCATCAACCTATTTCTCCATTGAGCATTTTTATACCTCTTTCTCCCCCATTTTATTACACACTCAAATTCTCAGCCTCTTTTTATTTCTCAATCTGATCTTTCAAAATTCCACGACATCTCTACAAGCAAAAATACGTTTCTTGTATCAAGTGTTCTTTGTGATCTACTTCCACTTACAATTTATTCTCTTACTACTACTTTTTCACATCTTCCACTTTCTTCTAAAATTCTCTTCTCTCTCTTCCACCACTTGCTCCTTTCATCAAAACTTTCCCCATCACTCCAAACATCCCTCATCCTTGCTGGACATCTTTTTTTTCTATCATAATTTCTTGTGCTCCATTTCGCTTTTTTCCTCACTATGATCCCCTTACTTTTCTCCCGCTCATCAAAACGTTTTTCACCCCTCCAAACCTTCATCCCTTCTTATTCTCACTGAGCATCAATCTTCTTTCTCTTGTAATTTGTTCCTTGCTCGCCCCTTCACGTCTTTTTCTCTCTTTTCTCTCTCATTATGTCTCTCTCTCTCGCTTTCTACTTTCTCCCTTACTTTCTTTTCTCTCTTCCCTCCCTTCCTTCCTCCTTTACACTCACTCTCACTCTCCATCATAGTATCTCTCAGTCACTCTCTCTCTTTCTTCAGCCTCTTCTATTCCCTACTACACTCAAAACCCCACTTCACCGTCCCACATAACTTCTTTTTCGAGAAAAAAAGAGAAAAATCTCTCAGCCTGTCGAATACTCTCACAATACTCGTCTTCCTGTCATCCAGAGATTCCTTTACGTTCCTTTTTTCCTACTTTTGGACATTTCTGCTCGCCTATTCCAAAAAAAATCTCCTCCAGACACAAGTTGTTCTACAGCCTTGAAAATCGATAAGATTGAAACAAGATTACCAGATGAGAAGTACCATATCTTTAGCAAAGTTAAAGAGAAAAATATTAAAAAAGCTTGGAAATTATACAGGCTAAACAAGTCCTCTGATCAATCTTTACTCCTCCTAATCCCTCTAGTGCTGCCCTCTAGGCAATTATTTCTACGTGTACATGCGACCCAGACACTCCTTTCAAAAACTTGAGTTTCCAAACCTAGATATTCAAAAACGTTTTCAAACCTGAACCAATAATTATTGAAAATTTTACACAAAGCATTTTTCAACTTTTATCAAGTCTCCCAAGTTCAATCAAATTCCACACAGCACTCTCAATATAACCGAAAACAACGAGAGAAAACATTCTGCTAACAAAAACCAACAGAAAAAGGTACTAGTCACACATGACAGATCTCAGAGAGGCCCGATACACACCACACAGCTCAAATATCGGACCAATCAACGTACAATACCAGGTGATGTTTGGACTGAAAACAAGACAGCATTGACTGATTCATCATTGTATTCACGTAGCTACACGCAATGTGAGAGGAAAATGCTTGTGTGAGTGTTTGGTTTGATGTACGATGGTACACTGCACACATATATATCTTTAAACAAAGGTACATATACATATAGGTACATATATACACGCATATGCTAATACTTGGTGTGAGCGAAGCCCCCGGTACAATTGCCTGAAGGGTAAACATCGAGCTTAAATGCAGAACAACTCCTCCCAGTTCCCTGCTCTTTCCCGTCAACTCCGCCGCCGCCATCTTGTTTTGGCGCGAAAATGTCGACAGACGTTCCCGCGCGCGCGAAATCAGATCGACAGCCGCTAACGGTGTTTCACTCTGCAACATTCTCGCTCTATTTCTCTGTCACTACCTCTTTCAATTTCCATCACACTAAATCTCTCACACACTCTCCCCCGGTTGAGTGTTCTTATCCAATAGAGTTATTCTATAGCCTAAGGTTAAGAAAGTTCCAAGAATAAACACATTTTTCTAAATTGTTTTCTGAGATTCTCATTGTTGAATAATAATTATGTGACCCAACTGGCTTAGGTATGGTGTAAGAGTTCTCAGGTCACGCCTGAACAAAGCTATACTGTTTAAGCTCAGGTTTGGGGTTCAATCATCCTTGTCGGGATGCTTTTAAAATGCTACTTATTTTACCCAGTATTTATATTTTTAAAGTTGTACTATTTGTGGTCAAGAATATTGGCAGTTTCACAGCTAACGCACATGTACACTCACACAACACCAGAAATGGGAATAGCTTAACTGTTCAGACTCATAGGCTAACTTTCTTTGAAAAAAAAAACCCAGTTACATAGGGACAAAATTTATAAAAAATTGCCTAATAGTTTGGATTTCAGGAGTACAAATTTTAAAAGAGAACTATATAAGTTTCTCATTGAAAAAAGTTTTTATAGTGTGAATAAATTTTTAAGTGATAACCATGTATGACTGCATATAGGCTATATCTATACATTAAATATTTCATGTTGGGTTAGATGTTTTTTTAAAATATATTATTGAACTTGACAATATTCAATAGTATGGTTTCTGACTGTATTGTGTTAAATAAATAAAATATATTATTATTATTATTATTATTATTATTATTGTTGTTGTTGTTGAAAATATGAATAATGATTTCTTATTACGAAAAATAGAGCAGACTGAAAAAATTCAAACAAAGGCTTGGAAATTAAAATGGTCACATTTCTTAGTACTTGTAGCTACTACAGAGTTAGTTTCCCAACAAAATTTATACACTACTATTCATTTCATACTATTGTATACGACCATATACATAAATTAAATTGTACTACACTGGTTAGTACACTCAATTATTTTGTGTTGTCTGTGATATTGTTGATTATCCACTCCCTACTAGTAATTGCTGTGAAATCCAAGGGTGGGCTTGAAAATAGAAACGATGATGGTGTTAAAAAAACGACAGAAGACCAAAGAGACAAGAAATTTAGCTGCTTCCAGTCTGATGATTGGATGTCCAATGAAAAGCAGCAAAAAATGAACACCAAAACTCAATCACTGCCAATTATGCATCATGTGGATCAACATCAGTGTGATGGTTGTACTTAGATATGATTGCAATTCGATTATCTCATAACAAGATCATAACCAGTGCTCAACTGAACAAAGCGAACTACAGCAACAACAGAAGAACAGTTATTGAAACAACGTGGACATTGTTTTCGAACCATTTCCACAGAGCACTGCAAATTCTATTCTGAAAGTATGACTGCAAGCTCTATATCTATATATATCGCCAGAAATATAGCAATAGTCACAATCCAACCATCACAGTGTTTGGATACGTCGTGTAACACTCACCAAAGAGAGCTGTATATAAATATATAGGTGCTTGGGGAGTGTGATATAGTAGACGTGTATATAGATATATATTGTTAGGCAGTATGTGATAGAGTTATATAAGTATATGTGTGGTGTTATTTGTAATGGGTGGAAGTATATAGGTATGAAGATGCATTGAGAGCGTTGTATGAAAGTGGTATATATAGATATAGGGTTAAGGAAAGTGCGGGTAGCAGATGCTAACGAATGACGTATGTTGTATAAACAGTGTTCTGTGTATGGTTAGGAGGGGTTGTGAGTGGTTATGAGGGGTGGAGAGGGAAGAGAAGAGAAGGACGGAGAAGAAGAGGAGGAGGGGAAGGAGGAGAAAAAAAAGAGGAAAAGTATAAAAAAGGACAAGGAGCAACAAAAGAGAAGGGGAAGTAGAATAAGAAAACTGGATATGATGATGAGGAGAAGTAGGAGTAGGAGTAGGAGGAGGAGTGGGAGGAGTGAGAGTTGGAACGGGAGGAGGAGGTGGAGTAGGAGGATGAGAAGGAGTATGAGGATGAGGAGGAGGGGAAAGAGAAGAAGGAGAAGAAGAGGAAGTAGAAGAATAAGAAGAAGAAAAGGAAGAAGAAGAAGAAGAAAAGAAGAAGAAGAAGAAGGAGGAGGAGGAGGAGGAGAAGAAAAAGAAGAAGGAGAAGAAGTATTGCCTTTCCAGCATTCCATCTTCCCACAACGGGAGAGAGGATGGGAAGGACAAAAAGGAGTAGTGGGAGGATAAGGATGAGAAGGAGAAGAAGGGGAATAAATAGAAGAAGCAGAAGAAGAGGAAGTAGAAGAATAAGAAGAAGAAGAAAGAGGAGGAGAAGAAGAAGAAGGAGAAGAAAAAGAAGAAGGAGAAGAAGTATTGCCTTTCCAGCAATTCCATCTTCCCACAAGGGGAGAGAGGATGGGAAGCACAAGGAGGAGTAGTGGGAGGAGACGTAGGAGGAGGATGAGAAGGAGAAGATGGGGAATAAATAGATGAAGGAGGAGAAGAAGAGGAAATAGAAGAATGACAAGAAGAAGAAGGAGAAGGAGAAGAAGAAGAAGAAGAAGGTGAAGAAAAATAAGAAGGTGAAGAAGTATTGCCTTTCCAGCAATTCCATCTTCCCACATTCTAAATTATTTCCCATTCTTCTTCTTCTTTCTCTTATTCTTATACTTATTCTCCTTCTCCTTCTTCTTATAATTCTTCATCTTCTTATTCTTCTTCTTCTTCTACTACTACTTCTTCTACTTCTCCTCTTCCTCCTCCTCTTCCCCCCTCCTCCTCCTTCTCCTCCTCCTCCTCCTCCTCCTCCTCCTTCTCCTCCTCCTCCTCCTCCCTTCCTCTTCCTCCTCCACCACCAACTCCTCCTCCTCCTCCTCCTCCTCCTCCTCCTCCTCCTCCTCCTCCTCCTCCTCCTCCTCCTCCTCCTCCTCCTCCTCCTCCTCCTCCTCCTCCTCCTTCTCCTCCTTCTTATGATTTCGCTTGTACCCTAGGATAATTTAAGGCGCACTCGGTTTTTCCCCCCTCAATTTTTCCTAGCGATTCTACCATCTAAAATTACTAAAAAATCTTAAAAATTATCCGTTCCTAAAAAGACAAAGTCACACATTTAAACATAATTATTGATAATTGAAGGCAAAAACAAAATTAACACCAGCCTATCCTCTCTCGCTTTTTCCAGATTACCGCACTTTTTCACATGTGATGTTCAGAAGGGCGAATGTAGAGAGGGGAATTGGGTAGTAGCCGAAATCCCCAGAGCTCAGCAGAACACAGCAAATGCCTGAGTCTGTGTTTTAATGTTGTTCCGCTTGTTGAAATAAATCTGCCTGAAGTATCGTTGACACTCAGTTGGGACTCAAAGGGCTTTCGTATCCTTTTATTTTTGCCCTCATGCCCTTCATTCAACTTTTTCCCCTACTTACTCCACCACTGCTAATGCTATGACCTTGTTGAACCTTCCATCTTTTTGTTCACAAGTAGAGCTTCCTAAATCAACTGTCAATAACATTTAGAGTTTGAGATCACTTCTTTCTCATGTTTATGCACGACTTAGATTCTCGATTACTCACTTTTCTATTAAAATAATTATCTTTTTCTTCTTCTTCTTTTTCTTCTTCTTCTTCTTTTTCTTCTTCTTCTTTTTCTTCTTCTTCTTTTTCTTCTTTTTCTTCTTCTTCTTTTTCTTCTTCTTCTTTTTCTTCTTCTTCTTTTTCATCTTCTTCTTATTTTCTTCCTCTTCATCTTCTTTTTCTCCTTTTTCTTCTTCCTCTTCTTCTTCTTCGTCTTCCTCTTCCTCTACTTCATCTTCTTTTTCTTCTTCTTCTTCTTCTTCTTCTACTTCTTCTCCGACTTCTCCTTCTTCCCCTTCTTCTTCTTCTTCTTTTTCTCCTCTTTCTTCTTCTCCTTCGTCTTCTTCATCATCTCCTCTTTCTTCTCTTTCTTCTTCCCCTTCTTCTTCTTTTCTCTCTCTTTCCTCTTTCCTCTCTCTATCTCTTCCTCTTTATCCTATCCTCCCACCCTCTCTCTCTGAATGAACAATGAAAAATAACCTTTTTGTTTCAAAACAGCTGATCATCAAATCATAAGTTGAAATGTGAAAATGTTCAGCTCACCGATCCCTATGTTAAAGCAATGGCAAAAATTGAAACTTTGATCGTTCATTGTTCATGTCCACTTTGATGACTTTTTTCAAAATGTAAGACCTTATCAAACATCTACTCGATGAGATCTTTCAAATGAGACGTGAACGAACAAAATTGGTAGAGAAACCACGGAGCAGTTGTCATCACAAAAAACATGTTCGCCTATTTTATATAAAGATAAATCGATAAATCGAATCAAAGACTCAATAAGTTTCTGTTAATGTCTATGCACGATCGATATCAATGTTATCAATATCGTTATTTATCGATAAATTGGATTACATACTCTATGGAAATAGACATACTCTACAGGGTGTCCCATAAGTAATGTGCCAAACTCTGGGAAAAGTTTATATGGGTCAAAATAAAGAGAAAATCAGGAATAAAATTTTCTCCACAAACGCTTCGTTTACCAGACATCCGCCATTTTGTATTTTAACAAAATAATTGTTATTTTCAAATTTTTTCATCCGATCTTTATAAAACTCGGTAAGTATGTTTAAATAAAAGAGACCTACACACATTTCAATGTATCTCGGTTATGTTTTGTTCGATTTTCATGTTTTTGGTGTTGACAGATTGGAAATAAAACATTCTAAAAAAATTGTTCTTGGTAAATTTTGTAATTTTTCCCGTTTTCCCGCCATTTTAGATTAAAGGTTCATAATGGCCGCCATTTTGAAATTTTAAATTGGACCAAGTTGAATTTTTTCCAGAGTAGGTCTCTTTTATTTAAACATACTTACCGAGTTTCATAAAGATCGGTTGAAAAAATTTGAAGATACCAATTATTTTGTTAAAATACAAAATGGCGCTTATCTGGTAAACGAAGCGGTTGTGGGAAACATTTTATTCGTGATTTTCTCTTTATTTTGACCCATATAACCTTTTACCAGAGTCTGGCACTTTACTTATGGGACATTCTGTATAAATAGAAAACTCTTGTAACACGAGTCTAGACTACTCTACGAGAGAGATTTGTAGCAAAAGTGTCTTGTTTCAAATAAGCTCCTACATTTCATTGCTATAATTCGTTATTTTTCAAAAGTTGGTTTGAAGTAACTGACAATTCAAAAAACGGACAAATATACAGAAACAAAATTGATTAATTTTGACATCCTCAAATTGCTATTAATTATTAATACTGAAGACTTCCTCAATGGCGGATATTGACAACAGCATTGAATAGCTGATGGAAATCGATGAATGCTACTGTAAAAAATATAGTGAAGTTGTTAGGTTTAACTGTTGATGACGAACTATCATGTGGATAGAGTGGCTAACAAAGTTAGTAAATGTATGTTTGTCTTGAGATATATTGTTAGATTCGTGCCACAAAACATTGCAAGAACTGTATATTTTTCTTGTCTACTGTGTTGAGCTTTGGAAGAGTACATCTATTGAAACTACCCAAAAAATATTTATTTTACAGAAACGCGCAGTACGATATTTGGCAAAACTGGACTTTAATCACCCTTGTAGAAACACATTCAATCTTCAACTTTTAACATCCCCATGTATTTATATGTACAAAGTCATTCTTTTCATTGCTAATAATATCAACACTTTTAAAACAAATTCACAAGTACATACATATAATACAAGAGGTAGGGGCAACCCATTCATTGAGCATCACAGGTTGAAGTTTTCTGATAGAAATCCAATTTCCTATGGTATAAAGCTTTTTAATAAATTACCTAGATCTTTATCCATTTCATCTAGGACATTTAAGAAGGATTTGTATGCGTTCTTTGTAGGGGAGGCCTACTACAGTGTGGAAGAGTTCCTAAATGATAGGTCAAATAATTGCTAATGTGAAAGAGTGGTTATTTTATCTTCAATGTGATATTTCATGTTTTATGACATGCTGTGCTCATATAATGTTATGCCTAAGTGTTGTTCATTTAACTGAATTGATTTTATGTTTTTTTATGCTTTTACCTACTGCGGTATACTTTCAATTTGTATGATCTGTTGTAGACTATATTAAATTTGACTTAATATTATATTTATTAGTGATTGTACATTGTAATTCACTTAATATTATATTTATTAGTGATTGTACATTGTAATTCACTTTATACTTATTGACTTGGCCGATTCATGTATTGTTTTTATGGCTCAATAAATTGATTTTATTTGATCAGTCACCGCCGAGAATCGAACCGAGGACCTCCCAATTGCCGGTCGGGCGCCTAGACTACCGTCAGCTATTCAATGCTGTTGTCAATAGCTGCCATTAAGGAAGTCGTCTTTTTCTTCTTCTTCTTCATCTTCTTTATATTCTTCATGTTTAACAGATCTCATAATGTATCATGCATCAATATTTTCTGTCTGTCTTTTTGTTCCAATTCGACGGTTTAAAATAGTCTAGGAAAACTTTAGTGTTGAAAGAACACAATCAAAAATGAAACCGTCAACGCTTGCACTGTAGAAATAAAGGAATAATAAGGCTATGCATCAGCTCTTGTAATATTCTTTAATTTGTTGTATTTGAAATGAACCAGCTGTCCAATGCTTCGATTTTCACCAGCCAAAATTTACCTAGACCCTATAGTGGAAATCTGTATAGAACATAATTAATTTTTCCTACAACTGCTCGTAAAGTAGTTCTTTATGTACTGAAAACTAATTGTAAAATACCTCTTTACTGCTCCGCAAACGGTAAAGTACTTTTCGTCATACTTGTAGGTTATGGACAGTTTACCAGTCAAGCAATCAATGTGGTAAACAGCTGTTTACAGAAATCAAAAACAGCTGATGTAATTTGATGATTATTACCATACAGTGTGTGGTAAAAATCATCAAATGATTATTACCGCACTCTATGGGTGGTTGTGGCTACCACTTCACTGAAAAACCATTTGCTCGAAAGCTAGATCAGCTGATCTAGAACCATTATTGCCACATTTCACCTTGAGTTGGTGTGTTGAGGTTATGTTTGTATAACAATGATTTATAGTTTCTTATTTCAACTTATCTGCTATTTTAGACTTGTATGACGAAAAATATCGTACGTAACTCGTCCGGGAAGATGTTTACCATACTCGTATGATAATACCGCACTCGACTTCGTCTCGTGCGTTAACTTATCATACTCGTATGTTAAACACCATTTCCCGCACTTGTAACGTAATATACTATTACGCTCATCAGCTGTTTTCTTTACGCTTCTGTTTTGATTTTGATGCCTTCTCATTGGTGGATCACGGAATCCGTGAAATTCACATAACCTCAACAATGGCGAATGCTAACCAAATCCGCGCATGGTCTGTGATGTTACAAACTACAAGCTTTTATTGTGTTGGAATCCGGAACTGCAGTTTTAGGAAAAATATTGTATGCAATTCGCGCGTGAAGCTTCTTTATTGCTCTCGCAAAATTACTGCGCTCCGCTACGCGTCACGCAGTAAATGTTTTGGCTCGAGCGATAAAGTCGCGCTTCACGCTCTTAATACATAAATAACTATTCTTCTCTCTTAATACTAACATCATATTTCTTCTATGATATGATGATGATAAAATAATTAGTTTATAACAGATAATTATACTCATATTTACAATCCTTAAGTATCTCCCTAAGAAGTTTCTACTCCTCCTCCACTTACCCCACTTTTTATTCCCCTTTTCTCTTTTCCTATGCACTTCTTTGCAATAAATTATGATGCAGTATTGTGTTATGAAATGTTTTGGCTCGAGCGATAAAGTCGCGCTTCACGCTCTTAATGCATAAATAACTATTATATTGTACTCCCAAACTCCAACATCAGTAGCGATCTCACTTCGATTATGAGGAAGCTATATAGTTTGCCAAGTTTTAAACCGTTTCGAATCTTCCTTTAAACGCTAGAGAACGGACGTACGGACGGACAGCGGCACAATTTCAATGAGGCCCTGTCGGGTCCTTAATAATTGTACAACGTAATTCAAATCTGATCAAATCAAAATTTATTCAATCAATAACATAATAATTACAAAAATCCTTACAGTTAAACTTCATAAATACAGAATATTCTATATCAGTAATTCACATTTAGAAACCCCACTATAAAAAACTATGTGTTGGGGTATATGAGTCTGTTAATATTATTATTATTTTTTTAGTGCTATATAATATATAGTTGAAATATTTTTCAAAAATGAAATCAGTTGTTAAAATGTTATGCTAAATGATAAATGTTAGTTCATATTATGTAATTAAACAAAATTAATAAATGTGAAAAATAAAAAATTACCTAGAGTTATACAAAATAGCTACTCAATCATAATAATATATTAAAATATCATAATAATACAAGAAAATTATAAATGCAAACAAAAATATAATCAGTAATTGATATGAACTCTTACTAAATTTTCAAATTGCGTTACTTCCTAATCTATCATCCAATTTATCAATTTTCTTTTGAACCGATAAATAATTCTTTCTACTTTTATATCTACAGGAATAATGTAATACATTCTTGGTGCATGTAAATAAAATTGTCCAGATGCCGTGTTCATTCTGGGAATAACAATATTTACATTTCTTAACCTAGTATGATGAATCTGATGTGATGTGAGATGAATTGTGGATGGGAGTATTTTTTGTCAGTTTGTATCACAATCAACGTATCAGAAAACACAAGTCGTCATGACCTAGATTATATGTGATCAAATCTACAGAAATATGCCATCCTCCAAAGAATAATAAGCCACACACAAGCAAAAGTAATAAAAACGAAGTTTGGCAACACCACATTGCATTCAACTATTTGTTTTCTTATCAAGAAGCCATAGAAGACTCGCAGAGACCAGGCACTCATACATAATACATGTACTATCATTCCTTTTCTCCCAGAGAATAATTCTCGCAGAAATCAACATTGACTTGATACATCTGCTGCTAGCTACAACGATAATATAATTCAAGACTGATGCTTGATTTATTGACGTTCAAACCTCATCATATCACGCTTTCATTTTCGGGTGGTTTTCTGTTGAGGGTGGTTTTCTGTTGAGGGGGGTCCAAGAGCCCGCCCTATAGGGGGAGGGGGGGCTTAAGGGAGGGTTTCATGGGGCTCCCAAGCAGAGTGGCTTTCATACACTTTGGGAACGTTATATTAGAGCAGAATTCAACGTTAATAGGAAACGCGGGAGGAAGTGAAATGTAATTAGCCCTCTTCTTCATAGTTCTTTATCACTCTCACTCGTTCTCTCTCACTCTCTCTCAGACTCTCTCTCTCATCCATCAGGGTTCGTTGATGCTTCTGGATGTTCCTTCTATTTTGGTAGTAGCTGGAAGTATTACATCATCTGACTTTCTATCATCATACATCTTTCCCAAATTATGACAGAATATTCTTATAGTTTTTTCTCTTTAAGGAAAACAATCAAACATTATTCATTTTTCAACTTATAGCATTCAAAATGAATAAATCAGACATCTTGAAATGGATTTCACTATTAATTTTATGCCAATATATTTTCGGTTTTCTGTGCTCATAATAGATCTCCGCATTTACTCTTGACATTTTTATTATTATCTCTGTGATATTTGTTTCTGGAATAGAGTTGATTTTCATGAAAAAATCAACTGTGAACTTCTTACACTTCTGCCGCAATATAAAAGCTAGTAAACAAAACTGATAACTGTTCCAAATAATTATATTTCAATACTACTAACAGCCCCTGATATTTATTAATTAATTGATGTAAGTAGTACTATACTACTTCAACTTTTTATTGTAAATTCAACGAATTGCAGTCAATTTTAACTGTGAATAAATAATATTTCTACTCACCTTTCGCCAAACTAGATTAATTGAAAACGTTTGATCAAAAGTGAGCAGTATCATTGATCCATGGTGAAAATTGACTGCATGTAGTTGAATTACAATAGAAAAATAATATTAACAAAGCAGATCGTTATGGAACAAGAAATCCAAGAACATTATTTCAATTATAAAACGTTACATGATGCTTAACTAACTTTACCGTTCTGGATGACTAACAGGGCTAGTATATGAGAGAGTCTCCTTTTTGCACAATTCTCAGTATTTGCGAACCTTATTTTTATTGGGGTACCTAGTACAACGAATTCGGTATCTAGGAACTCCCGATCTACAGAGGAAAGATCTTGATCCGTCGCAACGCCGTAAAATTGTGGCCTCCGTGTAATACGTAAGTATTAAAATAAGTTACTTTGATCTATGAGTCATAGATTCTATTACTAATGAAATTCATAAAGATAATATAAAAGTTAAATCAAATCTCGGGGGGCGGGGGAATTCGATTGAGGACGGAAATTAACGCTTGTCCTTCCCATTCCTCCCTCACGAAACCCCTCCACACACACACACACACACTCTCACACACCTACATAGAAATCTCTATTTCCGGTCCGCAGTGATCAAGCAAGTGAAAGGTGAGTAACAAATTGGGAGGCATTCACACCCCTTTGGCGTATAAATCAATCACCCCCTCACCGCTGCTACTCCTGCTACCAGAACTGCAAATCACTGGACCCAAGGGGGCGGCGCCCTAGGCCGGTCACACTTTTTCATTAGCAGTCGAACGCTTTTGGTGCAAATTTACAACCCTTCCAGTTCACGCGTATATTGGTTTTGAATTTTTGAGTAGTGTCCGAAGGGGTTGTGAATACGGCGTCAGAATCCTAATTTTCAATTATCACTTTATTAATCAGAACTGTTAATTTTTTTTTAAATTGTGATTCCTAATAGCCTGTTCAACATGAGATTCTGCTTGGATCTTGATTGTATAATTTCATAATAATAATATTTACCATTACTAGCATTATAAATAAAAGAATTTCCTCCTGATTGATGCTCTGAGATGAGAAATAATTTATTGTTAGAATCATTTTTATTCTTGAGAGAAATAAATGATACCTGCGAGCCGAAGCAGGTATCTGTTCAATCAGATTAGATAAGCAACTCATGAAATCACCTCATTTTTCACTCAGCAGATAAAAATCGCCATAAAATTCACAGCTCTGAGTGATGAACCATAGTTTGTTTGAATCTTGAAATTCAAGAGAGCTACCAATTATTATTAATCATTCTACTTTTCTTTATTTCGAATGCCTTGGTAAAATGACAAAAATATCCAATAAAAAGGAGTGAAATCTAAGGGACCATCAATAAGAATCAGTCATTATTATTATTATTGTTATTATGATTAATATAATTATTATTATTATTATTATTTGAAGATGGCTAACTATATAATCACCATACTACAGACAAAGAAGAGAGATCTTGTTGCAGCAGGGTAGCTTGAATAAGCTAAAGGAATGAGAGGCCGTTCTGAAGTAATGTGATAAACAGTTCCAGGCGGTCTCTAGGTTTGGAGGTGGTTTTAGCCAATAGTTCATGCTCATGTACATGTCAAATGGCAAAACGCCTTAATAAAAGAAATTAACAAAATTATTATTATTATTATTATTATTATCATTATTATTATTATTATTATTATTATACTACCTCAAAAAACGAAGCGTACAGTGTATTGTAGTCTGATTGAATCCCAAATAAGGTATGGAATAACTGTCTATGGCAGCGCACCAAATTACATTTTAAACCCAATAATAAACGTGATAGACAGAATCAAACGTATTTTCTTCCAAGGCACAGATATTCACACATTAAATATACTCAACTTCAAAAATCTATACAAATACATAATTCTAATCAGATACTACTTTGAAAGCCGATACCGTAATACAAACGAAAACAGATACAACACAAGACACACACATTATAGAATACCAGATTATTATACAGAAATAGGGAAAGCAGTACCAGAATACTTCGTACCACAAATCCTGAACAGTATCCCTAACCATCTTAAAAACCTACAAACATATTCCGCAGTAAAACATGAAATCAAAACTTATTATATTACTGAGCAAGGATAACATATTCATCACAGAGAAATTATTCATCACATACAATCCATAATAAAAACCTGATTAAATTAAATTTAAAACTTAGCAAATCACCCCAATACAAGCTAAAATTAGCTTCTGGGGTTGCCACCACTAGAATTATTATCATAATTACTATTTATATATTGAATTTTGTTAAATTGTTGTATATTATTTATTAATTGCATGTACTGTTATTTACATTCAATAAAGCTTGAAAAAAAAAATTATTATTATTATTATTATTATCTACGGTTTTTGATATTATTTCATCTTCAGGGTCTGTTTTTTATGACAAGGAAAAGTTTTATGTCAAATTTTCATGAAAATTTTTTATGACAAGGAAAATTCAGGATAAGTCTTCCAAGATCACCATTGAATTATTTCCAGGTATATATTCTGGATATTATAATGCGAAATACTTATTAACCAATTTAATGACAATGCAACAAACTAAGGCCTCGAGCTGTGTCCTTGTACATTAATAAGCTCTTTCAACAATTTGAATGTTTCGTCTCATTTCCATGTATAATGAAGGTAATAATAATAATAATAATAATAATAATAATAATAATAATATCGTGTGTCCTGGCTGGCTCAGGTCTGGTGTCAGAGTTATCAGGTCGCACCTGAATAAGTTCAGAGCCTCTGACGTCACTTAACGACTGTTTTTAGGCAGCCGGACCGACAGCTTAACGTGTCCTCCGAAACGGTATTTATAATACAAATGTATATTACAAATGAAGGTATTTGTAATGAAAATGAATCTGTCAGTTATTTTCCACCAAAAATCAAATTAATTTTCACCAAACCAATTTGTAACTACTCACTCTTCGTTCACCTCAAGTGATTACTTAACAACACATTTTTCACTCCCCAGATAAAAATCACAATCAAATTTACAACCTTGACTAACGTGGGGTGACATCCACACGCTTCCAGCTACCTGCTAACCGGAAGTGGTGGCAGCAGTGGAATGAGGACAAACCGGAAGTAAGGCCAACTTCCGGTAAAAGCGCGACAATAAGAACATGGGGCCGTTAAAAGGACAACCTCTTGAGGATTTGTAAATGGAAATAAGCGGGTGGATTTATTTATGCAAGAAAATAACACTTTCTCCTCCCATTACTCTCTCACTCACTCTCTCTCTCTTCTCGATTTTACTTTCTCTCCCAGACCAATTTACCCAGCCCCATTACTTCACCACCTGCAATAGCTCAACCTACAACATCGCAGCTTTCAAAGCAGAACAAACCAACTTGGCAAGAGAAAGTGCACAGAAAAGTTCCGTGACCAAATCTAGATAAACCCCCTGCAAATTACCATTGCTGCCCTGTTTGGACTCTAAGTAGGGGCGGCCGTGTCTTCTATAAAACAGGGAAAGGCTTTATCAAGTTCGCTTGTAAGTTCTCCATGGGATTTGTTGCATTAAAATGGTACAACCGGTTGTTAATAAATGAGATGGTCATGAACTTTGCAGAGAATCTCCAGGATTATGTAGAATCTTGAGATCTACAAATTATTTGGGCGCTCTGAGATATTTGCCATATTGAGAGAATTCAGGGGTGCCCACCCCCCCTAAGCCTCATGACGCACCCCCCCCCCTAAATTTAGTACCAACCCCCCCAATAATTTAGCCCCCCCCCCCCCAAAAAAAAAATCGTAAAAACCCCTGGGTTCGTATTCTTTCTAAAACTAAAAGAAGATTTTTATAACTATTGAAAAAATTCAAACCCAGTCGATAATATACAAAATGTATGTATATTTCTTGAGTTTCTTCACATAGGTAACATTTATTTGTAAAAGTAAAAAAGAAATATCAATGAAATGAATATATGAACTTCTGCTCAATAAACTTAATTGCAAAATAGCAAAAAAAGAATTTGAACCTAAATGATTTTTAAACAATAAAATATTATTACAAATACACAATGTTCAATAAAAATTAAATACCTATAAGTTTATGTTCGGTGTACCAATTACATTAAGGATAAATAATTCTGCAAAGTTGTTCCTTTAAAGGAAGTGAAAACAATGAGTTAATAACTTCATTAGTAAAACACAAAAATTCAAAATACTAAGTCATTTATTGGACAGTAGTTAAACAACAGGTTATTTACTTAGTGTAGTATCTTGGGAGAATTTATGTATGGATGAAGTACATAAAAGGCACACATTTCATGCATAGTTATTTACAACACACAATCGAAAGAAGTGTCTTTCAAAAACAAAATAAAGACATAGTTATGAAAAATTACTGAATTTTTAGTAATTAGTAAGCTTAATGTTTTGCTTTTGCAGTTCTTACCTATTAGTAAGTAGTTATCGTAAAATACATGAAAAACATCAACATTTTGAAGTCAAACATTTTAAATTTGTAGGCTGTGACCATCTACAAGTTAGCTAGGCACCTTCTAAGCTTGTTAAATCTATCTCTCTAAACCCCACATAGAAGTTTTTGTCTTTGGGATGAGGAAAAAGAAAACCTTTCAATTATTTATTCGTTAGAAATAGACTCACGTACATCTTTTTCTGCAGCTAGAACCATTAGGTTGGACAACCATGAGTCTCCAATAGCTGAACTTAGTCTGTTTTTGATAATTTTAAATCGACTTATTTTGCTCTTTCTGCTGATTAACTATAGTAACTGTTAAGGAGAGTAAAGTTGTATAAACCACTTTCAGAGCACTCGCTTAGCGTCTTGCTAAGTTAGAATAATAACTTCCTGCACAAATCATAAACATAACTATTTTAGCTAATTCATATTCATATATTTTCATTAATTGACATTCTATCTGGTGACTTCGTAGTATATTTTTGAATTTTTGTCACGTTAAACACGGTTTCAATCAACTTCACGCCCCCCCCCCAAAACGTTTTTTGGAACCCCCCCCAAGAATTTCAATGACGCAGTCTGCGTCATAGCCCCCCCCCTGTGGGCACCCCTGGAGAATTGTTGTTAGGAGCTAATGAATATGATATTACTTGAAAAATGAACAAAAATATCACTTGATTACGGTTCAATTATTTAGAGCTCATCATGTTGCACGGGTGTGATTATTATGTTATCTAATACCCGCGTTATTGAGCTCTAAATTTCAACAAATCCCGAAGTTCTACATGCTGGAATGTTTGGAAAGTGTGTTCAAAGAATGAAAAAGCAATTTTTTTTTGAGGATCAAGCCCACCTAGGTCTGAGACCTGTGCGTGGGTAATGAGTTGGATGATGGTGATTGATTAGCTGGACCTACAGTTTTAGGTGGGTTCCGAACCACCGAATAATTAATAGTTAATTAATCTGAAGAATTGAGAATTTCATTGAACTTTCCAACATGCTGAAGAAACGGTTGATAATTAGATTGTTCTCCGATAAAAGGAACTTATTAACAATGAATAATAAGAGTTAAAGTTGTCACAACCACATTTTTTGAAAACCGTGAAATTCTAGTTTCTCTGTTGATCTTGACTCCATTTAATTTAGCTTATTTCTTATGTTATGTAAATTTTTTAATTCTAGGCTACTTGTGTATTGCTCTTGTTTGTTACTTTTCGGTTCTTGATTTTGACACTAATTATTCCTTGTTGCTCCTCCCACCTGTGGGCGTGACTTTTCAGGGCCTTCAGCCAATCGCAGACCTTCAATGAAGGTCAGTCTATCAGAGACACTTTCTCCCTGAGCCAATAGTATCACTTTGTGTTTAGTATATGTTAACCTACTCTGCGCTTTAGTTCTAGTTTGTTTGAGATTGATAATGGTGTAACAACAGAAACTGGTATTATCACTTTTCAAAAAAGTGAGACAACTTCAAGTCTCTCGGTGCACACTTGCGTTTTTCCAAGCACGCAGCTTGCGAACGCCGGCGGTTCAGCGGTAGATGAGTTCTAGTGAAGAAGTACACACTTGAGCGGAGCAAGTGACTTGCAAGCGGCGTGCATGCGACTTGCAAATTGAGCACGCAGCTTTCACAACACTCCGGGCAGTCTGGCAGGTTGAAACCGCTGAAAACACGCTCTTGTGTATTGAAGAGAAAAAACAAGTGGCGTGCACGCTGCTTGAAAACACACAAGTGTGCACCGAGCCTTTCATTATGGATATCTTTCACAATATCACCTTCGTCACTGCAATGAAAGATAATTTATTATAAATCTGAATGTACTTCCTGACGAATTGCTTAATAAACTGTTCAAAATGTTTTTTTCTTCAGAAAGGGAATCGATATTCTTTATGTACTCCCTCTGTTCAAAATAAATATGAAACACAGTTTAAAAGTGCATAAATCGATTGTTAATCCAAAATCCGCATTACTCAGCTAAAACTCTCAACAAATACTTGAAGCTCTACTATGCTGGATTTTTGAAAAATGAGTTCAAAGAATGGAGAAAGCAAGTTTAGTAATTTATAGTGAATCTCACTGAACCTTTTAACATGCTATGTCTATAAACGGTGGAAAATTAGATTGTTCTTCGTTGAAAGCTATTGATTCTGCTTTACGTTCTCATACTACTGAATTTGAAATGTGTATTAAATACTGCTAAGAGTACATGAATATCAATTTCTCATCCAATATCCGCATTAGCAGACCAAAATCCGAATTTTCAAAGTCGCAACATACATCTCGAAAGAAATTCTTCCTTAACAATAAACTTTTCTGCCGGAATAAACTTTATTCCCTATCATGCTGACATTTGCATTCCACACAGTTCAGAACTCTCAACAAGTTCTAACAAGGCCTCGAAACATTTCCAAGAGTTATATTACGCACTCGTATGGCTCTCGTAACATACATAGATACGGAATAATGTGCGAGTAGGTAGGTATATATTGATAAGGTTTCCGGAAATTGGAACTGGCTAAATCAGATGTGGGGGTGCTTATTTCGAAATGTTTACTCTTTCAGATCGTTATCCTGCGTCTGGCTCAACAATTTTCAAAATTCTACCCTCTTCACAACCCTCCCCATAACATACTCAAGCAACCTAACCTCCCCCACCCCACAAAAGAAGTGAACTATACACTTAAAGTAGAGTGTAGAGAGCATGGAGGAAGTATGTAAAAAGTTGTAGGTAAACAAGTATCGTCGTATATTGCATGAGAACTTTTCAAAGAGGGTTGATACTTCTTAATTTTGTTTTGAGCTTTCTTAGTGGGAATGGAGGAAAGTTAGCGGTGACAGACGGTGGTATGTGAAAGAGAGAATGAGAAAGAATTAGATAGTGTGTAAGAGAAAGTGAAAGGAAATGAGATAATGTGGAAGAAGATGGGATGTAGAAAGAGAATGAGAGTGAATGGGATTGTGTGTAAAAGGAAGTGGAAGAAGTTAGTGTGAAAGAAGGTGGGATGTGAAAAAGAGAAAATGGTATAGTGTGTAAGAGAAAGTGAGAGAAGATGAAATAATGTAAAAGAAGAGAAAAAAGGAGAAAAAGGGAAGAGTAAGGTAGAAAATGAATGAAGAGTGAATTATATTGAAAGTAGTTAGGAAGGAAAGTTGGAGGTGAGGTAATGGAAGAGGATGGAGAAATAAGAGTGAAATAGGAGACTAAAAAAGACCATGACTGAGATAGAATGAAGAAGTTACTGTAGAGGAAAATGGGAGGAAAGAAAATCGGAGAGGAGAGTTGAAAAGGTAAATGAGAGAGAGAGGAGGAGAAGACAGAAGAGGTGAAAGAGAGAGGGTTTAAGGAAAGGGGAACCAGAAGACAAAGAAATAAGAGGGGAGGACTCAGAACTAGAAGATTTTTTGATTATTTGATTATTTAGAAGAAGAGAAAATAAAAACATTGAGGCTAAAAAAGATAACTTTCAAAAACGGAAATACTTTAAACTTAAGTATCTTGTGCTCTATCTTTGTATCTTTATCTCTGGTATATTTTACGAATTTTGCTCTTAATTTTCGAGAGGTGATGGGGAATTGGTAGAGTGAGAAACAAGGTGAGAAGGAGAGAAAGGGGCTGATGATGAAGAAAGTGGAGGAGGAGGAGAAGAAGAATTAGAGATAGAAGGACAGAAAAAGAGGATACGAAAAAGGAGACAGGAGGAAAAAAATAACAAAAAGGATAAAGAACCAGAGAAGAGAGACAAAAAAATATGAGACAACATCGAAAAAAGCGAAGGAAACGGATATCAAGAGAATGAGAAGGAATATGATAAAGTGGAAGAGGAGGAGGAGGAGGAGGAGGAGGAGGAGGAGGAGGAGGATGGTGAGGAGGAGGGATAGGAGGAGGTGGTGGAGGAGGAGGAGGAGTAGGTTATGAATAAGGAGGAGGAGAAAGAAGAGGAGAAAGAGGAGGAGCAGGAGAAGGAAGAAGAAGAGGGAGAAGAAGACAGTAGTGAAGGGTGAACAAGCACGAAGAAGAAGAAGAAGAGGAGGAGTTGGAAGAAGAAGAAAATCAAAAAGTATAAGAAGTGAGGCTGAGGAAGATGAGGAAGGAGAAAAGGGAGGCGAAGCGAAAAGAACTGGAGAAAAAGTGTAATAGAAGAAAAATATGAAAAAGATAAAGAAGCTGAAGAAGATGAAAGAGAGGCAGCAAGATGAAGACGAATGAAGGAGAAGTAGGAAGATAGGGAAAGGGAAAAAGAAGGTTGAGAAGAAAAATGAGAAAGCAAGCTAGAAGTAAGAGAAACGTGATTAACAAGATTAAGGAGGAAGCGGGAGGAATAAAAAAAAGGGAAGAAAAAAGAGGCTGAAGTTGAGCTACCAATAAGGGGTTGGAGAAGAAGGGAAAGAATGAAAGATAAAGGAACTAGAGAAGGAAAAGAAGAATGAGTGAAGAAGAAAGAATGTATAAGGGAGTGAGAGTGAAAGTAGATGTAGTCTCATAACCATAGGAGATGAGGGAAGAGGGATGTGGGAGAATCCTCTTTCCTCCATGAGGAAATGGAGCTTCAGGACTTAATACTTTCGGGAAACTTCATCTCAGCAGCTGAATTTAAAATGTTGAATAAGTCCCCATGTATTATGGAGCGAGGCAGACTGTAAGCTACAGCCTATCATCAGGTAAAATTACTTGCTCTGTCATGCCAGTCTTGCTTCAGATCTCCTATTAGACAATTTTTTAATAACTGGTTTACTCTAAATTCATCATAAAGGAGGAATTCATTGACCGAGCGAAGTGAGGTCTATGTTTCGAGTTGTCCTTTTTGCATAATTTGCATGTTTGTAACGCATTTACGGCTGAACGCGTGAACCGATTTCTTTGAAATTTGGCATGAATGATCCTTTCAGTAATGCACAGCAATGTATCTACAAGCAATAGATATTATAGTACCTATTGAATTTGGTATAAGGTTTTTTCAAATGTTGTTGCATTTAAAGGTTAATTATAAAGAAAAAAGGATAGGCGCACAAGCCTTCTCCTATAGGAACATATGATTTTTAAAATGAACTTCTCCATCATATTATGCGATTGGAATCAGATTCATAGATTGTCATCGAACCATTAACCTGGTTGAGCATGTGGTTGAGCCTTATTCATGGATGAATAATGCTATCAAAGTTACCAAGATATTTGCTCAAGGAAAAGCAGATTGTACATTCCGACGGCTATAGAGGATGATTAAAGATAAGGTGACCAGATTTTTGAAACCTCAAAAAACGGTACAACTGTTCGATTGGTTGTGTGGTGGGGGGGTATTTTAAAATTGACCGGAAAACAGGGAAAAAATTTTTATTTCTTATCTATTCAAAGATATCGATGTAGTCATTCTCGCACATCTTATATTAAAACGAGACCGAACTTTTTAATGCCATCGATATCACCATTTGAAGAGGACCGAAGAATAATAAAACTCCGTTCAAAATAAAGAGGGATTTTGGAGCTAACGTTCAATTGTAGTTAGAACTTAAGTTTAGCTTTTAGATAATTTAGAGCAATAATAATAATCAATAAATGAAAAATTCCATTCATGAAGTAGAATATTAGTAACTAATATTGCCATAACGGGACAAATGGGTGTCCCGACAAGGATGTTAACAACGGGACACATGACTTTCAAAAACGGGACGTCTTTTTACCGGGACATCTGGTCACCTTAATGTTCAGGATGCTACAACGATGTGCTCAACAAGGCTGAAGTTGTATGAAGCTGCAATTCTATTTTATTATCTATATAGTATTCTACATTATATTCTATTATGTTTCTGATTGATTACTTATATTATCATTTTCATGAAAGATCGATCTCCGAACTTTAATTATCATGAATGATTCGTCACTCTGGCAAAGCATATTTGATATTTATATCCCCAAATGTTAACAAGCTGACATAGACAGATTGCCATCAATTCCGAGAACCGTGTCACAGAGGCAGAACAATCGTCATTTTAGCTGAATTAGCAAAACACTATTCTCTAGCTGTAGATGAGAATAACAAGGTTAATATGAGAATATGTTTAGGACTCCAGTTAGCTTTTGAATGCGGTCGATATCACTCCTAGCGTTCTAATATTTCCTACAGTGTTTTATTTTACTCTCTACTTATAAAATAGATATATTAATATTAGATATATTAATTAGATATATTATATATATATAGATATATTAATTATTTGTGAGTGAAAAGCCTTCAATTTTATTCTATACGGTGTGTTAAGATTTCTCTCTACTTTCGACGTATTTTGGGTGTGGAATCTATTTATTATTATATCAAATGTATGTATGCAGATATCATATTTGAATAGATCCTTGCAAAACAAGGCAGAATTGTCCTAAAAATTGTTAATCTAATATCTGATTGTTATGATTCAATAATTAAATTTTCGGGAAAAAAACATTTCTTGAGTATTTTACGAATTTAGGTCTCTAGTGTGGTGAATAAATTGAACCAAACCAATTTAACGAATAGAGTTTGATATGAAAAGAGAATTCCTGGTAAAAACCACTAGAGGCAGTGCGATTTCCAGAGCAATAACGGTATTTTTAACGGCCTTCGACTCTTCTAAATTCAAAATAATTCTCGGAGAAAACACTGTTCCTAGGCTACTTGGTGAGTTATGTTAAAAATCGTTTTTAGCCTTAGAACTTAGAACTGATTCTTGTTAAACTGATTTTCTCGTTTTTTCTGAATAACAATATTGGGGACTCCGTTCTCACAAGATATTAAATTATCTACTAAAACTTTACGCAAACTTCACACTTTTTGGACTAATTACGCAAAACTTCAATAGATAACAACACCGAAGACATTCATCCATTAATAATTCATTATTATTTATCAATAATTCATAAATATTCATCAATAATTCATCAATTACCCCCATTGAGTAAAAGAGAATGTATTGACTGAAAGAGAGGGCATTGAGTCCTAACACAGCCCTAAATAAATGCATCCCTTAACCATCTATCACCAATTCACAAAACATTGTGATAGGAAACCGTAGTGGTGTAATCGGTTAGGGTGTTTATATTTGTCTGACTGCTACTTCTGCGGTATCGGGCTCGATCCCCGTTCAGCTAAGCTTTTTTTGTAATCATCCATCTTATTAGCAACGAACAAGTCTCAGACTTATTTGGGAGTCGTAAAATCATCTGGGGAATAACATGTGGAGATAAAATTGTCAAGTAGGATTATCTTATTAGAAAAAAACGTGGACTTTGTCCCCCATAAATAATTGTAAAATATTTCAATAATAATAATTGATGATAGCCATTAATCTATGAGTCGGCTTGTCGAAACCCTACCCATTAAACCAGAGATTATCCATTCAGTACACAACAATTTGTACCCGTTATTGACAGGTTGTTAACAAGAAAAAAGTGTCAGTTTTTAACAAAAAATTGTAATTTATGATAATAGTGGAAAAAACAGTTTGGAACATTGAAAAAGCAGTAGTGTAAATAGCACAATTCATAATTATAGCTGGCACGTGTAACGAAATTTCCGTTAAAACCGTTAGTAATTTATCAATTAGGCTACCACCATAGTTTGTGATAATACAGTAGTCAGTTATGACATTGAAAAAAATCAAAGAAACTCATTGTACAGCTCCTAGCTTAGGTAGGACAGGGATAATGATATTATGTTAGTTAAAAACGAAGTAACGATTGGTGATCGTAACCAAAAATGATTGAATTTTGAATCTACTGAATTAGATATTCAAGTTACCTGAAGTATAGTTGGTAGAAGATATCCATAACTCCAAAGAATATCGTACATTAATCCATGAATTGCACAATCAACCGAAGCACTTAATCATGATTGATCAATCACACTTACTTGATTAAGGTTATCAAACACTGAATATAGATCAGAATTTCATTTTATAGATACAACATTTTAGAAATAATCTATCAAAATGACTGAAATCACCAAGTATTGAATGCTAAGTAACTGATTTTGAATGACTGAGTAGGGGAGAATTTATGAACATTTTAAATGAATCGAAATTTCCGTTAAAAACCGTTGAATTTATCAGCTAACCGAACATGACATTATGATAACACACTGATATTTTCGATAAGTACCGCACTAGATTGAATGTAACCGAGAATTTTAACGTATAACCGACCGTATTTCACCGATAATTATGTTTATTTAAATGGTTACACTAGTTTCAAGTGGTGAATTATCGTTATCACAATTATTTTCAGTCCCGGGTAACATGCACAGACTTGTACGATATCGCGGTCACCTCACATCTAAACTGCAAGGGCCTTGCCTTGCCGTATTGCGCATGTCAGAATAGTACAAGTGCTGCCATCGTACGGCAAACTAGGAACTTTGTCGAACACCGGCGCCGGCCAGATAGAGTACGGCGGCAAATTGGAAAATTATGACAGAAATCGTTACCAAAGATTAGGTAAAATGTAGGTTATCTAGGGCTCTTAGTTGAAGGGTGGGGCAGATAATGTGTCAAGTACTCGGAGAATGTTAGTTTCGATTGTCGTTGAGCGATTGGTCATAAATCTCTTCAGATTTCGGGAAAATTTGAATTTTTGTTAAGAAGTATGTAACTTTGAATCGACAATGAGTTGAAAAAAGCCTGTTCATTGGAAAAATTTAATTTATTGTATAGTTTTGGAGGAAAAAATTGAAAATTGATGGATTGTTCGTAAAAATAGAAAAACAATATAAAAATGTATAGTGATTTTTAATCAATATCATGTTAAATTCTGTCTAGGTTGAGTGGACTGTATTTGATAGTAGAGGATAGATTTTAATTTGATTGTAATAGAAGATATTAATTCCCAATTGGAACTGATAGACAAAAATTCAACATAAGGTGAGTGGATTGCAAACCATTGTGTATGCGTAATATGCATGCAAAACGGTAACATGCAATAATATACTCTGGTAGTAGCTGGAAGTAATAAAAATATGAGGCCATATAACTTCAATTGTAAAAGAATATATTGAAAAACCAAACAGAACAAAATGACAAATGTAAATTGTAATTGATAATGAGAAATCAATCTTGAATTAGGAATACTAATTAAGATGGATACAAGAATTCAAAAATGTCTTGATAATGAATCAATCAGCATTAGCTCAAAAGCACTAATAAAAATACGACAATGAAAAGGATCATCAAACAAGTGTGTTGATGACAGGTAAGTACTGAATACCATGTAAGCTTTAAATGAAATAAGTATGAAAACTTGACATACAAGAATGTAGTAAATTACCTTACAAAAGGTCATAAAAATTGAGCAAGCCTAGAAATGCAATAATAGGACATAGACAATAGTAAACGGTGCACCAATGCAGCAGATGATTATTCAGTGGTGAATAATAAATCAATGAGCGCGAATGTGCGCTTTAAACAAGAAAGTACATTAGACAAATCAATAATTATCAAAGAACTGAATAGCATGAATATGCCAATAAGAATGAATGTAAAAATATAGATAAAATGTAAGTTACATAATACTAAAACGTTTGCAAGTTGGACATATAAATCATCAAATGCATAAAAGAAATGCATCACTACTATGCATAAAGAATTCAAAATATTGAAGTTTCTGAGAATATCAATCATGAAATATTCAGAAAAGAAGCATGAAGTATTAATGTGTAACTCAAATAAGTCATTGCTGTGAATGAATAAATGTCTCTAATAATATGTATTGTAATTGTATTTCTTTGTGCAAAGAAATTGTAGTTGAGATTGAATTATGTATTTCAAATCAAGCATAAAGTTAAACAGTGCTAACTTCTTATGGTGCAAACAAAGACACATGAACAAGTAATAAAAATCAAGAGATTTGAAGACAGACAAAATAAATTAAATATAATGAATTTACTTAACTCAATTTGCACCAACACGCTGAAGAGGGTGCAGCTAGCTACAGTGCTAGCAGCAGGTAGCAGACGACGTGTGACAAGGCGGCCTCGGCGACCACAGGTAAACAGTGAAGAATAGTGCAGAGAGCCTCAAGATGCAAATACATTCCCATGAATGCACAGATGAGAACAGGAAGGAGATGATCTTCATCAGAAGACGACAGTAGACATGGAATGGATATCTTCAAAACAGTATATGAGTATCCTGAACTCATGATAGGCGAACAACTCATTCTAATGGTTAGAATGACTGTCAACTCGACGATAACGAATGAAGAACTCTAGCTAGAGATGATATCAAGGCAGTGAACATAGTTCTTGAGCCCAGGGTGGGCGAACAATTTATTCTAATGGCTAGAATAATTGTTAACTTGACGATAACGAATGAAGAGTTCTAGCTAGATATGATATCACAGGCAGTGAACACAGTTCTTGAGCCCAGGGTGGGCGAACAATTTATTCTAATGGCTAGAATAATTGTCAACTTGACGATAACGAATGAAGAGCTCTAGCTAGATATGAATCACAAGTAGTGAACATAGTTCTTGAGCCCAAGGTGGGCGAACAATTTATTCTGATGGTCAGAATAATTGTCAAACATGATTGTAGTCTCTAGGCAGAGATGAGCACTGTGTATCCAAGCATGGAACACCAACATAATAGAGCCCACACGCAGGCGAATAGTTCATTTCAACGTAATTTCAATAAAAGTTCGAAAATAAGTCAAGATTGCAAACACAGAGTGAATAGAAAGTTCCAGGCACCATGAAACGTTCGTACAGTAACAAACTTCAATAAACAAGTCGAAGATAATTTTTAAGTCCACAAGTGGCAACGTGCTCACAAGGGAGAAAAAAAGAATGCTCACCAATATGCAAGAATTTCAACATTAATAATGTTCCAAATCACTGCACTTATTACGTAACATCGAAAAGAAAAGTTTGAAAACAATTTGTAGAGATTATAGTAATTGAATTTACAAGAAATATGAAAATTTGGCAAACACTGCCACAAAACGGTACGAGCTACATCGCTAAAAAGTTGTCACACACGCCATGCTTGCTATGTGCAAGTAGGAAACGGAAAAAACACAAGACAAAGCATCACAAAGCAAAAAAATGCAAATGACTGTAATGAAACAGTCAGTAAGATTAACAAGGAATAAAATGGTAATTCCAAACTAATAATACAAACTATAAAAGACAAATACAAGAATAAATGTATCACAAAATAGTGAGCTACAATGACAGATGACTGCTAGACAGTTGGCAGCACTGAGCACGCAGCAATTGCGCGCACAATTCAAATAACAAGAGGCAAAGGAAGACAACTTCCAAATGAATACAAAATGGAAAATAGGAGGAAGCGATTAGTGAGATTTAACATAGACCAGGCACCGTTGTTTAATTCAAAGAATTATACAACAAAAAGAAGAAAAAATATGTTAAACAAACTAAGTGCTCTCCGACTCTGATGGCAATGGCGCAATACTAGTAGTAGAGCGCTTGAATGTACCTGACTTAGTGAGGACATTAACAACTCTGACCTTATTGTCAGTACCAGGAAAGGTTTGTACAATGCGACCTAGTTTCCAGAATGATGGTGGAGTACCAGGATCTTTGAGTAATACAAGCATTCCAATCTTGATGTTTGGAGATGCAGATGTCCATTTATGCTTCTGTTGAAGGGTAACTAGATATTCTTTTGACCATCGTTCCCACAAATTTTGACTAATATCAGCAAGCCTGTGCCAACGAGCAAGATGATTAAGATGCGCAGTCTTCTGCTGCTTGGTAGGCAGAGCATTGAGTGGTCGACCTATAAGAAAATGACCAGGTGACAGAAAGGCTAGATCATGGGGGTCTTCGGAAAGAGGCACAATAGGACGTGAGTTGAGTATAGCTTCAACTTGAGATGCTAGAGTATATATTTCCTCAAAGTTCAAAATGCGCTTTAAGGTAACAATCTTAAAAATGCATTTGAAATGCTTAATGGCACGCTCCCAAAGCCCACCAAAATGAGGTGCACGTGGAGGTATGAAATTCCACTGAATGCGCCAGATAGATGCTGAATTCTGTAATGATCTCTGAGTTTGAAGTGAGGACAAAAATTCAAACAACTCTTGAAGTTCACCACTAGCACCCTGAAAGGTTGTGGCATTGTCAGAATAAATGTTTCGCGGTATGCCTCGTCTTGAGACAAATCGAGTAAGAGCACTTAGAAAAGTTGAGGTAGACAACTCTGAGACGACTTCAACATGCACAGCACGTGTCACCATACAAATAAATAAGGCAAAATACGCCTTAGTAAAAGTGCGAGACTTGGGTCCTCCAAGTCGAATAGACACAGGACCTGCATAATCCAAACCAACATTGATGAAAGGAAAATCTTCATTGACACGAACGGCAGGCAATTGACCCATAAGCTGCTCAGAGCGAAATTGAGTAAACCGAAAGCATTTGACACAGGTGCGCAAAACGCTTTTTATTGATCGCCTAGTAGATGAAATCCAAAACCTCTGTCTAATAGAGGACATAGTAGCTTGGACTCCAGCATGACACAATGATTGATGTGTAAAGAAAATCAATGCCTTTGTAAACTTGTGCTTACTTGGCAGAAGAATCTGATGTTGATAGTCAAATGGAAGTTTAGCATTTTGCAACCGACCACCAACTCGAATCAAACCATCAGAATGCAAAAATGGTGACAGAGAATGAAATTTGCTATTTGTTTTCAGCTCTTCCTCTGAGCGCAATGAATTTAATTCATCACTGAAAGCTTCTTGTTGGACTGCTTTTAGTAAATGTGTTTCACCAGCAACAATTTCATCAACAGAAAGTGAGCCATAGTGGCGATCATGAGGGTTACGAAGATTGTGAATAAATCTGAGTACGAATGCAGCACTGCGAATCATTTTCAGAGTACTAGAACAACGATGAAATAAAATAGACATGGGTGAAACGATATTACAAGTTACAAGAACAACATTAGTAGTGTGTGCTAAAACAATATTGGATGAAAAAGAATCCCAATTGTCTTTATCCTTGGTGAGCCAAGATGGGCCATGCCACCATAATTGGCTATGTGCAAGTTCATTGGGTGAAGAACCACGAGAAATTATGTCAGCAGGATTATTAGATGTTTTTACATGACTCCAAATAAATTTTGATGTGTTCTCTTGAATTTCTGACACCCGCACGGCTACAAAAATATCTTTTTTATCAGGTGTGGCATGAAGCCAGCTACAAACTGTTTTAGAGTCCAACCAAAGAAAAACATTGGAAATTGAAATATTAAGTATTTCAAAAGCCTTAACAACTCTGGAGACCAGACGTGAAAGTACAAGAGCTGCACATAGCTCTAGTCTGGGGATAGACAACACTTTGAGTGGAGCAATACGTGACTTAGAGCACAAAAGGCGAACTTGAACACTGTCATTGAGGGTGGAGCGAACATAAATGCATGCACCATAGGCGGTAGAGCTGGCATCAGAAAAGCCATGTAATTCAATTACTGATGCTTGATTTGTAGTGATAACACAGCGAGGGATTGTAATTTTAGAAATGTTAGGCAATTGTTGAAAAATAGTTAACCACTCAAGAAGCAAGTCTTTGGGAAGCTCATCATCCCAATCCAATTTTAGAAGCCACAATTTTTGAAGTATTATTTTGGGAAGGACAACAACTGGACCTATAAGACCTAAAGGGTCAAAAATACTGGCTATACAAGACAATAGTTGGCGCTTTGTAAAAGATGTTTTGTGCATGAGTTGATTCAAGTTTGATGAAATGGATAACACATCCAGATTGGAATTCCAAAGCAATCCTAATGCTTTAGTTACACCGTCACCAGCCTCAGAAACTGGCTTAATGATTGACATTTCCACTAAATTTGGAGGAATTGAAGTCAATAATTCTTGTGAATTGGACATAAATTTACGAAGCTCAAAGCAGCCGCTTTGAAGAGTATTAATCAATTGATGAGCTAATGAGATTGCTTGAGCTGTTGTGGGCGCACCCGAAATCAAGTCATCCACATAAAAGTCATTATGAATGGACTGAAACACTGGGGAATCAAGACTAGTTTCCAATTCTGCAAGTTTGTTCAAAGTGCGAGTTGCCAACCATGCAGCGGAGGCAGTACCATAGCTAACAGTATTCAACTGAAATTCTTGCATGGGCAATGAAGGGTCTTCACGCCAAACAATTCTTTGAAAGTTGCGATCAGCAGGATCTAATAACACCTGTCTATACATTTTTGTAATGTCAGCAATAAAAGCTACCTTGTGTATTCGAAAACGTAGAACTATGTCAAACAGATCGGGTTGTACTGTGGAGCCTACATGAAGTACATCATTGAGTGATAGGCCAGTAGAAGATTTGGCACTAGCATCAAATACCACTCTAACCTTAGTAGTGGTAGAATCAGGTTTAAAGACAGCGTGATGAGGTATGTGATAGACTTTGTCATCCAAAGTAGATGGTGACACAGGTGTCATGTGATTCAATTCTTGATATTCTCTCATAAAATCAACATAATGAGTCTTTAATTCTGGCTGCCTAGCAAGACGCTTCTCAAGTGAGTTGAAACGTTTGAGTGCTTGAAGTTTGGAATGACCTAATGCAAAAAAATTGTTCTTGCGAGGTAATGACACCATAAAGCGACCATCCTCAAGTCGAATAGTATGCTTATTATAATGATTTTCTACATGGATGTCCTCAGGAGAAGGCGGAATAGGAGAGGAAAGCTCTTCAATCTTCCAAAAGTTTTCCAGTTGATTGGAAATATCAACACTAGATATAAAATTGGATATTACATTGTTTGATGTGGGTGCAGAACTAATTGTTTTGTATGACCCAAAGATAATCCATCCCAATAAGCTATTCTGAATAACAGGAGAATTAGGAGATACAAAAATCTGTCCACAAGAAATGACTGAAGCAAAGACTGAGGTGCCCAGTAACAGATCAATATTCTTTGATTGAAAAAAGTGAGGGTCAGCAAGTTTAATGTTATTAGGAATATTCAGTTCAGCAAAATTAATATTAAACTGTGGTGTACTAGATGAGATTTTGTTTACAGCAATACAGTTTTCCTGACTGGACCAAGCTTGATCTGTAGACTTTACTAACACTGAGTATGCAATGGATGATGTGGTTTGCTTATCAGCAATAGTATGTATTAAGCTATCAATATGCAATGGGGGAAGAGCTAAACGATTAGCTAACTCCTGAGTAATCAAACAACAATTTGAACCACTATCGAGGAGTGCTCTACATATGACAGGCTGTCCATGTGAATTAACTACAATAACTTCAGCAGTGGGCATTATTGCAACAGATGACTTATACTCAGTATTAACAGCTGTAGCTGTATTTGTATGAACAGTATTAATAGATGAATGAATAGACGAATCAACAGTGGAGTTATCCAGCAAATTACATGAAGATTTTGCATTGATTGCAACAGCTTCAGTGTTGGTGCATTCTGTATGAATGGTGTTTGATGGTCGACTAATTGATGGACCTATGTTAGCAAGGCTTGCAGAATCCAGTGTTGATTGAAAAATGGCCTTGGAGGCGCCCTTATGTGAACGAGACTTCTCACCTTGCTGTTTGGAACAAGACTGAATGCTATTAGAAGTGACAACATTTTTACCATTATTGTTGTTGGTTGGAAATGCTTCATGAAGAAGAGTGTGGTGAGCCTTGCCACACTGACGACAGGCTCCAAAGCATGAGTGACCATGTACAAATGGCCTCAAGCAATTAAAACACAAGGATCTTTTCCTAAGTGCATCGATCCTGGCGGATGGCAGGATTTTCAGGAAGGAAGTGCAATTAAAGACACTATGATTAGCCTCTTTACAGAAGAGACAAGATGCAGATTTCTGAAAATTGTTAAATTTACTATTGTTGTTAGATTTCTGTGGATTAGATGACTTGGAATTGACTACATGTGAAGATTTAGAAGTACCACTAATAGGTTTATGAACATATGGCTGACTGGTTACAGTGCCAGACAAAACAGCTTGTGAAATTTTATGCTGAGACTCCATAAAATCCCATAAATTTTCCATTGATGGAATAGTGTTGAGTGCATTGCTCCTCTCCCAATCTCTACGTGTATGTGAGTCAAAACAAGATGTGTATATATACATGTACAATAAATGTTTTATCTCAACTTCCAATTGTAATGATTCAAGGGCATTGATATGCGACTTGCCATGATCAATGAATTCTCGCCAAGATTGCGAAGAATTTGCATTGAGAGTGGGTGGTGACAGTATAGCTGCAACATGAGCATCAGCTATCAACCTGGGATTGTCATAACGCTGCTTCAATAGACTCCAGGCTAATTCAAAATTTCCCGCAGGTACGTTTTGGATTCTATTCAGCGCTTCCCCACTAAGTGCCTGTTTCAGGTAATAGTACTTCACAGAAGGGGCTACTGATGTATTTTCTCCAACAATGTTGGAAAATGACAAACGGAATTCTAACCAATTGTCAAAACCTCCACTAAATGTTGGGAGTGGAATTTCCGGCAATTTGAAACTTTGAAAGCTAGGCAAGGGTTGATCCTCAATGGATGAGTCACACGCCGGACGCTGCCGCTGCTGCTGTACTTCAAATAATTCAAGATTAACATTTATTTTAGCAAACAATCTTGTGAATTTGTCAGTAAAACTGACATGCTGATCCTGATCAATATCATCAGGGTCAATTTGAAAATAGATATTATCATACCGCTCTTCTAACTTTGAGAGCCTGGCTTTGACAGTTAGTAATCTTTGAAAGTCGTCATTGGTGACGATCACAAAATCAAAATATTCAGAATGGAGTCGTGATAACTCTCTTATAATACCTTGCCATTGGCGGATATGAGCGTCTTTGGCTTTAGGAGCCATAATTAAAATGGATCAAGTGATACCTCAGTTGTAGTGATGGTGCAAACTTTACAATAAAACGAGACTGGAAGTAGTTGCTAGTACAGTGGGCAGCCAACAGAAATCCAGTCACCGTGCATTGAGTTGTACAGACAGGAGGCGCAGATGTGGCCGTGAATAGTGAGTCTTGGAATGACAGCAGTACCTTAAACATGTAGTACCAATACGCATAAGTCTACTGTATAAACTATATGACATACAGACAAAGGAAAATACAGTTGAAACAAACAATCGAAATTATAAGGTCTCATAACTGTCAGATCAAAAAATAGGATTTCCATTAGTCACTGAGACAAATCCGGCCCGTAAGGACCAAACATTATGTTAAATTCTGTCTAGGTTGAGTGGACTGTATTTGATAGTAGAGGATAGATTTTAATTTGATTGTAATAGAAGATATTAATTCCCAATTGGAACTGATAGACAAAAATTCAACATAAGGTGAGTGGATTGCAAACCATTGTGTATGCGTAATATGCATGCAAAACGGTAACATGCAATAATATACTCTGGTAGTAGCTGGAAGTAATAAAAATATGAGGCCATATAACTTCAATTGTAAAAGAATATATTGAAAAACCAAACAGAACAAAATGACAAATGTAAATTGTAATTGATAATGAGAAATCAATCTTGAATTAGGAATACTAATTAAGATGGATACAAGAATTCAAAAATGTCTTGATAATGAATCAATCAGCATTAGCTCAAAAGCACTAATAAAAATACGACAATGAAAAGGATCATCAAACAAGTGTGTTGATGACAGGTAAGTACTGAATACCATGTAAGCTTTAAATGAAATAAGTATGAAAACTTGACATACAAGAATGTAGTAAATTACCTTACAAAAGGTCATAAAAATTGAGCAAGCCTAGAAATGCAATAATAGGACATAGACAATAGTAAACGGTGCACCAATGCAGCAGATGATTATTCAGTGGTGAATAATAAATCAATGAGCGCGAATGTGCGCTTTAAACAAGAAAGTACATTAGACAAATCAATAATTATCAAAGAACTGAATAGCATGAATATGCCAATAAGAATGAATGTAAAAATATAGATAAAATGTAAGTTACATAATACTAAAACGTTTGCAAGTTGGACATATAAATCATCAAATGCATAAAAGAAATGCATCACTACTATGCATAAAGAATTCAAAATATTGAAGTTTCTGAGAATATCAATCATGAAATATTCAGAAAAGAAGCATGAAGTATTAATGTGTAACTCAAATAAGTCATTGCTGTGAATGAATAAATGTCTCTAATAATATGTATTGTAATTGTATTTCTTTGTGCAAAGAAATTGTAGTTGAGATTGAATTATGTATTTCAAATCAAGCATAAAGTTAAACAGTGCTAACTTCTTATGGTGCAAACAAAGACACATGAACAAGTAATAAAAATCAAGAGATTTGAAGACAGACAAAATAAATTAAATATAATGAATTTACTTAACTCAATTTGCACCAACACGCTGAAGAGGGTGCAGCTAGCTACAGTGCTAGCAGCAGGTAGCAGACGACGTGTGACAAGGCGGCCTCGGCGACCACAGGTAAACAGTGAAGAATAGTGCAGAGAGCCTCAAGATGCAAATACATTCCCATGAATGCACAGATGAGAACAGGAAGGAGATGATCTTCATCAGAAGACGACAGTAGACATGGAATGGATATCTTCAAAACAGTATATGAGTATCCTGAACTCATGATAGGCGAACAACTCATTCTAATGGTTAGAATGACTGTCAACTCGACGATAACGAATGAAGAACTCTAGCTAGAGATGATATCAAGGCAGTGAACATAGTTCTTGAGCCCAGGGTGGGCGAACAATTTATTCTAATGGCTAGAATAATTGTTAACTTGACGATAACGAATGAAGAGTTCTAGCTAGATATGATATCACAGGCAGTGAACACAGTTCTTGAGCCCAGGGTGGGCGAACAATTTATTCTAATGGCTAGAATAATTGTCAACTTGACGATAACGAATGAAGAGCTCTAGCTAGATATGAATCACAAGTAGTGAACATAGTTCTTGAGCCCAAGGTGGGCGAACAATTTATTCTGATGGTCAGAATAATTGTCAAACATGATTGTAGTCTCTAGGCAGAGATGAGCACTGTGTATCCAAGCATGGAACACCAACATAATAGAGCCCACACGCAGGCGAATAGTTCATTTCAACGTAATTTCAATAAAAGTTCGAAAATAAGTCAAGATTGCAAACACAGAGTGAATAGAAAGTTCCAGGCACCATGAAACGTTCGTACAGTAACAAACTTCAATAAACAAGTCGAAGATAATTTTTAAGTCCACAAGTGGCAACGTGCTCACAAGGGAGAAAAAAAGAATGCTCACCAATATGCAAGAATTTCAACATTAATAATGTTCCAAATCACTGCACTTATTACGTAACATCGAAAAGAAAAGTTTGAAAACAATTTGTAGAGATTATAGTAATTGAATTTACAAGAAATATGAAAATTTGGCAAACACTGCCACAAAACGGTACGAGCTACATCGCTAAAAAGTTGTCACACACGCCATGCTTGCTATGTGCAAGTAGGAAACGGAAAAAACACAAGACAAAGCATCACAAAGCAAAAAAATGCAAATGACTGTAATGAAACAGTCAGTAAGATTAACAAGGAATAAAATGGTAATTCCAAACTAATAATACAAACTATAAAAGACAAATACAAGAATAAATGTATCACAAAATAGTGAGCTACAATGACAGATGACTGCTAGACAGTTGGCAGCACTGAGCACGCAGCAATTGCGCGCACAATTCAAATAACAAGAGGCAAAGGAAGACAACTTCCAAATGAATACAAAATGGAAAATAGGAGGAAGCGATTAGTGAGATTTAACAATCAAGTAACTGACAATTTAACAGACTGACAAATATAAAGAAACAGATTTTATGGTAGCCCTTGAGAAGTTTGAAATAAATTTTGTAAAAAATGAAATTATTAGAGTGATATTTTCCCCAATACCTATCCTATTAATTTGTATATTACTAATAAATGCCATACCTTGCATAAAGCTGCACTTTGTAAATAATTCATTTCGTAATCTCTCTACTAGTCATGCTATTTTTGTCAATAATTATTATTAATGCTTATCAACACTATTAGAAAAGGAGAATATTTTGGATAGCACTAGATTTAGCAATTACTAGTAGATTTCACAAGCTAGTGACAGTTTTAAATAACTATTATTCATAAATATATTTTCAAGTGTTATTATTGCATGAAGAGAGTGTAAAGATAATGTTCAATGTAAAGATAATGAGTTGATGTAATACATTTAAGTTATTTTTTAATCAGGATTCATACATTGGAAAATGACAGTACTTTTAACTTCTGATAAAGAATCTATACGAAGTCTGAATCTGTAGGCCCTGAAATTCAATAGATTTTTAATAAATCTATATGTGGAATAAATAATGAATCTGAGAAAGCACACAAAATAATCACGTTTCCAGAAAATATATTACATTCAACAAAAAAATTTACAGCTAATTAAATTGGAAAATTTAATGTAAAAAATTGACCAAAAATAGAGCTATCAATAATTTTATTTCAACTAGATACTGTTTACAGTGTGTTTTCTTTATGATATGTTACAGAAAGTATGGTTCTTAGCTAGCTTGTTGATCTATTACTCGTATTTTTCATATTCATAGCAAAATAATAGAAATGAGTACAGATTCTAGTTAAGAATTCATTTAATATTGAAAATTGTTTTTCTGTAAATATGAAAGGTCTGAAACCATTTTATTCATAAATTCAAATCACATATCTAACCTTCAATAATAAAATAACTGTTGCTAATCTCTACATATTTTCTTGACAGTATTTTTGCAATAAATAAATTAGTTAGGCCCTAAATACATTGAAATCATTTAAAGAAATGATCTTAATGGGGTTAATGCCCTAAGTTCATCCTTGCATCTCATTTTGAAGTCCCCTGCTTACACTTAATGTAAGGCCTAAGGCCTAAGGCCTTTAAGACAATGCTTCGCCACCAGCTGCGCCACAGACGCTCCACAAAAAAACGCCCCGTGTGAACAGGCTCTTAGAGTGACGTACAGTACTATTAATATTTTACTGATAGCTGATATCCCCTTTGAAGGCTCTTGAGCTGTTCCTTCTACCATTCGCTATTATCTAATAAGAGAAAAATCATTAAATTGTATATTCGTAATGTGCAATACCATGTAATAGAAAACCTGTAGTAAAATCTGATTGAAAAACTAATATAGTATTTGTGGTAATAACTCTTTGACTGGTTACTCACTTGTGATCAGATGCAAACACAGAAATCGACAAAATAATATTGCTACGGGTTCTATCTCTAAAATAATGCTGGCAACACTTTAAATTATCCACAACACGCACTAATCAGTAATGTCTTACACAAAAAAAGCAATCAGAAACAGATAATTCGATAATGTTCAGCTAATAAAGATTTGCTTTATGTACAAAAGTCAATCACTAACTGTTAAAAGGCCGATCAAATATTAAATAATAACTGTTCAATAAACTGTCCAATAATTCAAGAAGAAACGTCTGAAAAGGGCAATTAAAACAGTTTTAATTGCCCTTTTCAGGGCAATTATTGTAATACTTAATAATTATTATTATAATAATAATATTAATATTGTAATATTAATAAATATTAATATTACTATTATATTCTTATTAATTAATATTGTAATACGTAATTATTACAATACTCTTAGCTATTATTGTAATACGGACTTGTGCTACGTAAGTTACTTACAACTTCCACTTGTATAAAATGTAAAGAAAGTCTCACTAATACAGTCACAATATACTGCGATTATCACTTTAACAACAAACGTTTGTACTATGAACAGAACTTGTTATGTCAACGAAATTCAAACAATGAATAAATCTGATATTACCTGAGGTTCACTTTAAATATATTTCCAACATTCCAGAAAGGACTAGACTGCTCTCCATTTTTCTATCAAATTCTGAAATAAACAAATAGAACATTCTCCATTCATTGAGACTATTTTAATTGCTGAGATGAGAACATTCTAGAAGTTTCAGATAAACCACACAGCAAGGAGAGTACGGGGAAAATTAAAATTTTGTTTTCTGTTTTCTTGCCTAACACGGGTAGGTATCATTATAGCCCTCGCAATGCCCCTTGATAATCTTGGATTTTTTTAAGTAATCTGGACTGATTTAAAAGTGATTTAAATTTTAGCTCAAACTCAAAATTGAAATGTAAATAACCTTCGGAGACACAATCAAGTGGAAATACAATGACAACCAAATCCTAGTTTTTTCTTTTCATAGTTGAATAAATATGAAAATCTCCCAAAAACGAATAGGAATATCATATTAGAAATATTTTTCTGCAACACAATAGAGTCCCGTAACTTATCCCAACCTTATTCATCAATCTGGAATCTTTTACTGGTAAAAATTGATTCACTGTAGCTCAAAGTGAAACGAAATAAGAAATCGGCAAAATAAAAATGTAAATAACCTACCGAAACACAATCAAGTGGAAAGAAAATGGGAGCTGAGTCCAAGTTTCTTGGCTCCACTTTGCAGGTAGAAGAGTGCTTGGGGGGGGGGGGCCTGGGTCTCATTATTCATAATTATTTCGAAATGCTCCCAATCTGTCTGACCTCTTCCACACCCTTCTTCGTTCAACTCCCATTCCTCTTATTATTTTCCTCTTCTTCACTCTTTCCACTCATTCTTCTTTTTCTTAACTCTTCTCACTTCTTCGCCTTCTTCTTTTTCTTCTTCTTCTTTTTCTTCTTCTTCTTCTTCTTCTTCTTCTTCTTCTTCTTCTCCTACTTCTTCTTCTTCTCCTACTTCTTCTTCTTCTTCTTCTTCTTCTACTTCATTTTATTTTTCCTCTTCTTTTTTCTCTTCTTCTTCCTCCTCGTCCTCCTCTTCATCATCCTCCTCCTCCTCCTCCTCCCTCTCCTCCCCCCCCTCACCATCTAAACCAATTTATTCATCGTTCTTCTTTCCCTTCATCTAATTCTCCATCTGTCTCTTTCTCAACATCTATTCCTTCATCGCCCTGCTTCTCACTCACTCTCTCTTTTCTCTCTTTTCTTCTCTTATTCTCTTCCTCTTCTACTCTCTTCCTACTTCTTCTTTCTATTCTTCCACTCACCCCAAATCTCCATCTTTTCCTAGACTTTAGGCCTATTAGCATTCTACCAGCACTATCTAAAGTTCTTGAAAGACTTGTCCATTCTCAGATTGTTGAGTTCCTTGAGAAGAACAGTAAACTACATAACTTCCAGTTAGGGTTTAGAAAATCTCACTCAACTGAGACAGCACTACTGCGTGTCACTGAAGATATCAGGTTGCCTATGGATCAACGAAAATGTACTATTTTAAGTTTTTTTGATTTCTCTGAAGCATTTGACACTGTTGATCATAAGATTTTACTCAATAAATTAGCTCTGCTTGGTTTCAGTCATTAAGCTCTAATATGATTTCAATCTTATCTCATAGGTGGAAAACAATGTGTCACTGATGTTAATAACAGATCCCAATGGAAAAATGTAATACATGGTGTCCCACAAAGTTCTATCCTTAGTCCCTTCTTTTCACCCTGTATGCTAATGACATTTCCTCCATTTTAAAATTTCTCAGTTTCCATACTTACGCAGATGACCTACAAATTTACTCCAGCTGTCCAAATAAAAAATCAATGAAACTGTTGATAAGATGAATGAAGATATTGATCATATTATTAAATGGACTAGGGAAAATGGTCTTGAACTCAATTCTGTAAAAACGCAGTCTATTATCATTGGTTATTCATGCTTGATAGATAGTATTGACTTGAACCTAACTCACAAAATCACTGTTGATGGCAATGTAATTACATACTGTAATTCAGTTAAAATTTTGGGTATAACCACGAACTCAACTCTTGACTGGTCGGAGCAAGTTATTAGAACATGTAAGAAGGTTTTTTCAGCAATGCATCCCTTAAAAAAAATGCAAGATATTCTTTCCAGAAGTGTTCGATTGTTACTGTCAAATCTCTTATCTTTCCACATTTCCTATACTGTAATTCTGTAATGAATGATATGACAGTCATTCTGAATGATAGACAGCAGTGCAGTCAGAACTACTGTCTTTGGTACGTCTACTCTCTTCAATGGCATGAACGAACCAAGGATTTTAGAAACAAGGTTGTTCCGTTTTTTGAGAACTAAAAAAATGATGGGGATATGACGTATTTCAGTTCAGTAGCATTGCGTAACCCATATCATTGGCAGCTGATCGAGGTATAGATTCAAATCTGTGATAAGCAACAAACTTAATTTTTGTACTGATAAAGTGTACAATTAGAGCTGAAATTTGCAAGTTAAGGATAATTCTGAACAGAGTGACGTCATGACTTCTATTTTGGTAATTTGAGAGAATTATTGAACAAACTTGTTTCTATTAACCTTGTGAACGAACTACTCAATCCCACATTGCAAGTTCAACTCTCAAACTCCCGGATCAGAGACTATTCAAAATAAATAAACTTGGCAAAGAAATCCCAAATATGGCAAACCGAATTACTTTAAAAACGATTTCAAATTTGTTTCTGAAGGCAGACAGAATAATGTTTCTCTTACTAGAACCGGGGATAATATGCTTAGAGTACCGAACCACCGTACTACAATCTATACCAAATCATCTGTTGTAAGTGCACGTCGGGCTTGGAACGCACTTCCTAATTCCATTAGGTGCATTGAGAGTCGAGCGGACTTCACCTCGTCATTGAAGAGGTATCTTTTGGAGAGAATGACTGCATTTTTCAACCATAGAGCACATGCATGACAACCTTCATCTTTCATTTTGTAAATAATATCCCATCTGTATTGTTCAGAAAATATTTAAAAAAAACACAATTTCAATTATGTTCAATCACTTCTATTTTTTTCAATTTATTTATAAATTTTATTCTATTAATACTAATTATATAGTCTCGCAGTTCGAAGTTATTAAGGTTAAGTTTGAATGGACGAATTTTTGTCCAGACTTCGCCCTTATTACATAATAATGTTACACATTAAATCTCATTGTTGATATCCAAAATCTTTCTCATATACAATCTATTGTGTTGTTAATGATATGCTCTTTAATCAGTCACAATTATATTTTGTAAATTTACATAAATAAAGTAACTTTATCTTATCTTTATCTTCATCACTAATTCTTCATCTTTTCTTCTCCTTTCTACCTAATTCTTCATCTTCCTATTTCGTCACACACATTCTCTCTTCTCCCCCCCCCCCTTAAATTAAAATTCTCCATTAGACTCTTCATCTCTAATTCTTCATCTTTTTCCTCTCCTTTCTTCCTGATTCTTCATAATCCCCATTTTCTCTACTTAATTCTTTATCTTTTTCTTCTCCTTTCTACCTGATTCTTCCAACTTCCTCTCACGTACTCTATCTCTCTCCCCTAATTCTCCATCCCTCTCTTTCGTCAATAATAATTTCTTCCCTCTCTCTCTTTCTATGGGACACCAATCATGTGCTCCAGAAACAAAGCATTTAACCGTTTTTTGGCACTCGGCCAGAAACACTTCTGTTGATAAATCGACTTTATTCGCATCAAATCATCGGACATCGTTCCAATTTTGGGGCTGCTGGTTTGTGGGGGGGGGGGGACACGATGAGTGAGAGGGGTGGAGAAGAGGGGCTAAATGGAGGAGTAATGCCCCCCCGAAATTGTGGTTTTGCTGCTTTTTCCAAATTACAACTCTCAACTCACTCCGGTTAACCGTAAACCGTTAGTTTATGCACTTTAATTTCAACATCCTCTCTACTCTTCTTTTTATATTCCTCATTATTTATCTTTCTTTCTCTCCATCACCCTCTTTGTCACACTCTTTCTCTCAATTAATATTTCTTCTTTCTCTTAGTTACCTGTTTATGATCGGTCGCAAAATCGGTTTATTTACATTTCTCGTCTTCTGTCTCTCTCACTCACACTCTTTCTCAATTTCCCTCTCTTCTTCTCCTTACTATTACATTCACACTCTCACACCCTCTCTTCTTCTTTTCGCTCTTACACTCACTCTCTCTCTCTATTTCCATCTCTTTTCTTCTTATCACTCTTTTTTCTCTTTCTATTTCCATTTCTTTTTCTCGCATTTTCTCTCTCACTCTCTCTCTACTTCCATCTCTTCTTCTTCTCCTCATTCTTTTTCCTCTCTTTATTTCCTTTTCCTCTTCACCCTCTTTCTCTTACATTCTTTCTATTTCCCTCTCTTCTTCTCGTTCTTTCTATCACTCCCACTCAATCTTTCTCTCTCACCCTCTCTTCTTCTTCACGCTCATCTCTCTCCATATTTCAATCTCTTTTCTCTTTCTATTTCCATTTCTTCTTCTCGCATTTTCTCTCTCACTCTCTCTTTTCCCATCTTTTCTTCTTCTCCTCACTTTTTTTTCTCTGTCTATTTTCCTTTCTTCTTCACCCTCTTTCTCTCACATTCTCTCTGTTTCCCTCTCTTCTTCTTCTCGTTCTATCTATCACTCCCACACACTCTCTCAATCCCTCTCTATTTCCATCTCTTTTTCTTCTCCTCCCTCTTTTCCCATCTTTTCTTCTTCTCCTAACTCTTTTTTCTCTCTCTATTCTCCTTTTTTCTTCTCCCTCTTTCGCCCTCTTTCTCTCACATTCTCTCTATTTCCCTCTCTTCTTCGTCTTACTCGTTCTCTCCCACACACTCTCTCTCTCTATTTCCCTCTCTTCTTCTTTACACTCTTTCTTTCTCTCTCTCTCTCTATTTTCTTCTCTTCCACTTCTCTCTTTATTTATCACTCTCTCTCTCTCTGTTTCCTTCTCTTCTACTTCTCGTTCTCTTCCTCACTCTCTATCCCTCTCTTTTCTTCTGCACGCTCTCTCTCTCTCAACCAGGTAGGTTGAGTGTAAGATAGGGCTATTTTGCCCTAACTCCGCCCTTTTGTGTAAATGCTTCACCTTGATATTACAATTAATTTATTATGCAAATATTCTTATTGATGTCAGTAATCTAACTTACAAAACAGTGTAATAGTAACGTATCGTCTTCTATCTATTTTTATCTATCTTTCATGAATTTAGGTGATGTCATTCATTGTAAGGTAATAGTCAGAAGTCATATGAATTGTACTTCTACTCGAATAAAGCTATCTGAATCTGAATCTCTTTTCGTTCTCTCTCTTTCTCGTTCTCACTCTTTCTCTCTCTCTCATCACATTTCTCTCCCCTCTTTTTTAAATCCTCGTTTATTCTCGATTCCAAATTTTGTTGACAATTAAGATGGCATCCCGATTGTAGTAAGACACCTACGTTCTTATTTTTTATCCTTATTTATTATCATCTCTTCCTTTGTCATCTCTGTTTCATTTCCGTTTATTATCATTCCCCAGTACGTGGATAACTATCATGAAATTCCTGCTTTACTTAGGAGCTTAAATTATTTTCTCTTTGTCTATTTCTATCTTTATCTTTCTTTCACTCTTCACCCCCCCCCCCACCCACCTTCTCGCTAATCCCATCCCCCATCCCGCTCCAATCACTCGTTTTCACCCCATCCCTCTCTCATCGCTCTTTTTCACCCTCTTTTCATCACCACTCCACGCCTACAACGCCCCCACCTCAACATTACACCGTCACACTCTCTCAAAATCTCTCTTTCTCATCTATCTTTCATCTCTCTCAATGACATAAATGTTCAATCGTTATCTAGACCGGTAGATAATAATCTTGACAATTCTGTTGTTGTATGACTACTAAATTCCCTTTCCTCTGTTTATTATGTTGATTCTTGCTTAGTCCATGAGTTTGTTTTTTTGTTTTTATCTCCAATTTTTATTTATTCGAGACATTCATGTCATTTACATGCTTCATGTTAAGAAAAATCATGCTTGGAAATCAGGATATTATAATAATTCCATTAACTTAAAATTTAATTCCTGGTGTTGATAGCTCTTTAAATAAATACCTTTGAGAACCTTTAAGAACCAAATCTCAGAATTGCTGTCAAACCTGAATAGGGACAAAATTGATAGTAGGCCTATTCATTTGTATTCAAAAAAGTTACTTGAACAGAGAGAGAAATTGCTACGGACGGCCAATATTTTTGTTTAGTATGTAGATCCACCCTTGATAGTGTTTTGTTATTATTACTTGTATAAATGTCGTTTTTCATTTGAATTATTATTGTAGTGTTTGATGTTTTATACTCATTGTTATAATCTATGATGGTTTTCAGCATCGTTTTTCTTGTGAAAAGCACAACTCATTTGTATAGTTGGTAAAACTTTGTACAAATAAATTGATAAATAAATAAATAAAAAGGAAAACTAGTGCTTTATTTCCCACTATTTTTAAAGCCATTTTCATAAGTAGTACAGGTGAAAATGGTTTAAAATTTGCAATAAACACTGTATTAATAAAAATCTGTCATCTTCTCAAAACATTGTTTACTTTATTGAAAAGACAAAGGTAAAATTGAAAATAAAAAAGATCATAATCGCACCCGTTATAAATCTCTCTCACTCAACCTCACACTCTCTCACTCTTTTCTCTCTCTCTCTATTTCTATAGTTGAAGTTGAAGGGTAGAAGGAAGTATTTCTTGTTGTGTACTACATATCGCCTTATTGTAGAGAGGAAAGGTCCGCAATATTTGAAGGATAGGTTTACTCTTCTTGCAAACATTCATTCTAGGGTCACACGGCAGCATGAATTCTTCCTTCAGATTCCAAATCAACGTACAGTCATGTACAATCAGTCCTTCACTGCTACTGCCTCAAGACTTTGGAACTATAAAACATTTAAATACAGACTTTTCAATTTTCTGAATGAAGAGCTATAATTTTTTCATGTTCAATTCAATTTTGCAGCGGTAGTTTATGTATACAACAAGTTTTATTATTTTGTTTTTTGTGTTCCATGTATCTGTTTTATTTCATTCTACTTCATTTTAATTTTATTTTTATTTTCATTATTTTTTCTGCATTTGTATGTTTGTATATTAATTAATATGTATCTGTCACCATAGGCGATAAGCCTAGTGACAATTAACAAATAAATATCTATCTATCTATTTCTCTCTCTGTATTTAATGATTCAATAATACCATCGAAGAGAACTGGAATACACTCCAATAATGGATTTCACGTACCTGATGATAATAGTTCAAAATCGTTTCGAAGTATCAAACACATCTATTTTGTAATATTTACTATTAATTTCGAGGATAACTATCGACAAAGCTCCCATGTTTCGATCAAACGTTGCGCACCAGAGAGCTGTTTTCCTAGAATAATTATATTATTCGTGACGTAATTATAATTATTGTGTTTCAAGTTCATGGAAATTGATACGTTGATGGTAAATTTAACATTAACAGCCTGCAGACGATTGAATAATATCCATACTGTAAGCACAAAATAATTATAATTCAAGTATAGATATATTAGATAACTCAATATATCAGTATTTTCAAAAAGGAGATGACTGGCACAACTTGACCCCACGTCACCCCCTCTATGACGACACCAGGGGGGGGGGTGAAGCAATGATGGGAAAGAGATGACTGACTGTATGTTCAAACATATAATTAAGCAACGCTCACCTGGGACCTCTCTGTAAGGGTGACCGATGGATTGGGCAGAAAAAATACGAATATTAGTCTAGGAAGATGGTGTCCGGATAATGATGAATTGAATGATGAGAGAATTGAGTAGAAGAAGAAGAAAAAGAAGAAAAAACAAGAGGGAAAAGAAGTAGGGAAAAAATAGTAAGAAAAGAGAAATAGAAGTGGGAGGATGAGTAGGAGGAGAACAAGAAGGGAAGTAGGAGCAGAATGAAGAAGAGAAGAGAAGTAGGAGAAGGATGAGAAGGGAGAAGAGATGAAGAACTAGGAGAAGGAGGAGAAGAAGGAGAAGAAGGAGCAGAAGGAGCAGAAGGCGGTGATGAGAAGGAAGAGAGGAAAGAGAGAGAAGGATAAGTAGGAGAAGGGGGATAATGGGTTGATGGAGAAGAAGGAGGAGAAGGAAAAAAAGGAAGTAAAGGAAGAGAAGAAAGAGAAGAAAGAGAGAAGAGGAGATGTAAGAGAAGAAGGAAAAGAAGATAAAAGAGGAGAAGGAAAAGTAGAAAAATAGATAGATAGCTATATAAAATGTCTTTATTTGGGCAAAGTTAGGTTTAGCATTTAGCAAAGAGTGAGAAAGAGAAGTAAAAGAAGAGAGGAAAGAAGGAGAAGGAAGAGAAAAAAGAGAGATGAGGAGAATCTAGAGAAGGAGGAAAAGAAGGATAAAGAGGAAAAGGAGAAAAGGATGAGAAGGTTGTGAAGGTGGTGAAGGAGGGAAAGGAGGATTGGAGGAGGAGCAGGAGAAGAAGGAATGGTAGGATAGGAGGAGAAGGAAAAGAAAAAAAAGAGGAGGAGAAGTAAGAGAATGAGGAAAAGAAGGAGAAGAAGGAGAAGGAGAAAAGGATGAGAAGGAGGGAAAGGGGGAAAGGAGGAAAGGAGGAATGGAGGAGAAGCAGGAGAAAAAGGAAAGATAGGAGAAGGAGAAGAAGGAAGAAGAGGACGAGGAGGAAAAGAAGATGAGAGAGGAGATGGAGGAGAAGGAAAAGAGGAAAAATAGATAGATAGATAAAATGTCTTCATTTGGGCGAAGATAGGTTTAGCATTTAGCAAAGAGAGAGGAGGAGGAGTAAAAGAAGAGAGAAAAGAAGGAGAAGGAAGAGAAGAAAGATAGAGGAGGAGAAGTAAGAAAAGGAGGAAATAAAGAGGAGGAGGAGGAGAAGAAGGAGAAGGAAGAGAAAAAGAGAGCGGAGCAGAAGTAAGAAAAGGAGGAGAAGGAGATTGAGAAAAGGCTGTGAAGGTGGAGAAGGAAGAAAAAGAGGAAAGGAGGAGAAGCAGGAGAAGAAGAAGAGGTAGGAGAAGGTAGAGAAAATGAGGAAGTAGGAGAAAAGCTAGAAGGGAAGAATATTGTAGAGAAGAAAGAGGAGATTATTTTAACTTTCTTAGTAATGGCGAAGGTGATATTGTGGAAGGTATCCATAATGAATAATAAGACGAAATTGTCACAACCACATTTATTAAAAGTTCCAGAAACTTGTTTCGGTTGTTACACCATTATCAATCTCAATCAAACTCAATTGTTTGATTGAGATTGATAATGGTGTAACAACCGAAACTAGTTTCTCGAACTTTTAATAAATGTGGTTGTGACAATTTCGTCTTATTATTCATTATAGGAGATTATTTTAGCTATATACAGCTTTACAGTGCTATAATAGTATTATTAATGTATAATAATGTAATTTTATACGATCCTATTTATTCCTGGATACAATGTATGTCCGCTTTTAATTAGATGACTAATATTTTCTCAGTCTACTCAAGAAATAGAAAAGGAAAAAATGTTTCACAATGAATTATCTGAGACGAGTCAAAGGCCGTGATTCCAGACGGAGTCGGTGCTATATTTATCGGCGAGATGGAGACTCAACAACAAAAAACACATCAACTTTAATAATAGGGTCGCCTTAGACTGTTCTGTCACATGATACTGGGACACAGATGATGTTCCTCCATTGGAATGAATAATTGTTTGGAATATTCAGCTTAGATGATTATTTTGGGCTGTTTTATTTTTGAGATTATCAAGTTGAGATTATAATTTATATTATAAAATGTAATCGCTGTTGAAAATGAATCATCGCGATTCGAAAACGTTTCGGCCTATGTGAGTGAATTATTCATTTATTCTCAATTGAAAATGACTGCAAGTCGTTGAATTTACCAAAAAAAGTAAATATAATAATTATAAAAAGCTATATATGGCTTAGATAATGTATGTGTATCACAATATTATGGATATTGCTACAATATATTTTTGCCGTAAATTCCTTTTAACTAATCTTTTGCTTAACGTTGCAGTAAAAATATTTAGCTCGTTCAATAGTTTAAAATCTACTAATGGAAGTACTAATCTATGACATATATAATCTTTTTTTTTCACTAGTCTGAGGTTCTATCAGTAGAACCTTTAAATGGTAAGCCAAATTCCAGCACAAAAATTAAAGAAGTTTTTTAATTAGATGGGGAATGGTAGGAGAAAAAGTGGAAGAAGAAGAAGACGAGGAAAAAGAATAAGCAATTGGTGAGAAACTGGAAAATGGAGAGGAAGATAGATGTGGCTGGGGGTGAATGATGAATAGAGAAACAAAAGAAGAAGGAGAAGAAAGAGAGAAAAGGAACAAGAGGGGAGAAAAGAAGAAAAACATGCTAAGAATAGGAAGAAGTGGGAGGAGAAGAAGTGGGAGAAGAAGGTGGAAAAGAATGAGAAGGTAGAGGAGAAGGTAGAAAAGAAGGAGAAGGAGGAGAAGGAGAAAAAGGATGAGAAGAAGAAGAAGAAGAAGGAGCATTAGATGAAGAAGGAGCATTAGATGAAGAAGGAATACAAGGAGGTAAAGAACAGCGACGAAGTAGCCTGAAAAGAGATGTTGGGAAAAAATGATAGAAAGATGAAGGATGGGAAAAAAGAGAGAATGGTTAGAATGGGAATAGATGAGAAAGTGAAGGAAAAGAAGAGAAGGAAAGTAAGTAGATGAGGAATGTCAAAGCTTTGTGCAGGGTTTTTGGTCATATTTTTATCCATGTTTCTTGTATTGAATTCTATTAGAGCACGAAATTTTATCTATTTATGTGAGAGAAAACTGTTTTCTCCAATTATTTAGTGGAATATTGGGGTTCAATGTTGGAATTTTTTGGTTTTTGGGGTAATATTGATCTTACTAGTGATTTCAAACTTTTGATAAATTTTCCATAACTAACGACACTGAGGAATAAATAGTAAACAAGTAGTCTTCCAAACTAATTTTTTGAAAAATTAAAACTTTCTACAGTTTAAAAAAAAAATATTTTGAAAACATTTATTGGTTTATTGGAGTAACAAATATGTCATTTTATTCCTCAAGGTGTCTTTCAGCTACAGAAAATTTGTCAAAAGTTTAAAATCATTCATAGGTGAGATCAATGTCCTCCAAAAATAAAACATTTCAACTCTGAACTCCCATATTCCACAAAATAGTTAATAAAAATAATTCCCTCACAACATTATACCATAACATTTCAAAGCTCTAATAATATACAATACAAGAGAATTCGAAAAGAAATTATGACCATAAACCCTGCGCACAGCCTTAAGTCATAGAGACACAAGAGATGGGATAGGAAATAAAGAGGAGAAAGAAGAAGAATTCAGGAATAAAGAAATAGAGATGAAGAAGAAAAAGAGAAAACAACGAAAAGGTAAGAGGCGAAAAAGAAAAAACCTCTGTATAGCTGTTTGGTTGTCATCACCCAATGGCTCGTGAAATCTCGGAAAAATTATCGTTTATTTCTCTGGCCTTTGTTCGTTCTAACCGGAATAAATGACAATAAAGAAGCGAAAAGAGACAAAGAGAGCGAGTAGAAGGAGAGCATGAGGGAGAGAGAATACGTGAGAGAAAGAGAGAGCGGGGGAGAGAGTGTATGAGAGAGAATGGGAGAGATTGAGTGGGAAGTAATAAGTAGGAGAGGAGTGAGTGGGTGTGAGAGTGAGATTGAAAGAGAAAGAGTGAGAGTAAGAGTAAGAGGGACTGATGAGAGAGAGTGAGTGTGAGTAAGAGAAAGTGATGAGAGAGAGTGACTGAAAGGGAAGTAGGAAGTGAGTGAGTGTGAAAGAGAGAATCGGAGACAGCGTGAGAGAGAGAGAGTGAGTGTGTGTGAGAGAGGAAGAGCGAGTGATTGAGAGAGAACGAGAGTGTTTGAGAGAGAGCGTGAGAGGCGAGAGAGAGAGAGAGAGAGTGAGAGTGTGAGAGAGTGAATGAGAAAGCAATAGGAATCGTGATAAAGCCACACACAGTAGGCACTACAGCCCTCAAATCTCCACACGTGAATCCTTTGCAATAGCTTGTAAAAATATTGCCTTCCTTTGGTGGGTCTTGACACTTGTAACGATCTAATTTATAGGGGTGTTTCAATGGGCTGGAATGGAGAAATGAAAAGAAGTTTTCCTCTCAACTGAGATTATCTTTGTGTCCACTCACATTATCACTTCCCCGGTGGTTCGGAACACACCTGAAACTGTGGGTCCACCATTAATAACATCGCTGTATCATCTTCAATACCCCCGCACAAGTCTCAGACTCAAGTTTGACTCATATCACTCAGACTCTTGCTTCATCAGAAAAAAATACTACGAAGATTATAATAATTTTGATATAATAGAGTTGATATAAGGCGAAATACAATCATTGCATACAATATTTTGTCCCCAACTACCAATAAATTCCATTTAAACCAATGTATTCAATAGCTTGCGCAAAATATAACATACCAATTTACAATATGGACATACCTATTCCTAGGTTGGGTAAAACCCGTAAGGGTCTCCCCACTACGAAAAGCCATACGAATTTACTTTACTTTAATGCATAACATTCCTTCTAACACTGTTTTGAAGAAATCCTGAATTCTGATTGGTCTACATCTAGAACACTACTGAAAAGTAAGCGTAATGTGAAAAATAGATTGATAATTGATGGAATAAAGGAAGCTGTATTGACATAGATTTTTAAGGCTGCGCACAGGGTTTTTGTTCATAATTTATTCCAAGGTTTAATGAATTGGATTTTATTAGGTCTTTGAAATAATATCTACTGCTTTGGGAAGTTTTTGCCATCAATTATTCTGTGAAATGTAGAGTTCAAAGTTGAAATTTTTGGTTTTTGGGGGCAACTGATCTTACGTACGAGTGATTTCAAATGATAAATTTTCTGTAACTAAAAGACAGCTTGAGAAATAAATGACATATTTTCTACTTCAATAAAAAAATTACTTCTTTCAAAATACATTTAAAAATACTGTAAAAAATTTCAACTTTTCAAAAAATTATTTTGTAACAACCATTTTTTAGATTGTAGTGAAAAAAATGTAATTTTATTCATCAAGGTGTCTTTCAGCTATGAAAAATTTATCAAATGTTCAAAACCACTCATTAGTGAGATCAATTGCCCCAAAAAACCGAGACATTTCAACTTTGAACCCCCATATTTCACTGAATAATTACAGAAAAAAAATCCCTCACAGCAATAGATAACATTTCAAAGCCCTAATAATAACCAATACAAGAAACTTCGAAAAAAGTTATGAACAAAAACCCTGTGAAGAGCCTTAAAGAGATGTTCAGGGGGCAATATTGTAACATAATGAGTGAGTGAGAGGGTCAAAAGAGCATTATGGAAGAGAAGAAAGATAGTGAAGATAGGAAGGCTAAACGTGAAATTGAGTGAGTAAAAAATAGTGAGAAGTAGAGACGAGTAGCGAACTAACGAACATTTTAAAAATAGATGAGGGTCTTTTCTAAAATCCACAGTAGATCACTAATCCATTCTCACCCAATGCGTCTCACTCGTTTTGAAATTATCTTTTTCCCTCATCACAGTTTCTTATTTTCTAAAAATATTTCTATTTTTCACTTCCAAGTCTTCTCACAAAGTTGAGATTTCTAGACTTCTGTGTACTTGTTCAAAATTAACAGATTTTTATCATCACTTTCATCATTCTTTAATTCATTTTACGATAATTTCATTTTTAAAACTCTTGATGGTTATTATTTTATTCATCTATTTGTTACAAAACACAATCAAGTATAGATATAACAAGCTCAGTCCACTACTACTTTCTTTAAAAATGTTTAATTAAAAATCCAAATTGGAGGTTATGACCAAGTTTAACTAGAAATTTCAATTTGAAGTACAATTCATCCTCCGAAAAAAAATTCCTGATTGTTTCCAAAATTTGAAAATTAATTTAGATGTTCTCTTTAAAAGCGGAGCATGCTCTTCAAAAATGAGTAATTGTTGGACTTAACAGACTTACACGATGACTCGGAACCCACTTAAAATGATAATTCTGGATTGACCAATGGAAGCTATACCCTTATTAGCTTTATATCGGATTTGAGTTATACATTCAACACCCAGACAAAATTTATTGCTCTTTCTTTCTTTCTTCCTCTGTTTCTCTCTTTCTTTCTTTCTAGTATGTAATATGTTTTTCCTGTTTCATAAGGTACATGCCCAGTGGAGCATCCAATACTCGATGATAATCAACATAAAAAAATCAGACACATATGCTGTTGAATGGAATAGCGTGAACACCTCCACTTCACAGCATGTGTTTGATTTTGCGATGGTGATAATCATCGAGTACTGGATTCTCCACTGCGATAACATCCTATGGATCTCTCTATTCTTATCAACCCTTTTCTAATATCATTTGCTAATGTGAACCACTTTTTTTATTTTTTATTTTTCTCATTAGTTGTCATTGTCTCATTAGGTATCTGTTCAATCAAATTAGATAAGCAACGCTCTCGTGGGCCCTCTCTGTAAGGGTGACGATTGGGTTGGCCAGCGAAAAAGACTGTTCTTTGCTGTAAAATCACTTCCTGGTAGTTCGGAACCCACCTAAAATTGTAGGTCCGCCATCTTTCCAATAACATGGCTCAAGCGGCGAAATGGAACTACCCGTAAGGGTCTCCCCACCAATAAAAGCTATACGAATTTACTTTTTTATTGAGAAAAATAACCTATTGTTACATTTTAATTTAGAATAGGCTAAATAATTATTCTTATAGGGTCCTTACACTAGTAAAAATACTGTCAATAATATTGAAGGACCGATATTGACAATACTGGTTTGTGATACTTTTTTGCAAACGGCCCTTACACTTATCAATAATACTGTCAATAAAATTCGTCAGTATTTGTCATCGTGTATGATTTGTGTAGTTTTTGTTGACCTATTTCGTTAAGAATTAATTAGTTGATCAAAAATTAACAAATAATTAAGTATGAAAAATAAAGAAAAGCCTTGTTTGGCTTTAATACTATTAACTGACAATAATATTACTGTTTTTATTATTTATTATTATTACTGACAATAATATTGATGTCACACAACTCGTCAATAATATTGCCAATAACAGACGGTATTGATGGTGGATTTTCTAGAAATCTAGATATTCTTCAATACAAGTCATCAATACATGTTCGGAACCCACCTAAAATAGTTGGTGCAACTACCCGTAAGGGTCTCCCCACCATTAAAAGCCATACACTTATTATTATTATTAATACATCAGTATTATCTTTTTGTCTCAATATTATTGTCAATACTAACTAATATTGACAATATTTCTACTAGTGTAAGGGCCCTATTAATGTGACAGTATTCACCTCTCTATCTCTCAGCTTCCATCCTCTTCTTTAGTAATTATTCCTTTCTTGTTTACTTGTCAATCTTTCTCTTAATTTTCATCCTCTCACTAGCTGACTCACTCTCTCACACACACACTCTCTCTCTCTCTCTGTCTCTCACCTTCTAACTCTTTCCTTCACGCTCATACTATCTCTCACCCCTCTCCCACTTACTCACCTTCTCTCGATCCAGTCACTCTATCTCTTTCTCTCTTCCTCTCACTCCTTCCCTTTCTTCCTTATTCTTCCATCCACTCTCTCACACTATCCATGTTCTATTTTTTAAAGTCTTTCCCAAACTCACAACAACTCAGTCTCACTTCACAGACAAAACTTCTAATCGCTCTATTTTTATCTATCTATACCTCTCTCTATGTTCACTCACTCTTTCCAACTCTCACATCTTTCCCTTTCATTCTCTCTTTCCATTCCCCTCCACTCTGGCTGTCACAAACACTATCGTTCTATTTTCTTCTCCTCTCATACTCCTTCTTTTTCTTTTCTCAAACGTTCTCTAACTCTCACTCACTCCCTCACTCATTCTCTCTGTTACTCTTATGCTTCTCACCCAACCGCTGTTTCCTATCCATCCTTCTCCAATTCGTCTCATTTTATTCTGCTTTTAGCCTTTTTTCACATCGTCAAACTATTTCCACCTAAACATCTTTCCCTCACAACTTCACAACTCTTTCTCATCCATCTCTGTTCTCTCTATCGCATTAACACACTCCTCTATATTTCTTTCTTTCTCACTCAATCACTCTTTCTCTCCATTTCTTCTCCTTTCTCTTTATATTCTCCACTCATTCTATCTCGTATCCTTCTTCTCAAAAAGTTCTCCTAATTATCCAGTCTCTCTATTTTTGTGTCTTCTCACACTTCTTTCCTTCTCTTTCCCCCTTCTCCCAGTCTATAACTCTTTCTTGCCCATTCTCTTTCATTTTTTTATGCATTTTTTCTCTCTTTCTCACTGGTATCTTCTCACACCTTTCCCCCTCACCTCTTCTCACTCTTTGTCTCTATCCTCTCTTCTGCATTCTCACTCTTCCTCTTCTTTCTCTCTCCACTCTCCTCTTTCACTCCTCTTTCTCTTCACTCTCCTCTTTCTATTCTTCCTCTCTTTACTCTTCTCTTTCTATTCTTTCTCTCCTCTATCTCTCCCCTGTACACTTTCCTCTCTATCTTCTTTCTCTCTCAACTCTCCTCTCTCTCTTTTTTGCACTCTACTGTCTCTCTTTTTTCTCTCTTTACTCTCTTATTTCTCCTTTTTGCACTCTCCTCTCTCTATTATTTCTCTTCTTTCTCTTTTTTGCACTCTCCTCTCTCTATTATTTCACTCTTCACTCTCCTCTTTCTTCTCTTTCTTTCTTGGCGTTCCTCTTTTTCACCCTCATATTTACTCTATCACTCTCTCTCTCATTCCACCTCTCTCTCCTTCCCCATCACCCAACCATCACCATCACCATTATCCACAATCTATCTACTCTCTTATACTCTCTCGTCCCCTCTCACCCACTCCATCATCCTCTTATACCTCCCTTCTCTCACACCCTCTCGCTCCTCTCAATCACCCCCCCCCCCCTCTCGCAATGCCTCTCCGTCACTCCAACCGCGAGACTCGAAGCCAGCTCTCCCCAGCTCAGTGCCTTCGCCGTATGGCTGCCGAATGTTTCTCAAACTCAAGTTTCAAGCTTGGATTTAAAAGCGCTTCAAAAATTCGATCGCGTCCGATAAATCCTCCCCACAAAAACCTTGAACTTCGACCTCATTTTTATACCTCGATATCACGTGAGTGCAATATTGGTGTTTCTCTGTATATCGTGATCAGTTTAGTGTCAGATAAATGAGTAAACTTTTCATGGTGAACGGATCAGGCTATCATTGTGTGGATGGTCAGTTCTACATTGTGGATTAAACATGGATAAAACCGACAGAATTCGCATTATTTTATTTGTGATTAATTTAATATTAGGTTATCTTCTCCATATAGTTTTTTTTTTAATAGTTCTACAGCATTGAATTGAATTGAAACAAAATAGAAGTTGTCAAATTTCATTAAACTAACAATAATTATTTGAGTCATAGTTCGCTAACACTCAAATTGTTAGCTTAGTGAAATTTGACAACTTCTGTTTTGTTTCAATTATGGAGAGAATTCACAATATCAACATCAGTTCTACTGCTTTTATTGAAAGTTCTACAACATATCAATAATGCATAAAATCGCTGAAATTCTAGATTATTATTTGTGATCGGGTTCACAGCTAATTATTTGAAATCTTTCCTGTCATTGGGATCTCTAGTCTATTGTGATTCTTCAAATATTATTATTCAGATATCAAATTCAATTTTAATTGAAATGAATACTGGATTTATATTGACTATTAGAAATGGAAATATTACGAAAATTATGAATACAGATTGCACCTCCATCAAATGGTTTCATTTGACTGAATCTGAACATAGTTCAGATCATAATTAAGTATTTTTTATTATTTGTACATTACGTCTTGGAGACTCCAGATGAGGAGTATAAGACAAGTAGTCAGATCAACAATTATACAATCTTAAACACTAGTTACTATAATTATTGATATATGTTGTAAAATTTCATCTTGATTATTTGTCCTTTTTATGGAGATTACGTCTTGGAGACTCCATTAAGGAGTATAGGACAAGTCAGATCAACAATTATACACTAGTTACCATAATTACAATATCAATTAGTTGAGGTGAGTCGTAATTTTAATGTGAAAGAAAATTTACATGGGAATTCATCTATTTTCTTGAGTAAGGTGTACAAAATAATATTCACCCAGCATTCAAATTCATATAAAATTACAGTAAATTTCGAGTTGGAGAATCATTATCCACCTCCATAATACCTCAACATTTTCATTCCATATCTTCAGATTTCAGGTAATGTCCAAGTTTAACGAGAAATTTCACAATATAGTACAATATCTATATTTTTCAAAACAAGAATATATATAACGGTGAGGAAGAATCTACAGTCCTAACACCGCCTAATGAGGGGTTTTTCCATTTCATTTCATTTTAAAACAGCTCCCTGCTTTCAAAATATATATTTGAAATATATTCCAATACCTCTGAAATATATAATAAAATACATTAAATTTCAGTTCCTTTCTCAGTGTTCCGTTACAAACTCGTCCAGTAACTTCTGAAGGTTCCAGTGATAACTAACAGAATGGAATACGTTCAAGTGTCAAGTGATATTATTCCTGGTGATTTTTCTCGAAAATCAGTGAGTAAACCATGATTTTCAACGTGCATTTTGTGGTGATAGTGTGCTTGATAGAATGTGTCAAACTGCAGGAGCACAACTGGAAAGTGGTTAGCAAGACAAGGACTATACACACCAAACAAGGACCTGTGGAGGTGAGTGTTATAACTTCACACTAGAGAAGAATAAAGTGAATGGTATGATTTACATTGGGGTTGAAGTATTTTATGGCACATAGTTACTTATATTACTTATTTTACTATATTTACTTATGACACATGATTCAAACTTGAGTGGAAGTCATGATGCTTTTAATTTAACTTCTCTGTTGTGGTGAAGGCAATATGGTGGAATATATCAATAATGAATAATAGGACTTGAAGTTGTCACAACCACATTTATTTTTTCAATTCTAGCCTACTTAAGTGTTGTTCTTGTTTGTTGCTTTCTATGTGTTCTGGTTCTTGATTTTGACACTCATTTTTGCTTGTTGCTCCTCCCACTAGTGGGTGTGACTTGTTATAGCCTTCAGCCAATCACAGACCTTCAATGAATGCCAGTCTATTAGAGGTACCTTCTCATTCAGCCAATAGTATCATTCCGTGTTTAGTTTATATCAAGCTACTCTGTACTTCAGTTTTAGTTTGTTTGATATTGATAATGGTGTAACAATCGACACTGGTATCTCACGGTTTTTAATAAAGGTGGTTGTGACAACTTGAAGTTTTATTGTCCATTATGAGGCTTCTGAAATCAAAGTGAATGAATAAAGTAGGCTAAAAACTGCTCACACTTAATTCAATTTCGATTTATTCATTTCAAACACACATTTAATAATAACAGAAAAAAAATGTTCATTAGAAAAAATAAACAAGTAAAAAGGAAAATAAAAACAAGAAATACAACTGGCTCTGCGGTTGGATGTGCTGGAGGGAGGAAGAGGAGGAGAATATCTAAACCAACTAAGGTTTGGAAATTTCTTCAGATGAGTCCTTGATTCTCTAAGATTCTGAAATGACTTTTTCTGCTGATGCTACAGTTTGAACTCTTTCCTGACAGATGAGTCCATGATTTTTGGAAACTGCATTGTTCTTCTCCTTGTTGGAATTTTCATTTTTCATTCATGTTCCTTCGTACACTTTACATCTCAGAACATTTCTCAAACCAATGTGAGGTTTTCAAGAAGACCTGGAATAATTAAACTCAGTTTAAAGGTTATAAACAAAACAATGCAAATCGATTGAATTCATACAGGACATGCAGACTTGAAATCCTAATAGTATTGCCAGCCATTTTTCCTCCACAACAATTTGTATCTTCAATAATAATAATAATAATAATATCGTGTGACCTGGCTGGCTCAGGTCTGGTGTCAGAGTTATCAGGTCGCACCTGAATAAGTTCAGGGCCTCTGACGTGACTTAACGACTGTTTTTTAGGCAGCCGGGACCGACAGCTTAACGTGTCCTCCGAAATAATAATTACTGAATGACCCGTCGTATGAGAAGCTTTTTCTTTAACTAATAGTACAAGAAAAATATTATAAGTTTGCGATTTGCTACCTAACATGCCTTTCCGGCAAAGTGATATTTATTTATTTATTGTGCCAAATGAATGTGAAGGAGCAACAGACTCAAGTCCAAAACTGCTCTCTTCACAAATTTTTATTATGTTATATTCGATTCTCATTCACCAAAACCACCAATGACTTCCAAGAATTTGAGCTTTTTATGGTAAATAGTAAATCCAACGACTTGCAGTCAATTTGACTGCAAAATTGTCTTCATGTCGTTGAATTCACCATAAAAAGTTAATATTAACAACGCAGATCGTTATGAAACAAGGAATCAAAGAATCAATACCGTAATTATCATTGTAATCACAATAATTTTATACCAGCTCTATCTTTGTAATTATTATTTTAATATTTCTATTTATTATAATATCTGTAATTATTATTATATCTCTGATATCTCTAATTACTGATTATCTATTATTGTTATATCTCTAATTATTATTATTATAACAACACTCTAATGCTGTTGCATAAAACAAATCAACGCTTGAAATTCATATCCATGAATAAATTAATGATTTCCAACTCATTGAATCCACATTTGCTGATTTCCTCTAGAATTGTTGAGAATCTGAATCATGAAGCATTTCAGCAAAATTGAATGGAAATCTAATTGAGTGGAGTACTTCAAATTTCATTACTTTCATTCATTGAATGAGTTTAAAAGTGGTTCGAATAAATGCATTCCAATCATGAAAATGCTTTTCAGTTATGGTTAATTATCATTTTCCGTCAATCAATTTCCCTTGAGAATCGATGTGCCTGTAATTTTTTTTTGAGGATGAGACCTGTTCGTGTGTAATTAGTTGGATGATGGTGATTGATGAGTTGGACCTACAGTTTTTGGTGGGTTCCGAACCACCGGGAAGTGATTTTACAGCAGAGAACAGAGTCTTTTTTGCTGGCCAACCTAATCGGTCACCGTTACCAAAAGGACCTACGAGAACGCAGCTCAATTACACAACTGATGTAGATAACATCTCATTTTTTTCAAATATTGGAAGAGTAAAATGTTTTATAATTTACTCTACTCTTATTCTTAAGAATATTGTTAACTTCCAATTATTTGTCCCATGAAGTGAGCTTCAAGAACATGCTAGTCAAACTCAAATTGCATTTCTGCTATGATGCAAGCTCATGCTAGTGGCAAATCAAATTAAAATGGAATTTGTATTTAATAAATCAAAGACTGGAGAATTTCCCACCTGAACAGACATTACAAAGACGATTTTCCAATCTGTACTATCACCAATGAAAAGAATGTAAAAATGTTCAATACAATATCATGTTGATTCAAAAGTTAACATCTCACATTTATTGTGACAAAATTGCAATGAATGTGGAGGCGCAACAGACTCAAGTCCAAAATTTCTCTCTTCACAAATTTTGAATATGTTATCTTGTCCGAAACATTGAGGTTAATTTTAATGCTGAAAATTTAGATTTCCTTCTTACTTGAAGGCAATTAATTTGAAACACTGAAATTCGTCAATGATATAAAATTTTGAGGGAAACATTCAAGCCGAAAAATACTATCTCGTTGCTATGGTATTTATAATAAATAGTATTGTATTTTTTTGAGTATTGGAGTATTGAGATTTTGGGGATAGTTGATCGAAGGAAGAGAGTTCTGTTTCAAGTCGACCGTTTTGTATATATATGTCAGTCTGTCTGTCTGTTTGTAACACAGTTACAGCTGAACGTGCGAGCCAAATTCTATGAAATTTTACATGGACCTTCCTTCAACGAATTCCCAGCTATGTATGTGTGAGCATTTTTGAAATTTGCTTACATTTAGAGAATATTCAAAATCAGTAAAAAAAGAAAGGCACTTATGACTTTTTCTGTGAGGAAAACACAAAGCTTCTCCATCAAATGCAATTGAAATCATATATAAATACATGCAGCCCTCTTATTGATTTTATTGAGCCTTCATAAAACCACGTTATCATCAACTTTTTATGATAAATTCAACGAATTGCAGTCAATTTTAATTCTAAATAAATAATATTTCTACTCACGTAGGCCAAACGTTTTCGAATTGTTGAGATTCATTTTCAGAAGGCATCTCTTTCGAAAATGAATTTCCATGATTCGAAAACGTTTGGCCCACGTGAGTAGAAATATCATCCATTCACAATTAAAATTGAATGAGAGTCGTTGAATTCACCATAAAAAGTTAATAACAACGCAGATCGTTATGGAACAAGACATCCAAGAATAAAGCTATTATTTGAAAGATATATTTATTTGAGAGGAACTAGTTTCGTGAACAGTAAACTTCACGCCCAAGTATAATGGTACTTACACAGAGGAACATACTCGATATACTCAATGATAATCACCATCGCAAAATTAAACACAATCATCATACCGAACCCTTTCGATTCGATTCGCGTAGTCTATTTCATGTCTGATATTAATAAAAGGTCACTCTGTATCACATCAACAAGGCTTTGTTTCTATTTTACAGACAGCTGATTGATCAGATCAGATTTAACATGTTTAATGAATGAATATTTTTAGAGCAATATTAATTTTTTTTTTAAATTATCATTCACTTTAATCACTTGTTATTATTATATTCGTTATAATATTATAATGTTTGTTTTTTTTCAAAAAATATGCTATTCTTATAAATAATAACTTAATTCATATGAAGGCTCAACCAGATGAATAAGAGGGCCTGAGGGCTATCTCAAAATCTGATTCCAATAGCATATGATGGAAAAACTCATTTAAAAAAAACATATGTCTCCTACAGAAGAAGGCCCTTCTTCCTTTGATTTTCTATTCTTAATGCAAGAAAATTTCTATAATCATTGCTCACATCGCTGAGAATTTTTTTAAGGAAGGTTCGTGCAGAATTTCATGGATTTTGATCCACGCGTTTAGCGGTAAATGGGTTACAAACAGACAGGTGTCCCATGGCTATACACAATATATAAACCAATTTTAACTCACATCATTTATTTATTTATCCAATTAACATATAATCAATGTGAACAGGAGATTCACAATTACAATTCATTTTTCCATAAACATTTACATTTTTTACATTTATATAAACAATTTACAATAGATTTTCCAAAACTGCTTTTCACAAAATTTCAAATTAGAATCAAAATCTTAGGTTAGGTCTCTTTCACTAGAGCTTTCACTTTGAAGCACAATAATTCGCGAGTCTTTTTCATAAAAAGAATATTAATTTTTATTTTATTTTCAAAAGACAAAGTGATACTATCTAGTGCTTTTGTTACTGACTCCACAATTTAATTTCTATAATTTCTTCCAGGGTCTGGTAACCCAATCACCAACCAACAACAAACTGCGCAATGTGGAAGTCTACCTGGGCCTCCCTTACGCGGCACCTCCAGTGGGCAATCACCGGTTCATGCCTCCGGGCTCTCCGCCGACCTGGAAGACGACCTTTCAGGCCGACCGTCTGCCCCCCGTCTGCCCACAGCGGTTGCCCGCCCTCGGCCGGAGACGGCAAGACATGTCGCCGGACAGGGACCGCCAACTCAGGCGGCTGCTGCCCTTTCTCAAGAACGAGAACGAGGATTGTCTCTATCTCAACATTTATGCGCCTGCTAGGGGTGAGTAATACAAAAAAAAATACATTACAATAATATATTGTTTGGGTTCCACCACTAAAATAATATTGGAAACACTTGAAATTAACATTCGAACTTTATTTACACAAAATAATTACTTACAAAACTCATGAATCAGTTGTGTCACACAAAAAACCAATAACAAACAAACAGATCATAACTTCAGCTAATAATGAATTCACTATATCACTCTTAAAAAAACTAATTACTGTCAATAGGCTAAACAATAATTCAATAGATAATAACTTTCCAATACACTGTTCAATTATTTAAAAAGAAATGTCTATGAATCATTTGAACACTCAATAAATAAGGACTACTTTTTTTGAAGAATGAAGCCCACATAAGTCTGAGAACTGTGCGTGGGTAATGAATTGGATTGATAGTGATTGATGAGTTGGACCCACAGTTTTAGGTGGGTTTCGAACCACCGGCAAGTGATTTTATAGCAGGGAATAGTCTTTTTTGCTGGTCAATCCAATCGACCACCCTTACAAAGAGCGCCCAGGAGTTTTGTAGCTTATCTCTGATTGAACAGATACCTGCTGCGGTACTCGGATGTCACTTCCCACTAAAATGGAACACTCATGAGCGCAGTCTGTCACTGTAATTGTTACGCGTAATCACCATTCATAGAAACAGCACTACGTATGTGTAGACTGTAAGGAATTCTTAATAATCTACTAGGTCATAACAAGTCACGCTCACTGGTCGGAGAGGAACAAGCAAAAATAAGTGTCTTGTTTATTAGAGTAGCTTGTTGTTCTCGGAGCATTATGTAAATTGTAAGAAAGAAACCCATTCCCTCATCACGTTTTGCAGAATCAGAATATTTAAATGTTCGAAACAAATAGTTATTATTAACACTATACTTCATGCCATGAATGTAGGCGGCTCAAAGAAAATGCGGTGTAGCAAAAAACAACTGACTGCGGTGACAAACCATATGACAGCTTGCCTTGTCAGACATGTAGGCTAGGCTACAAGGTACCAGTAGTGTTGTCAATTCGTTCATTAAAGTTGGTGATTCTCTATCATCAGCTGCTAGCATCGTCCCATGTCTGGGAACACCTCAATTTTTCAGAGCCACCTAATCCGAGGGCATGAACTACATAAATATTTAGTTGATAAAGCTTTTTATAGTGTGCAGGAATTCCTTTCACATCAAAATTAAGCCTCACCTCAGCTAAATGATATTTTAATTATGGTAACTAGTTTATAAAATGATGAGTCTTGTGATAGCCCTGAGAAGGGCTGGTTTGGCCTAAATGACCGGGAGACATATTGTGTCCGGTCTGCAAAACTGAGCTACAAGTTGAAGGTTCTCAAAATTCACTCAGGTAACCCTATGCAATGGGTAACTCTACTATTTAACACTCTGATTCCATGATTGATCATTGCCAATATCCAACCAATACCAAACCCCGCCCTTTTATGAAATTGTATAATAATGATTATTGGTCTGGTTTGTATTATAGTTTGTGTTCAAGACGTAATCTATAAAAATAAAATAAAAAAATAATAATAACGTAAACTCTCAGTCAATACCAAAAATGAGTAAGTCTTCTGGGAAGGTCAAAAGAGCAACAATAAGAGTAGACCTGTTCCAGAGAAGGACATTCTGGTTGTTTTAGAGAACATAACACAATAGAAAATAATGTTGTTGCGATGGGACGTAACAGGTATGTGTGGAGATTGCGTAACAGCATTGCTTCCATTGTCACGTATCCAGCTAGATCCAGCATTTTGTATCACATATTATGAACACTAGGATGTTGTAAAGCGGAAGGCAACCCCATAATAGCACAAAGACAAGAATATTAGCGAAGACGGTTGTCGCACCAACTAAAGTAGCAAGAGCCTTTGAGACATAACCGCACCCGAGAACAACTTAAGTGGGGCTTACGAGATTTTGAATGGGAACGTTCTGAGCCTGCTCAGGAAATTTCTTCGTCCTTAGTTACAGAATGCTAATTTGAAACCCCACTATTAATGTTTAATGTTTCTTCTTAGGTGGGTATTAGATTGTAGGAATGTGCATTCGAAATGTGGATTCCTTCGACAATTATCTTCGTTTTTTTTAGAAGAGTCCACTTTTCATCAAGAGCGAACATTTTTTTCCAAGGATGAAGACCACATGGGTCTAAGACCTGTGCGTGGGTAATAAGTTGGATGATGTTAATTGATGAGTTGAAGCTCCATTTTTAGGTGGGTTCTGAACCACTGAAAAGTGATTTTACAGCAGGAACAGAGTCTTTCTTGCTGGCAAATCTAATCAGTCACTCTCACAAAGAGGGCTCAGGACTTCGTAGCTTATCTTTATCTGATTGAACCGATAAGTCTTACTGCTACGTCTCAGGGGCTACAACTTCCCCTGAGTGTAGTAAAGGGGATACAGGTGATGAATATTCTCAATTTAAAACTAAAAAGAAAAATATTTTTATGAATAATGGTGCTTGAAGTTGTCACAAACACATTTATTGAAAACCATGAGGTAGTAATTTCGGTTGTTACACCATTATCAATATCAAACGAACTGAAACTAAAGTACAAAGTAGCTTAATATTTATACTGAACACAGAATAATTCTATTGGCTGAGGGAGTATAAAAAAGAATGGTTTTGATTTGGCTTTTCAAACAAAACCTATTTCAAAAAGTTTGTTCGAGAAACATAAAATTGATATCTGGAATAAAAGTGGAGTTTATAAATTATTGAATTGCAGTGATTGTAAGCCTGTTATGTGGGTCAAAGCGGTGGAAGTTTCAAACGTAGAATAAATGAACTATTAGCGATTGGGAAAACAAGAAGGAGACTCAAATTTCATAGAGCATCTCCTTACAAATGAACAAAAGTTCAAGGCCGAAGAAAATGTTAAATTTCCGTATTTGATTGACAAAGGCAGACAATTGAACATTTTAAAAGCTTTGGAGATAGCTTGGTTGGTAAAAAACGATTCTAATACTAGTTTAAACGATCAAATTTATTTCAACCAATTCAATACGACTAACTTGGTTTCATTATAATTCTGGCCTACATTTTAACAATGGAACTTTCGTGCTTTTTCTCCTTGACTGCATTTCAGTCGGCTTCAATTTTTTAATTTCAAAATGTTTCAATTCTAGCTCACTTTTATATTGTTCTTGTTTGTTTTCTAAGCGTTAACGGATTTTATTCTTGATTTTGACCCTTATGTTTGCTTGTTGCTCCTCCCACTAGTGGGCGTGACTTGTTGTGGCCTCCAACAGACCTTCAATAAAGGTCAGCCTACCAGAGGCACTTCCTTCCTAAGCCAATAGTATCATTTCTTGTTTAGTATAAGCTACTCTGTACTTTAGTTTTAGTTTGTTTAAGATTGATAGTGGTGTAACTACTGAGACTAGCATCTCATGGTTTCCAATAAATGTGGTTGTGACAATCCAAAGTCTTTTTATTCATCATGGATATCTTCCACAATACCACCTTCACCACTACAAAAAAAATATATATATATATTTCTATGTCTAATAGGGGTGAGGGCTATTATTTAGATGGTATTCCCCAAAACATTATGGATTGCACGCCCACCATAAGTCTTCATAAGTCTTGCATTTCTCAATCCAGTTCAATGAGTAGGATTTCTCCACCTTTTTCCATAGAAATCACCACTGCAAGTTTCCAGTGTTGATTTGAGAAATGGAGTTATGAAACTGCAAGGTAAAGCTGAGTCTGAGTATCACTCGTTTAATATTCGAATGTTTTACGGTTTTCAAACAAGACATCCTTAATAATAATTGCAATAACTGCACGGATAATTGCAATACTTGCATTGCTTGATGGCGTAAGGCACAATGATATATTAAAGGTCAAAGAATATAATATTCACAAGTATTCCAAATATTATGTGATTAAACAAACCTTCAAATATTCCATGACGAATTAAGTCAATTTATTTTTATTGAAATTACAGAGAGTAGACTAGAGTAGGCCTCATAGCTGAACACACTAATAATACATTTTATTCAATCATTTATCAAATAAAATCAATGATGATAATTTCAAAGACAAGCTGATATTTCCATTTGTACAGTAAGGCTTCACAATTGATATAAAAGTGGTTTCCGGTGGTTCGGAACCCACCTTAAACTGTAGGTCCAACTCATCAATCACCATCATCCAACTCATTACTCACGCACAGGTCTCAGACCTATGTGGGCTTCATCCTCAAAAAAAAAAAGTACTTGCTATTCATTCTACTATGCATACAACTAGAGAATCATATTCAAGTGTCACATCGTTTGAATTTACAAATTGTTCAAGAAATTCTTCAAACTCTTGGAGATTATTCATCAAGTTACAGCCGGGAATACGGATGTTTTAGAGCCAGACATGAAACAATTTTGTCCTTGTTAGCATTTCAGTTTTGGGGGACTAAGAAGTAATAAGAAAAAATGTGTCTCAAAAATACTTGAGCTCTGATATTCGAACTCATCGTCTGAAACGAGTATAAGCCAAGCGAAAGAAATAATGCTACCATGCGAGTATGCTATTTTGGGCGGAAAGAAGAAGAAAGAGGAGGAGAAAAGAGATAGAAAAAGGAAGAAAAAAAGGAAGATGTTGGAGAGCATGAGAGAAAGCTGTTAGAAGAGGCGGACGAACGGGAAGAAAGAAAGAAAAAAAATGACATTAATTTTATTCCTCCATAAACAATCAAAATAATTTTCAAACTGGAATGGAAGGCTAAGAGTAATGATTAAAAAAATATCAAGAGGAGGAAGCAAATTGAGAAGTCAAGAGCGGAAAAAGTAAGTACAATAGGAAATACAGAGAATACAAGTAGAAGAAAAGAAAAAGGAGCACTTTGTGGGAGAAGTATAAGGATTATGAAAAAAAGAAAGAAGTGAGGAATAAAAGGAGTATTAAGAGAAGGAGAAAAAAGAAGACAAAATAACCTGTGATTGGGGGAAGTAGGAAAAAAGGGAGAAGAATAGGTGGAAGGAGCAGGAGAAGTTGGGAAAAAACGAAGAAGCGATAAGAAACGATAAGAAATATAAGGGGAATGACGAGAAGATAAAGAGGAGCTAAACAAACAGAGAAGGAAGAAGGAAGGAGTGTTGATATAATGATGGTATAGGAAGAGAGAAAAAGAAGTTACAGATGATGACATATAGAGTGAAGTAGAGAAAGAAGGAGAAGATAGAATGACGAAAAATTATGTGAACCAAATATTGGGAATGATAAGAAGATAAAAAAAGAAATGAACAGACAGTGAGGGAAGGAGTGTTGGTATGATTTTATAGAGAGAGAAGAAGAAGGCATAGATGATGACAAAGACGGCAAAGTAGAGAAAAAAGAGGAAGAGAGACTGACGAAAAATTAATGGAGAGGCAGATAAAAGAACGGAGGAGTTATATTTTTGAAGCACGCTGGGAGAAGCGATGCGTTCCTGCTAAGCTCATGAAGAAATACTTGATTATTTTCGAATTTCATACTTCATGTACCATTACTCGAAAGCTTTTCTTGTTACCGTAGAGTGTAGACTATGAACACTTATTTACTATAAATACTTATTTAAGTGAGCAGTCTCGAATTAGAATCGATATTCAAGGGAAAACGTTTGATTAGCACTGTTTTAGCCACTTCGAGATATAATGAATAATAAGCCTTGGAGTTGTAACAACCACATTTATTGATTGTTTGTTGATTTTTTCGCTCCTGATTTTGACACTTGATGCTCCTCCCACCAGTGGGCGTGACTTGGAAGGGCCTTCAGCCAATCACAGACCTTCAATGAAGGTCAGCCTATGAGAGGCACTTTCACCGTCAGCCAATGGCATCATTCTGTGTGCAGTATAACTTAAACAACACTGTTTCAGTTTGTTTGAGATTGATAATGGCGTCAAACTGAATCTAGTTTCTCACGGTTTTCAATAAATGTGGTAATGACAACTTCAGTTCTTATTATTTATTTTTGATAAAGTGTTCAAGATCTGGAAGAAACCTGCTAGGTGTATGAGGAAAGCAAATAGGTTGAATTCATAATGAATAATAAGACGAAATTGTCACAACCACATTTATTAAAACTTAGAGAAACTAGTTTCGGTTGTTACACCATTATCAATCTCAATCAAACACCTTCCACAATATCACCTTCGCCATTACTAAGAAGGTTGAATTCATTTAGGCCGCTGTTCAAGCGACTTTAATATCTTATTCCATTTGGCACCCCCCTTGAAAAGTTTGCCCAGTCTGATCCAGATTGGAATAATTATTGTGTGACATCTCTTCTGATTGAATCATCTGACAATATAATCCATCATGAATCGGGACAGATTACAACTCAGCGAACCACATGAACATGTATGGACAGTGTTACACTAATAGATCTCAATTCACGTACTTGTGTCCAGTATGTAACCAGAATAACAATGATCATGTCTCTGACAGAGATCAGGCTAGAGATGAAGACGGATCAGGCTATCAATCATGCATCATTCAAATATTGCCAGGGGATATTTCCGTTTCGAAAAATGCGGGAAAAATTGTTTTTTGTTTCTACACTCTCTCCAACACCTCTTGAAACCCAAAACTTCTTATTTCAACCTGTTTCAATAATAGATAGTTCGGAATCCACCTAAAATTCGATTAAACAACCTGGAAACTACTAATAATTGGGTAATATTGGTCCACCTTGGTTTGTTCCAATTGGTGTGTCAGATAGAGGCACTGCCATTCCGCTTTTTTTTTATTTATTAATTTTTTTTTTCTGTAGATTACATCTTGGAGTCTCCCAGTTAAGGAGACGAGTCAGATCAACAATATTATACAATCTTATACACAAGTTACTAAAATAACTATATCAACATTAGTTGAGGTGAGGCTACATTTTGATGGGATAGGAACTCTTATACACTATAAAAAGGCTTTTTAGAGTGTATAAGAGTTCCTTCCCCATTCAAAAAAGCTCTATCAAGTGAATATTTTTATAAGCTTACGGGTGTTTACACAAGAATGTCACAATTTCCAATGCTTCATTTTGATAGGAACTCTTATACACTATAAAAAGGCTTTTTAGAGTGTATAAGAGTTCCTTTCCCATTCAAAAAAGCTCTATCAAGTGAATATTTTTATAAGCTTACGGGTGTTTACACAAGAATGTCACAATTTTCAATGCTTCATTTTGATAGGATAGGAACTAAAAGGCTTTTCAGAGTGTATAAGAGTTCCTTTCCCATTCAAAAAAGCTCTATCAAGTGAATTTTATAAGCTTACGGGTGTTTACACAAGAATGTCACAATTTTCAAGGGCTTTTTTTAAAAAGAGCTCATAGAGATAATGATCAGGTCTAGTGTCAGAGTTTTCAGGTTGCACCTGAGTGAGTTTATGATCTCTGAAGTGTCTTAACAATATTGCTTTCAAAAGGAATACCAGGCTCAAACAATATCAGAATCAAAACGTGTCCCTCAAAACAGGGGACTAAAGTTTAGTACACGATTAGAGAATTTATCTACTTGTTATTGAAATAGATTGGTAATTAATAGGTGTTTAGATTGGTGATGGGAATTTGGAACAAAATACAGTCGTATCTACTTTCTTTGGACTATTAGATAGCTTTAGTGCTTCTATGATGTTGAAGACCAAGCTTTTTTCCACTAGTATATTGAAACTTAAAAAAACACTTTTAAGTGGAAATTGTGTGTGTTTCAATCTTCTATCAAATAGTTCAATCTCAGATTTATTGAAGCCGATTTGTGCTTCATATTCAAAGTATACTTCCAACTTAATATTCTTGTTTTGGAAGAATAAAAAGAAATTCAATATGAAGTTGAATTTTCTGGTTAAGGCTGTGCGCAGGGTTTTTGGTCATAATTTCTTTTCGAAGTTCATTGAATTGGATATTATTAAGGTATTGAAATGCCAACTATTGCCATGAGAAATTATTTTTCCATCGAATATTTCATGGAGTATGAGAGTTCAAAGTTGAAATTTCTCGGTTTTGGGGGGCAATTGAACTCACCTACGAGTTATTTAAAACATTTGATAGTTTTTTATAACTGAAAGACACCTTGGGGAGAAGAATGACACATTTTTTATTCCAATTCAACAATTGGTTTTTTCAAATAATCTTTTGAAAAACTGAATTATTTTGCATGTTTTAAAAAATTTATTTTGAGAAAACTAATTGTTTGATCGGTATGGAAAATATGTCATTTTATTTCTCAATGTGTCTTCCATTTAAAAAAAAATTATCAAAAGTTTGAAATAACTTGTAGGGGAAATCAATTGCCCCCAAATACCGAAAAATTCTAACTTTGAAGTCCCATATTTCATAAAATATTCAATGAAAAAATAATTTATCGTGGCAATAGTCAACATTTCAATACCTTAATAATATCCAATACAATAAACTTCGAAAAAAATTATGACCAAAAACCCTGTGCACAGCCTTAAACTTGATCGTAACCAAGAATTTTGATTCTTTGTTGAAAGTTCATAAAGAATGGATCAGTGACTTATGTCTGTCAATTTAGATAATTATCTGCTTCATTGTATTTTTGTAATATTAATAAATAAAATTAATAACAATAATCCTTTGCAGTGGCGAAAGTGATATTGTGGAAGATATCCATAATGAATAATAAGACATTAAGTTGTCATAACCATATTTATTGAAAATAGTGAGGTAATAGTTTCTATTGTTACACCATTATCAATCTCAAATTAACTTGTTTTGGCTTGTTCAAGTTTGATAATGGTTTCACAATCGAAACAAGTATCTCACTATACTGGTTACGGTTGTTACACCATTATTATTCTCAAACAAAATTGTTTGAGGTTCTTCGATAATGGTGTAACAACCAAAACAAGTGTCTCACTATTTTCAATAAATGTGGCTGTGACAACTTCATGTCTCATCATTAATAACAATCATTGTACTGCTAATAATACTGCATATACTACATTGAATTGTACATGGTAACAATCATGTGATGTACATGTGAGATCTGTAATATGTTCTCATTTCCTTTTTCTCAGAGTGTTTATTAAACAAAATATCTAATTTAAGATGTATTCCAGCAATAAAACAAACTTTTTAACAACAAGTAACCACACAAAAAGCTCCTATCCAGTTCATGAAACTATGAAGAATCCAATTGTGGAAGGAAATATATAAGCAGATCGGTGCTAAAAGTCAAGTCGCTGATTTATTTCGGTACCGTTAAAACTTTTGGCGTGCCATGTTTAGTCAGACTTAACACTTGGATCGTTAGACCGAGACTTTCTCTCCCACTTCTTCACTCCCGTTCACTCTTTCTCTCTCTTTTTCTCTCTTCCACATTCTCCAAACACAACACTGGAAAGGAGAGCCAGCTAAATACAGTACCAAAACAGGAAGCCAAAGAAAAGCACAGCAGTCTAAAACGAAACGACTAATTTATGGTCGCCCAAAATACGATTCTCTGTTTAGCTTGGATCTTTCTGGTGCTTTTGATTTTGGGATGTGTGGTTCAAAAAGTGAAAAGTTTAAGGAATTTATTGAGGAGGCACGATATAAAATATGCCCACCCCAAACTACTAGACGTGGATTGATATTATGAGAAATAGTGGATCCCACTTTCTTTGATCTTTCAAAGGCTTTTGATTTTGATTTCTGTAGTTTGAAAAGTCTAAAGTATTAAAACTGATTAATTATTGGTAACAATTCATTTTAAATTTTTTGATTAATAATGTTTTATTGACACTCTTTTTTACTCTATACATTCTATTTTGGTAGGACCATAAAAGAAGAGACAAACTTCAATATTATTCATCCCTCTCACACTACAAAACAAAGAAACATAATTCTTAAGAGCAGTTGGTTAGAGCGCTTGTCTGTGATGAGTTGAGGCTCTTGGTTGTTTTTTTTTTCAAAATTGGCCAAATTATATTTAATGATTCAATAAATAAAACCCTAAAAAAATTGTTCTTATAAAATCCCCCCCTAAAAAAACATGACTAAAAAATTAAACTTTATAAATTAACCCTAACCCGAATTTTTTGTTTTTTCTTCATCTATTTCCTTTATATATATTTATTTTAAATTTAAATTATTTTATTTAATTATATTAGTTTTAAAAAAATGATTCGTTACCTGCAGCCAGCTCCATGAACAATAATCAACATCCTGAATATTTAACAACTTGCTGAAACATGCTGAAATCGGTTTTATCAACACCTTTTTATTCAAGGATAAACCCCACATAGGTTTGAGTCCTGTGCGTGGCTGATGAATTAGATGATGGTTATTGATGAGTTGAGCCTAGATTTAGGTGGGTTCCGAATCACCGGGAAATGATTTAACAATAGAGAACAGAGTCTTTTTTGCTGGCCAATCCAATCGGCAACCCTTTCAAAGAGGGCCCAAGAGCTTATGTTGTGATTGAACAGATACCCGTTACGGCTTACGGCTATCATTTCCATGAACACTAGACCAACAATTACTGGATTCTAGCTTCCTATTGGTTAATTCTGAGCTGTAATCGACCAATTGCAGGGACTTTATGATTTTGGTTCAGGAAATCACATTCTGGAAACAATTATTATTGGGATCCCTGCTCTCTTAGGAGTAACAACAATAATAAATTATTGATTATCTAATAAGTTGAATTCTCATCAGGAGTGATGAGTCAGCATATTGAGGGTCCTCAAGTTCACAATATCATCTGCTGATAACCAATATCGTGCTATAAATCCGCTTATTCACGATATTTGTGCTTTAATATTGGATTGGATACCGATCTGATTTTGTGAGCTATTGATGTGACAGAATTGATGACCGCGAGCCGCGGCAGATATCTGTTCAGTCAGATAAGGATAAGTCACGAACTCACGTGCCCCCTTTGTAAGGGTGGCCGATTGATTGGGCAGTATAAAAAGACTCTGTTCTCTGCTATAAAATCACTACCCGGTGGTTAAGAACCCACCTAAATTTGTGGGTTCACCATGTTCCCAAAAACATGGGGAGAAGAGGAAGAGGGGAAAAAGAGGGAGAGAAGCGAGGAGGAGAAGAAGAACAAGAAGAAGTAGGGGAGAGGAAGGAGCAGGAAGGAAAAGGGAAAGGAGAAAAACGTCGATGAAGGAAAAAGAGGAGGAAAACGAAAGAGGAAGAAGGAGTTTTAGAAGAAGAAAAAGGGGATGGGAGGAAAGGGATGATGATAGAAAAGAAAGAAGTGGGAAGAAGTAGGAAGAAGAAGAAGAAGAAGAAGAAGAAGAAGAAGAAGAAGAAGAAGAAGAAGAAGAAGAAGAAGAAGAAGAGGAAGGAAAAAAAAGGAGAAGGAGAAGATGATCAAGTTTAGGATGTAGGAGAAGAAGCAGAGAAGTAGGACTGGATAAGTGGAAGTGGAGAGAGAAAGAAAGAAGGAGGAGGAGAAGAGAAAGAAGAAGAGAAAGAAGGAGAAACAATGATAAAAAAGGAAGAAGTAGAAGGGAAAAGAACTTGAAGATAGATAAAAACGGAGCAGAAGTGTAGAAGTAGAATGAGTAGAAAAGGGTGATAAGGAAGCTGATAAGAAGAAAAAAAGAACAAGTAAAAGAAGGGCATGAAGAGGATAAAGTGGAAGAAGGAAGACGAAGAGAAGAAAAAGAGGAAGGAGGAGAAGGAAGGAGCGGGAAAAAATTAAAAAATATCAGGTGAAAAGAAAATAAAAAATTCATATAAGGAGAGTGGTGAGAATTGCGGAATATGAAGAAAGATAATAAATTATCATATACGTGAGCCGTAGCAGGTATCTTTTGTTGGATGAATATGAGATGCGAACTCTTGAACTCTCTTTGTAAGGGTGACCGATTGGGTTGGGCAGCAACAAAGACTCTGTTCTCTGCTTTGAAATCACTTCCTGGTGATTCGGAACCTACCTGAAACTGCAGGTCCAACTCATCAAACATCATCATTATCCAACTCACTACCCACGCACTCTATGTTCAGTGTTACCCTTCGAAGTAATGATTTAAGAATCGAAAACTCAAATTGAAATTCAAGAAATAGTTATTTGTGTAACTAGTGCGCAAAGTGGCGGTTTTATGCATCGAGTTTCTCCAGTGCAGAAACAATACTTTGCACTCGTATTACACATTAAAGTTTTTCTACAGTAATGTATAAAGTGATTTAAACAGAACAAAACAGGACATACACCTATCTTCGAATCAAATCGATTTCAACAACAACTACAACGGCTTTTTCTTTGCTGAAGCAGAGTAGCCAACTAGAGATGTGACCAGATTGAGTGAGTCGTTCAAAGTAACTGGCTCTTTAAAATGAACTACGAACTAGTAGTTCAAATTCAGAAAGTAGGTAGTTCATTTATGAACTGCGTTGGTGTTTACACGGAATACAGTCAACACACCATCTAGTGAGCGCTCCTTGAATTAGCAGAGCAGTGCAGCGGCCTGCTATAGGCACTGCTAGACAAGAGCACTCACCTCCCAACTCAACAAGCATTTTGAACTGTGAAATGAACTAACTACAACAACAGCTTGCTCACTCACTCACCTCTCTCAGTTCCACGAGCTTTTTGAACTGTGAGCTGAAAAAACTACAACTAAAGCTGGCTCAGAAAGCTCATTGACTAAGCTCTGTGCTCTGGAATATTAAACTGATGACTCAGATTCTGAGAATTATTCATATTGAGGCACCAGACATATGACAAGGCTTATTGTTGTGTGTGTGTGTGTGCATGAGTGCTCAGTGAGCGAGTGAGTGCTGAGCTGCTGAACAAGCAATGGTAGTGAATGAGCACGAGCATTGCTGATGACTCATTTTTGAACTAGTTCAAATGAATGACTCACTTATAAGAGTGAGGGCGATTGAGCGACTCATTGAAAAGAGTCATTATTACCAAGCCTATAAAGCTAAACTAATTTTGAATGCAGAATAGGGAACCTGCGTATTACATGCTCACTATTTTGTGTTGTTAGGCTGCAAATCTGGAGTGCGGAAATGTACTTTCCCGCACTGGAATTTACTTTCCCGCACTGGTGCAGGAATAGACTATTTTGCGTGCTACAGTTAGTGCAAAAATAGGCACTTTTTCGGATCACAGTAGGAAAAATTTATTACTTCATTAATAAAAAAGGAAAGCCTGTATATTTTCGGCTCCAGAATCTTAAAATTCAAAAATATATAGATTTTCTTAGAAAACTTGAAAATTAATATTAATCTACTGAAAACGAATCGCTGATTATTGTGCTTCAGAGTGGAATTTCCAATCAAACTCAAACTTGGTTTTCAAAAGTTGAGTTTACCCACTGAAAATTATAATTTTGATTCTTCAGTTTGACATTTTTTGAAAATATAATTTTCAAAATAAAATATAAGTAAATGGTGGTAACCATTTTTTCTTATTATTACAATCATTATGACTAATTTCAAGGCTATGAACGCTATAAACAGTAGAGTTATTTGGCTAATTTTATTTTTATAATTGATTTTCAAGCTATCAACAGAAGTAGTTAATTAGGCTAAGCCTGCGTCCTGAAAATATTATAGAATCTGTTGTGGATGTGAATAACCTGCATTTATTTCGGTCGCGCTGGCATTGCGACTTTGGAAGTCTGACAAAAAAGCTCAGACCTCGAGAGAAAGATATGGTGATTAAATGGGAGAGAGTGCGTAAGAAAGAGAGAGAGAGAGTGAGAGAGAGAGAGAGTGAGTGTGTGTGAGTGTAAGAAAAAGAATTCTTCGTTCTGGATTCGAACTCCGTTCCCTACAGCTAATTGTCTATGAACGCTGTATTGAAAGCGTATAGTTGGGCGAGTTTGAAAAGTAGTAAACACCACTGCCAGAAAAGTTTCGTTTAAGTATTGTTTGAGGTGAAGGAATGCTGATTTTACGAACTTACCGTACAGACAAACAATAACGTGACTCACATGAAGTGTGAGTTATTGTAAATAGTATTTCAAATAGAGTGTAAGTCATGAAAAGGTATTTCAAAACTACTACTACTACTAATCTACTTTTAAATAGTTTGTATCTACTTTTATCTACTTTTAAACCCAAAGGTGTTAGTCATAGTTGATTGGATATAATATACACTTATTATAATATACTATAATATTGTCAGCGGCAAGGAAATGTACTTTCACCAATATTATTAAATTGTGTTCTTGATAAAATAATGAAGGAAACCATTAAGGAACTGGAAAACCAAAATTTTGAAGGCTTTGCCAGGCTAGGTACAAAAAACCATGGTATCAACGCAGATTGTTTCGCTTTTGCTGATGATATTGCTATAAATACCAATACAATAGAAGAGGCAAAGATCTACCTTTCAACTTTCAGTAAAATTGCTTCAAAGACAGGTTTACAGATATCTACAGAAAAAACTCAGTGGATGTCCAACATAAAAGAAAATATTACAACCCTTAATACTGACATTGGCAAGATTGGCAGAGTAAATTCTTTCAAATATCTGGAAGAAATTCTTCAAGAAAACGGCAGGTATAATAAGAGTATTTCAAGAAAGATTTCAATTGCAGAATCTGCTTACCACAAACCAAAAATGTATACAATAAGAAGAACTTATCTTGGAGCACCAAAGTGAAACATTACAACACTGTTGTAAAATCAGTAATTCTTTATGGGAGTGAAAATTTAATCTTTAATGTAAAATCTAAAATAAATGAATTTATAAAATTGGAAAAAAGAATTCTTCAAGAGATCTATGGACCAAAACTTACACAAGATGGATACCGCCTTAAAAGTTCTAAAGAAATCTACAAAAACGTGAATCCCATCTACTCAGAAATAAAGAAAAGAGGACTAAAATTCTATGGACATCTCTATAGAATGGACCCCTCTCGACTTACACACAAGATTTTCAAATATTTTGATTCAAAGAAAAATAATCCATGGTTTGATGGCTGTCACAAGGATCTTAGAACGCTCAACATACCGTTTGAAGAAATTCAGAATAGGAACTGCTTCAGTCTCAAGATTGATACTTCACGAGAGTCTTTGGAGGAAAAGAGAACAAGAAGAACAATGAACTTGTCTGAACAAGAACGGAAAAGACGGAGACAAGTGCTGCGAGATTACCATCAACGATTAAAAATGTCTATATTGTTAAATCGCGGTCCCAAGTGACCAATCACGCAAATAATAATAATAATAATAATAATAATAATATTAATAATAATATAATAATAATAATAATAATAATAATAATAATAATAATAATAATAATAATAATAATAATAATAATAATAATAATAATAATAATAATAATGATAATAATAATAATAATAATAATAATGATAATAATAATAATAATAATAATAATAATAATAATAATAATAATAATAATAATAATAATAATAATAATGATAATAATACTATAATATACTGGATCGAATTCTGTCCTGCAAATGAATCAACTATGTTTTGTTTATAATAAGACGAAATTGTCACAACCACATTTATGAAAACTTAGAGAAACTAGTTTCGGCTGTTACACCATTATCAATCTCTATCAAACTAAATTTTTTTTGTTTATCACTTATTAACTTAAATCTAAAAAAAGAATACAAATTAACTTCTAACAGAATAACAATCTTCTGAGAATGAACATCATGAACTTCTTTTGAAGTTCATAAAAAGTGATGTTTTTTCTATCATGAACAATAAGACGGAATTGTCACAACCACATTTATGAAAACTTAAAGTAACTAGTTTCGGTTGTTACACCATTATCAATCTCTATCAAACTAAAATTTTTTTGTTTATCACTTATTAACTTAAATCCTCAAAAGAATACAAATTAACTTCTAACAAAATAACAATCTTCTGAGAATGAGCTTCATAAACTTATTTTGAAGTTCAAAAGAAGTGAACAATTTTGAATGAACTTCATTTATTCTAAGTCAGTTTGTATATTTAATTACTGGAGGCGGAATGTATATTATTTTTATGTTCTTCGTACTCTGAAAATCACGCAAATAATAATAATAATAATAAATCCTAATAATGGGATTTTTCGCAGCATCATTTTGACCTGTATTATTTTCTCAATTGCCTCAGAAACACTAGCAGGATTCTGGATAGAGAAGAGATATGCTTCACCTTTTTTCCTACAACACGAAAAACCAACTCGAAACTACTCTACAGAAACAGAGAAGTACGTGGGAATCGAAGATTCAATGCTGCATTTTATTCTTCTTCTTTTTCTTTTCCTGCTTCTTCTTCTTCTCCTTCTTCTCCTTTTTTCTCTTGTTCACCTTCTTCTTCCTCATTCACCCTCTCCTCCTCCACATCAACATCATCATCCCCTTACTCATCCACCATCTTCTTCTTGGTCTGCTTCTTCTTCATAATCTTCTCATCCTTTGTTCTTCTTCTTTTCTTCTTCTTCTTCTTCTTCTTCTTCTTCTTCTTCTTCTTCTTCTTCTTCTTCTTCTTCTTCTGCTCCACCCCCTTCTTCTTCTTTTTCTCTTCTTTTTTTCTCCTCCACCCTCTTCTTCTTCTTTTTCTCCTCCACCCTCTTCTTCTTCTTCTTCTTCTCCACCCCTTCTTCTTCTCCTACTCCTTCTTCTTCTTCATCATCATCTTCTTTTTCTTCATCATCATCTTCTTCTTCTTCTTTTTTTTCTTCTCTCTGACAAAGCCATCCAAGGAAACAGGCGGAAAAGTGAATAAAAAGTTGTGTGATCTCTTTTTATTTCTTGGTTTGGTGGCGTGGCCTGGCCTGGCTTGGCTTGGCTTGGGGATTGCAGCAGCAGTAAGCAGTAAGCCAATTCAGAAATCGAAGGATTTCCAACAGAAGCGCCTCTCTCTTTTTTCTTCTTACTTTGTTCCTGTGTGCGACTTTGTTCTGGCACCGAAGTTCATCAATCAAAATATGCCGGAGGGGCTTCATTTCTTCACACCAGCCAACTCCCCGTGACTTTCATTTAATTCTTCACTCTCTCTTTTCTTCTTCTTCTTCACCATCTTTTTCTTTTTTTCTCATATTTTCCGTCTTTTTCTTCCTCTTTCTCAACTCAAACTTCTCTGCTCTTATTCATTTTCAAATTTCTTTTCTGGTGTTCCTTTCTCATTTTCCTCCTCTTTATTCACCTTCCTCTCCTTTTTCCTCTCCTTGCTAAGCTTCTCTTTCTAATTCCCCTTCTTCTCCTCCTACTCCTCCTCCTACTTCTCCTATTCATTTTTCCCTTAACATCATCTTCTTTTTTTCTTCTTTTTCTCCTTCCCCTTCTCATCCGCCTCCTGCTCCTCCTCCTTCTCCTTCTCCTCCTCCTCCACCTCCTTCTCATCCGCCTCCTGCTCCTCCTCCTTCTCCTTCTCCTCCTCCTCCACCTCCTTCTCCTCCTCCTCCACCTCCTTCTCCTCCACCATCTCCTCCAATCCTCTCCACTTCCTACTCCTTCTCCTTTTTCTTCTCCTCCTTCTTCTCCTCCTTCGTCTCCTCCATCTCTCCCTCCTTCTCCTCCTCCTCCTCCTCCACCTCCTTCTCCTCCACTTTCTACACCACCTCCTCCTTCTCCTCCTTCTCTTACTTCTCCTTCTACTCCTCCTACTCCTCCTTTTCCTCCTTCACGTCCTCTCCACTCTCCACCGCCTCCTAATCCTTCTCCTCTTTGCCTGTTCATTACCATCTCCTTTCTTCTCATGCTTCTCCTCCTTAACCATTATTTTTTCCTCCTTTTTCTATTCCAACTTCTCTGCTCCCTCTTTTTACAGAAACTCACCGAAACTCCTTTTTCTTCCCGCATCTTCATCTTCTCTTCCTTCCAGCTCTTCCTTCTCACCTCCTACTCGCTCTTCTTTTTTCCTCTTCTTTTCCACAATCGTTTTCTCCTCCTCTTTCCACAAAAACACCCACTACTCTGCTCCTTCTAAATATTTTATATTATTCTCCTTCCAGCTTTTTCATTTTTTACTCACATTTCTACTTTTCCTTCATTGCCTCTTTTTTCCCCATCTCACTTTCTTCCTTGCTCCTCCTTTCTCATTTTCTATTTCATTATTTCCAACTATTTATCTTTATTCATTCAAATCTTATTCATTCTCAATTAATTTACTCTAATTTTTTCCATCTGCAATAGTTTCCTCTCTCATTCACTCTATTTTCTAATTCCAGCTCTCACCTTTATTTCTCTTACTTCTTCCCACACTAATACATAAATTCTCCTCTCTCTTTCTCTCTGATTGTCTCTCCCCTCCGTCCCACTCCATATTTCTGTCCCTCTATCTGTCACCATCTCTCTTCTCCCTCTAAAACCTCCACCCACAATACCACACATCCATCACCACAGACTCTATGCACCTCCCTGCCCATCACTTTGTTTCATCATTTCCACTCAATCATGCGTTATCTTCTGTACTCTCATACTTGGAACTGGAATTTTTCTTCCACTTGCTCAACATTTTCTTTCTCCTTTTCTTCTCCTCCGCTTCTCCTCTCTTCCTCGCTCTCTTCTCCTCCAGCTCCCACTCCAGAGTGCACCATATACTTCAATTCATTTTCTTCTAACTTCAATCTATTAAATCTATCTCCCACATGCTACAATCGCCGCCATCTTATAAATTTCTTGTTTCATTCTTTTTATTGTTATCTTCTAGAACCTTTTTTAGCTCCATTCATTCCTTTTAGCTGTGTATTCTCTTGATGATCTCTTCATCTTTCAAAGAATAATACTATTTTAATTCAAAGAGAATATTAGAGACCTTTTACTGAACAACTGCTCTTGTAAAGTTAAATTGAAGAGAAGAATTGCCAGAGTGGATTAATTCAATTGGTAATTTTTAGTAATTTTGTGCTTTATGCTGTGCGCAGCATTTATGGCCACAATTTTTTTTTAAGTTTATTGTATTTGATGTTATTAGGGTTTGGAAATATTATCTATTGCTTCAAGGAAAATGTTTTTCCTTCAATTATTTTGTGAAATGTAGAGGCTCAAAGTTAAATTTTTTGAGGACAGTTGATCTCACCTATGAGTGATTTCAAACTTTTGCAGAATTTTCAATAACTAAAAGACATTTCGTGGAATAAATTGAAATATTTTTTCAGAATAATCTTTTGAAAATTGAAATTTCCCAAAGATTAAAAAAAAATGTATTTTGCAAAAACTGATTGCTTGATTGGCGTGAAAAATATGCCATTTTATACCTCGACGTGTCATTTAGTAACCGGAAATTTATCAAAAGTTTAAAATGACTCCTAGGTCAGATCAATTGCCCCAAAAACCGAAAAATTTTAACTTTGAACCCCCTTATTTCACAAAATAATTCATAAAAAACTTTATTAATTTAGCTAGAGATAACATTATTGTCATCTATACAATAATGTATAGATAACCCAGCAATAGATAACATTTCAAAGCCGTAATAACATACGATGCAATAGAATTAGAAAAAATATTATGAACAATAACCCTGAGCACAGACTTTCCACTGATGAACTTGAAGGCATGAGGAGTAGCAGGTATCGGTTCAATCAGATAAAGATAAGCTACAACCTTCCTGGACCCTCATGTAAGGGTGACCAATTAGATCAGCCAACAATAAAGACTCTGTTCTCTGCTGTAAAATAACTTCCCATTTGTTCGGAACTCATTGAAAAACAGTAGGTCAAACTCATCAATTATCATCATCCAACTCATTACCCTCGCACAGGTCTCAGACCTATGTGAGCTCCATTCTCCTAAAAACTAGATGCTTTCATTATTGTGGGAAGAAATGGGATGCTGCATAAATATCGTTTAGGGTTCTAGTTGCGGAAATATCCGATATTTATATCACCTATTGATAAATAATTTATAAAAATTTTGAAATATATTTTCCATAAATGTAATCCACTTTGGTGATAGGAGACTTTCAAAATTTGGAAATTTTTTCTAATCACCCGGTACATTTTGAGAAGACAAGTGAAGAAATATGATAATAAATTATGATCCCATTTTTGTCTCTACAGTTTTAGCCAATGGGAATTCTTGGCTTCTTTCTATAACCCTTGATTATTGGACTGCCATGCTCTTCTTCTTCTTCTTCCCCCAGGATTTGAATAGTTGTGAGGTGCCAGCTTCAACTCAGAAACTTTTCCTAGTCCGGAGAATAACGGTGAAAGACTTTTCCTTGCTCGACAGGGTTTCCCAACGGTTTTCCAACCAGCTTGCAAATCAATGCCCAAACTTTTCTCCTCAATAGAAACTTGAACAGTTTTCCGACACTCTCAGAGTTGCTACAGTTTAGTATATCTATAGATTCTAGTATATTACATGTAGATATACTCTGCTAGTGGCTATAGATCATTATTCGAGTCAGTGGTCTGAATATAGCGGACGGTTTACGTCTTTCAAAAGTCAGAACTCACTCAGCCTGAGAATTCAAATCCAAATTCTAACTCGATTTATCCATTTGGACAGTTCGACAATGACTGAATTTATTGAAAAATAATATTAGGCAGAGTAATGAATGAATATAAGCAGAATAAATCCAGAAAGATGGAGACTCTTCCAAAAAGTTCGATAAGATTCCTGAATTAACAGATAAGGACTCTCGCATTTCCCACAATATTCGATAAATTTCTATAAGGTTCTAATTGGATATTCCAACAAATTCCAAGTAAATATCATAGAAGTGTCAAAAGAAGAATAATTAATTGCTTTGACTAGAAGACTTGTTGACAAAAGCGATAACGCTGTAAATCCTTCTTTCCGTGTTCTCAACAGTATTATACAAAGGCCACTATTCAACAAACTTAACCTAACTTCGTTAGACCGTGACATCTCGTTAATTGGAATGTTCTAAAGATTTTTAACAATTATTAATGTATAATTTGATAGATAGTTTATTCTCAATAAATAAATTCACAAAAAATAACATTTCAAGGTCTTACAACTATTAGTAGTCGAAAAAAACAAGTTCAATATATCCTAAAATAAAGAAACCAAATATAAATACAAAATTTTTATAATTATATTATTTACTAGAAGAATTATTGTAGCTTCAAAATGATATGCCAAATTGAACGGTTCTCCACCCTAATACATAAATTTAGCACTTTTTTATATTCATTACTTGTGTAAGAGCATTACATTATTGAATTTCATACTTAGGAGCTCACGATCTAGAGATGTTAGGTCGAGCTTGTGAAATGGTTGCTTCCTTATAACACCCAAGTTCCTGATTGATATTAAAGATCAGTTTTATCTTTTTCTCATAAGGTAGCTCATACAACGATTGTATTATGATTGCCTTCAAGCAACGGGTGAGATGTAAGTTAGAACACTAGCGAACCTAGTGTTGGGAACATCTAACGAGTTGCTTTGAGACAAAACACAAACGTTGAATACAATTTCCAATAAATTGAATTTAATTCAACTGACCAATGAATCCAATAACTTGTCTAAAATATAGCATAACCTACAATGCGTAATTGTTGTTCGACAATTTCGCTTTCAAATCCAGTTAGATTTCATAAAGTTTAAATCTGCTTATGTTACTATTGTACTGTATATTATTCGTTTTGACACGAAGAAATCCTGAGTTCTGATTGGTCTAGACTCCTGTACTGGAAAGTGACAGTAGTGTTTAAATAGTTTCATTCTGATACTAGTTTCATAAGACATAGACTGAATTGACATCACTTTTCAACCTCTGATATCTACTTTATAAGCGTAAATAGAATTATTTTGTAACTAAAATTCTATGTAAACAGGCCACATGAAACAATAAAACTCTATAAAATTATGATAAATATTAACTATTTTTTATTTATAAGATAAATATTCTATTACAAATTTTTCTTAAAGGAAACTTTTACTAGAAGACTACATGAGAATTTTGAGTTCTAGTATGACAAAATTCAATAAACATTTCAGATTAGAATATTTGAAAACATTTTAGATTATATTATTTTCTTAAATGAAAAACATATTGACAATAATTTAAATGACAACTTTCAACCAACAGAATAGTTTTGCAATACCAAATCCAAGATAAAACACAAAATCCAATTATTGTTCACAATCCAATTTCAAAAACAATCCCTTGTTTTGCTCAACTGAAACCTGTTGATATTTCAATATTTACGAATAAATAATATTATTTTTCGAATAAGACCCCTTGCAAAATAATTTAAATAATTATTCTAAACAGAGTAGTTTCCAATACGAAATCCAAGATGAAACACCCGATCCAACTCCCGTTACTCATCCAATTTAAAAAAAAAATCCTTTATTTGGTTTGGCAAAACAAATTCCCTCAAATATTATCTCCGAACCGATTATCATCTTTTACTTGCAAAGACGTCATAGGACGAACTAGATACACCATCAGAAAGTATAAGAAATGTAAGTTTATAAAACTTGAAAGGTATCGCCGACTGTTTTTGATTTTTTCGAACCGAATTATTTCTATTTCTGTACGAAAACAGGGATTGAATCCAATCCTTTCTGTAGAACGTAGTAGTTTGGAGTCGCTATTTATATAGAGTGTATATACGTATATAGAGTATATATAGGTTTCTAGAGTGTATATATATGTATATAGAGTGTGTATTTATATAGAGTTTTGAGCCTGTGATTATCTTGAAACAGATCCAAGTACGATTCGTGTATAGAGCGCCGACTGATTTGTTCAGTTTACAGAAAACTAAGGCATCACAGAACTGATTTCAAGCGTATAATTTCATAGTATCAGGATAGAACATTAATCTATTTATTTTATGATGATTATTCACTCTTAGGATCTGACAGTTGTGGATTGGATGTGTCCCAGTTAACCGATAGATTAAATGATAAAAAAATACTTTTCCTACAGTGACTCGAAAAAGTGCTTATTTTTGCACTAAATGTAGCATTCAAAATAGTCTATTCATGCACCAGTGCGGGAAAGTACTTTTCCGCACTCCAGATTTGCAACCTAACAACACAAAATAGTGAGCATGTAATATGCAGGTTCCCTATTCTGCATTTAAAAATAGATTGGCTACTCTGCTTCAGCTGCGAAATAGTTATTGTTGATGAAATCAATTTGATTCGAAGATAGGTTATGTGAGGAATTTTCAGGTTATGTATGCCCTGTTTTGTTCTGTTTAAATTACTTTATACATTACCGTAGGAAAAATTTAATGTGTAATACGAGCGCAAAGTATTGTTTCTGCACTCGAGAAACGTTTTTCACTCGCCTTCGGCTCGTTAAAAAAACTGTTTCTCTCGATGCAGAAAAACGCTATTTTGCACTTTAGTTACACAAATAGCTATTTTACAGCTTACCATGAGATCTTACCGTTACATATTAGGTATGCTATCTTAGTATGGGGTGATTCATTAAAACAAAACCTTGATACGGTGTTTTAGATCCAAAAGAGAGCTTTAAGTTGTATGGAAAGAGTAAATTATAGATTGGATCCATGTAGGCCGTAGTTCATGAGACTTGATCTCTTAACTGTTCCTACTTTATATGTGAAAAAGAGTGTTATGAACTAAAATCTTGACGTTCACAATTATAATACAAGAAACCGAGGAGATTATCACATTGTGAGTCACAGTGGTAGCTTATTCAAACGAAAACCTAGTTTTATTGGTAGGAAACTCTACAACAAGCTATTGCAGTTTTTAAAGAGTCTTTGAAATATAGAAGTATTTAAAAAACAATTTAAATAAAAAATATTTAGTTGATAAAGCTTTTTATAGTGTACAAGAGTTCCTTCCACATCAAAATTAAGCCTCACTTCAACTAATAGATATAGCAATTATGATAACTAGTGTATATTTTTCTCAATCTGACTTGTCTTATACTCCTTAACTGAAGTCTTGAAGACGTTATCTCAGGAAAAAATCGTAGTGAGGTCTCTGTTTTAATAATTTTTGAGCATGTGCTTTAAAATTTGCGTAAGTGACTATCATCGAGTATTGGATTCTAATAGCGGGAGGTGTACTGTTTACAGATCTACTGGTTTTGAATGAATGAGAGCACTGAAAAATACTAATACTTTTGGTCCAGTTGCAGTTTTGTATGAGAGCCGTATAGAAATGTTTCTGTATTTTTCTTATTTTCTTGTTTTTCTTATTCTCTTATTTTTCTTGTTATTCTTATTTTATTATTTTTATTGTTTTCTGTATTTTTCGATTTCTGATGGCATTTTCCGATTCACAGCATTCTTATACCTGGTATGTAACAGCGTTCATCAAGTTCCGGCTACAGAAACGTTTGTTTCTGATCAAAAACGCCAAATTTCTTCAAAAGTAGCCGTATTTTTTAAACAGAAATCTGAAAACGCAAGTTTCTAACGGCTATTTTTCGATTTCTGATGGTTGTTTTTGGTTCGTGGCATTTATCCATGAAGCGTAACGGTTTTGATCGATTTCTTCTTTGAAGAACGGTTGTTTTCGATCAAAATCGTTCAATTTCTTCGGAAAGAACTGTATTTTCCAAGAAAACCATCGAAAAAACGCAAGTTTTAATGGTACTTCTTGATTCCTGATGGTAGTTTTTGAATCAGAGCATTATTCGTATCCACAAAATGTAACGGTATTCAATGAGCTCCGACCAGCACAACAATTGTTTTCGATCAAAAACGTCCAATTTTTCGAAAAGAACTGTATTTCCCAAGAAAAACAGAAAATAAACGCAAATTGTAATGACACATTTCGATTTCTGATGGCAGTTGTTCTTGATTAAGATCAATAATTATTTATTATTGTATACATGACTCAAGTAATGGTATTCATCGAGTTCCGACTAGAATAACGACTTTTCCCGATCGAGAAGGCGGAATTTCTTGAAAAATAACTGTACTTTACAAACAAAATATTAGAATATGCAAGGTCGACGATAACTTGTAATTTCTTACGGCATTTTTTCTGGATTCAGAGCATTCGTATCCACGATATTTAACGGAATTCATTTAGTTCTTCGGCGAATTACGGTTTTTTCGTTTGAAACAACGGAATTTTTTCTAAAATAACTGTATTAACTCAGGAAAAATATCGAAAAATGCGAGTTTCCAATAGTAATTCTCGATTTAAACTAAGTTAGTTGTTTTTTCCTATCCATGAGGTGTAACGGCATTCATCGAGTTCCAGTTAATTCAATTTGTTGAAAATAAGCTGAAAAACATAAAAAACTAACAAATTTTATGCAAATCGTCCAAGAAATGTCGGAGGGAGTAGCATAGGTATTTTTTCCCCTCCAGTGACAAGAAGCGTCTGGGGGTCCCTTTCAAAACGTTTAAAAAAATTGGCATTGAATTTTTTATGCTTTTTTCAGCCTATTTTCAACAAAATGGTTGTCAACAGTCTGCAATATTAGCTTTCTTTGCTAAATTCAACGACTTACAGTCAATTTTAATAGAGAAGAAATGAATATTTACTCTCGTGGGTTGAAAGGTTTTCGTGCTTGGCGATTAATTTTCAACAGCATCCTGAATTGTAAGTATTCTCTTCATTGTTGGTTTTGGTTAGAAGAATTATTGTGGCTTTATAGAATGTGATCACACTAGCTATTCGATCACATTCTACAAAACCACAATTATTCTTCTAACCGAAACCGACAATGAAGAGAATACTTACGATTCAGGATGCTGTTGAGAATCAATCGTCACAACTCGAAAACGTTTCAACCCACGAGAGAGAATATTCATTTTACAATTGACTGCAAGTCGTTAAATTTAACGTAAAAAGTTAATGTTCTGGACTTTTGACAAAGAGATTGTTGGAAATAGGCTGAAAAAGCATAAAAAACTAACAAGTTAGATGTTAAATTTTTAAAGTTCGTGGGTGACCCCCAAACGCCTCTTGTCACTGGAGGATATAAATTAGTTTCTATGATAACTTCCGACTTTTCTTCGAAAATTTGTTAGTTTTTTATGTTTTTCAGCTTATATTTAACAAATTACTTACCGCTATTGTAGTTTGAACTCGATAAATGCTGTTACAGTTCATGGTTACGAAAAACAATCAACATAAATTCAGAAGCAATCTTACAACTTTGGTTTTTTAATGACATTCTTAGAAAATACATTTTTTTCTAAAGATATTGATTACAAATCGTTAAATTTATAAAAGAAAGTTAATATTAACAGCGCAGAACGGTATGGATCTAGAAATAAGTCTACAACAAATAATATCATTTTAAAGCTGTTTCATTTTATTTTCACCTGGAAAATATGATAAATTAAAAAAATATGAGATCAACAGGAAGATTGGAAGTGATGCTGGGATAAAGGAGGAGTTTTGATGAAAATAAAAAAAAATTGGTATGAAAAGGAGCGAATTGTAAAGGAGGTGGAACTAGGCAAGGATGTGAGTAACCTCCAAACCCAGGCTCCTCAAATGAAATCGTGCACAGCCAGATAAATTGGGCCTCATCAAAACTCAATAGAGCTGTGAGTTCACGCGCTATCACCTCATATGTATGTGAACATATATATGTATTATGTATGGGGTGTGTGTGTGTGTGTGTGAGTGTGTGTGTGCCGGCAGTCAGTTTTCGCAAATGACTGTGGGTGGCGAGGAATGATGAAGGGTGGAATGATGGAATGATGGAATGATGAAGAAGGGTGGAATGATGAAATGATAAAGATGAAAATGAAAAAGGATGCTTATCCTTCCACTAGGAGGTAGAGGGAGGTGGTGGATGGAAGAGGGAGGTAGAGGGTCGTCAGTCTTCACTTTATTCTCTTGATAGCGTTCATCTTCGAAAATAGCCAGCCTGCTTTCCACTGGCTCACAAGTGTATTCCTTACACCTCATGCAGTACTTTCCATTTCTATCTCATTCTCTCCCTAACTTTCTCTTCTTCTCTTCTTCTCTTCTTCTCTTCTCGTCTTTCCCTCTTCTCCTCTTCTTCTCTTTTTCTCTTCTTCTCTTCTCCTCTTTTATTCTTCTACTCGTCTTCTCTTCTGCTCTTCTGTTCTTCTCTTCTTCTCTTATCTCCTCTTTTTCTGTTCTTCTGTTCTTCTCTTCTCCTCTGCTTCTGTTCTCCTCTTCTCCTCTTCTTCTGTTCTCCTCTTCTCCTATTCTCCTCTTCTTCACTTCTTCTCTTCTTCACTTCTTCTCTTCTTCTCTTCTTGTCTTCTTCTCTTCTTGTCTTCTTCTCTTCTTCTCTTCTTCTCTTCTGCTCTTCTCCTCTTCTTCTCTTCTCATCTTCTCCTCTTCTTATCTTCTTCTCTTCTTGTCTTCTTGTCTTCTTCTCTTCTTCTCTTCTTCTCTTCTTCTCTTCTTCTCTTCTGCTCTTCTTCTCTTCTTCTCTTCTTCTCTTCTTGTCTTCTTCTCTTCTTCTCTTCTTGTCTTCTTTTCTTCTTGTCTTCTTCTCTTCTTGTCTTCTTCTCTTCTTCTCTTCTTGTCTTCTTCTTTTCTTGTCTTCTTCTCTTCTTCTCTTCTTGTCTTCTTCTCTTCTTGTCTTCTTCTCTTCTTATCTTCTCCTCTTCTTCTCTTCTCATCTTCTCCTCTTCTTATCTTCTTCTCTTCTTGTCTTCTTGTCTTCTTCTCTTCTTCTCTTCTGCTCTTCTTCTCTTCTTCTCTTCTTGTCTTTTTCTCTTCTTCTCTTCTTGTCTTCTTCTCTTCTTGTCTTCTTCTCTTCTTGTCTTCTTCTCTTCTTGTCTTCTTCTCTTCTTGTCTTCTTCTTTTCTTGTCTTCTTCTCTTCTTCTCTTCTTGTCTTCTTCTCTCCTTCTCTTCTTCTCTTCTTCTCTTCTCCTCTTCTTCACTTCTTCTCTTCTTCTCTTCTCCTCTTCTCACTTCTTCTCTTCTTCACTTCTTGCTTTCTTCTATTCTTCAACATTTCTCTTTTTTCTGTCATTGTTCTTATTTCAATATCAACTTTACCTTCTCTCATATTTATGTCTCTCAGTTTTGTTGCCCAATCTCAGTCTTTCTCAAACCCTTGCTTCGACTTGAACTAAGTTTGCAACTTATTGGAAACAAGTTTCATCGAAGTCGTCATTTCTATTCAGTTCGAATATGATAGTTTCACACATAACCGCCTCTTCCAACCGCCTCATAACATCTACCAGTTTTTAAATAATAATTATGATGAGGTGTAATTATGCCGGGTTGAAGACATCTGTTACTCAAAGCTGGTAATGTATGAAACAAGTCTGTAAAGGGTCGATTACATTGAGATAGTTACTCGCTAAGCGAGTAGCGAGTAGGACGTTACTGACCGACTGTGCTACAGCAGCTCAGCATACCAAGCCTAATTATATAAAAAATTTAATTTCCAGAATCACCCCCATACTATGGAATTTCAAAGACAATAGATAATATTGCAACACAAAATTAAAATATAAAGTTTACCAACAATTATTCAATAAAATTTCATCAAAACAGTTCACAGAGAATACAATAAATCTTCTGAAGTGTTATGCTTGCAGCCTGTGTGGTTGAATGTTGGCTTTGGCCACAATAATATTGTATTTTGGTGTTGGCTACTCTGCCAGCGAGTACCAAATGTGACCAAATTCAAAGTAGACAGGCTCTCAACTCAGTAAACAGCTGACTGGTAATTAGAAAATTTCTACTCTTATAAAACTACTGTAAAAAAATAATAACATGAGCTACAGCTGTTTCTTGATGCAACAGAAAATGCTAGAGTGGTAAGTTGAAAAATTCACACCTGTAGAATAGACTAATTTTACTAGCCCATTCATGCAACAGGCCCCCCTCAGGGTGGACTTAATTTCAATCAAGAATAAGATAATAGTTATTTATGTATTAAGAGCGTGAAGCGCGACTTTATCGCACGAGCCAAAACATTTATAATTTTGCGAGAGCCATAAAGAAGCTTCACGTGCGAATTGCATACAATATTTTTCCTAAAACTGCAGCTCTGGATTCCAACACAATAAAAGCTTGTAGTTTGTAACATCACAGACCATGCGCGGATTTGGTTAGCGTTCGCCATTGTTGAGGTTATGTAAATTACACGGATTCCGTGATCCACCAATGAGAAGACATCAAAATCAAAACAGAAGCGTAAAGAAAACAGCTGGCGAGCGTAAAGTACTTTACCGCTTGCGGAGCTGTAAAGAGGTATTTTACAATCAGTTTTCAGTTCGTAAAGAACTACTTTACGAGCAGTTGTAGGAAAATATAATAGTATTTGTGTTTAAATGAACATCTATATAAATGCAAATGAATCGCTATATGTGTTGCTGAGCGCTAAACATGAAAGAAGCGCAAAATTAGAGCCCTATGACTAACTCCTTCCCAGAAGTCGTAGGAGTTTTAAATTTGAACTTAAAACATTTTAAATTATTCTTTCATTGAGAAGTGGTGAGTAAGAAAACAACGAAGAAGGCCTCTCTGATCAGCTTAAAGAATCCTAGGACATAACATTTACCCTAATAGTCCTAGAAGGTTGAAATTTGAAATGTAACCTCAGTGGAAAGTGGCGAATAATAAAATCAAGGAGAATTTCTTTTGAAACGCTCAACGGGTCAACTAGTATAATGAATATATTGGAAAAAGCGAGTCAGTAATATTTATTTTTCAACACAACTACGCTCTGGAACGTCTTGGCTCCATCAGGAAGACAGCAGACGAAAAGGCAATGTTCAGAATTCATGATGAATTGACGGAAATGAATTATTCATTGTGTGCTGACCAATAGAAATTGAGATAGCCGAGTGTGAAGATTGTGGGCTGGCCAACACTCGATAACACTTCAACACAGAAACTGGAAGAAGAAGATGATGTGAGGAATGAAGATGTCAGGAGTATTTCCCAGGGGTGATGAAAATTCAGGTGAGGGAAAAAGGAGAGAGTGAGAATTAGGGTGCGAGAGAGAAAGATAAGAATGAAAAAGGAGAGCGTGAGAATCAAGGTGCAAGAGAGAAAGAAAATAATGAAAATTCAGGTGAGCAAAAAAGGAGACAGTGAGAATTAGGGTGCAAGAGAGAAAGAAAATAATGAAAATTCAGGTGAGCGGAAAAGGAGAGAGTGAGAATTAGGGTGCGAGAGAGAAAGATAAGAATGAAAAAGGAGAGCGTGAGAATCAAGGTGCAAGAGAGAAAGAAAATAATGAAAATTCAGGTGAGCAAAAAAGGAGACAGTGAGAATTAGGGTGCAAGAGAGAAAGAAAATAATGAAAATTCAGGTGAGCGGAAAAGGAGACAGTGAGAATTGGGGTCCAAGAGAGAAAGAATGAAAATTCAAGTGGAAGTGTAGAGAGAAGTATAGAGAGAGAGTGAAAGAGATTTAACAGGAAGAATGAGGTTGTTGGGTGAGAATATTGTAATTGAGGAAGGAGAAGAAAGAAGTGAGGTGGTCATAGCAGGAGAGAAAGGAGGAAGAATAGACGAAGATTAAAAGAGTATAAAAAGAAGGTGATAAAGGTGAAGGAGCAGAAGAAAGAGGAAGTAGAGGATAAGGAGTATAACACAAGAACATCTCATTTGATAGGCTATGTTAAGACTGTGCGCAGGATTTTTGGTAAGGATTATTCTCAAGTTTCTTGTATCGAATATTATTAGGGTTTTGAAATAGTTATTTATTGCTGTGAGGAGGAAATATTTTTCTTCAATTATTTTGTGAAATTTCATCAATTACTTAGTGAAATATGGGGGTTCAAATTTTAATAATTTCGGTTTTTGGGGCAATAGTTGATCCCACCTACGAGTGATTTTGAAATTTTATTAAATTTCCCAACTAAAATATATATTGAGGAATGAAATGACTTATTTTTATTTCATTCTAGAAAATAGTTTTTCAAAATTTTTGATGATAAATTTAAATTTTTTACAGATTGAAAGAAAATGTATTTTGGAAAAACGAATTGCTTAATTGGAGTTGAAAATATGTCATTCTATTCCTTGACGTGTCTTTTAGTTACAGAAAATTTATCAAAAGTTTAAAATCACTCACTCGTAGGTGAGATCGATTGCTTCCAAAAACTGAAACATTTCAATCTTGAACCCCCATGTTTCACAAAATAATTGATGAAAAAAACTTTTTATCACATCAATAGATAACATTTCAAAGCCCTAACAAGATCCAATACAATAAACTTTGAAAAAAAATTCTGAACAAAAACTAAGTACAAATTTCTTGTAGGAGTGATCAAGAACAATATTGCTTACACCAAAAAATAGATTATACTGTAGATGGTGTTATTAAACAGATTATAGAAAGCATGAATAATGAACAATGTGAATCTAAGTTATGCATTTTCATAAAACGGTAGATTTTGATCAAAACTTGTCTATTCTTGAATCATTTATATTTTGGAAAGGAAGAAAAGAATAAGTGTAATGGTCAAAAGGTGGACTAGAATAGAAAAAGAATGGAGAAGAGTGATGTGATTCATGTGAAAGGGATGGGGACAAAATAAAAATTCAGGTGGAAAAGGAAAAGAGGATGGAAGGAAAATAAGATGTGGAAAGAAAGTGCAAAATGAAAGTAGGGGAAGAACGAAAGAAGAAGAAAAAGGGAAAGATGAATGAGGATAGAAAATGAGAATATGGGCGGATGAGAATCAGAGATGCAGAAGAAGAAGGTGTTGAGGAAAAGAAAAAAAGCTTAAAGGAATGAGGGAATGGTGTTGAGGATGAAGAACAATGACGAAAGAGAAGAAGACGGGAATGGTTGATGGATTTCATTTACAAGCCAGGTCTAGAAAACCCTATTGCATTTCACTTAAAAACAACTAAGTTATATAATAATATGAAGAAGAAGAAAGAAAGAAAAGTGGATGAAGTAAGGAGAGGAGCACTTGATTAGCAATGGTAGCCCCCTTGATGGGAGAAATTCATTAGAGAAAGATAAGGAAAGGGGAAAAAAGAGTCGACGATGAGGAGGTGGTGTGGAGGATGAGCAAATGTTGGTGAGTGAGGATAGAGTAAAGGAGTTGGAAAAGGAGGAAGAAAAGGAGAAGGAGGAGGTGGAGGAAGGAGAGGAGGAAGAGGAGAAAGGAGAGGAGAAGAAGGAGGAGTTGGAAAAAGGAGGAAGGAAAAGTTGGAAGAGGAGACGAGAAGGAGAAGGAGGAAGAAGAAATGAGAACGAAAGGAGTGGAGGAGGAGGAGGTGAAAGAAGGAAGAAGGTAAGAAAAAGAGGAGCAAGAGGAGGAAAAGAGGAAGGAAAGGATGAGGAAAGGAGAAAGGAAAGTTGAAGAATGAGGAAGTGGAGGTATGCAAGGAGGAAGGAAAGAAGAAGGAGGAGGAGTTGCAGGTGTAGGTTGAGGAAGAATGAAAGGAGGAAAAAGAGTAAGGAGAGGAGGAGGAAAAGTGTGAAGGTAAGTTGAAGGAGATGGAGAAGGAGGATGGAAAAGAGGAAGAAAAAAATGTGGAAGGAAATGATGGGGAAAGGAGGGAAGGCGAAAAAGGAGGAGGTGGAGAAAGGAAATGAGGAATGAGAAAAAGGAGAACAAGAGGATTGAAGAAAGGAGAAGAAGGAGGAGGTGGAGGAAGGAGAAAAGGAACTAGGACGAAAGAAGAACGAGGTTCCGGTGAGGAGAAGGAGGAGAATCCTTCACTATGACTTTGTTCACTATGTTTCAATCCTATGTATGAATCCTTCACTATGTTTATCCATATTCACTCTCTTTGTTCTGTCCAAAAATATTGGAAATCCTGATTTCATCACGAACTTAAATTATTATTCCAATTGAAAATTATCAAAGCCACAACGATCCAACGCTGTGATAAAACCTCAGTTTTTGAACGAAATACAGCCACTACCACAAAATAGCGGTTAGAGTGGGATAAAACCCATTACAAAAACAGCCCAGTAGACATAAAGATGATTGCTATCATAAAGTTGTCATTTTTGGAGCAATCTCCTCGTCATAGCTTGTCACGGAGAGATTAGTCAATAAATAATTTATGAACGTTGTACTGTTTCTAGTCCTTCCCTAATAGCGACTTAGTTATGTGGAAAGCCGCTAGATCGCAGGGTGAGCCTCGTAAAATACTTCTGGAGGTGGCTTCTGATGAGGGCTCCATACGAGATGATTTTCGAGTGTTTCCTCATGGTGAACTATTGCTGGTCACTATGATAGAAATACACTATGATAGAGAGCAATATGACTGAATCATAGCACACTTCAAAGCAGCTCCAAGCGTTCAGCATTTGTTTAAATGATAGCCGGACGAGTTCAGTTGCTTCCCCAGGGAGGGTGTATGCCTATTTACATTAGCTAAATGGGGAGCTGCCTTCGAGTGTGCTCCAATGCTGCCTTGTTGCGGTGTGGCAGATTGGTGACCAGTTGCCTTACCCGTCATCTGCCCGACCCTACCAGTTGACGGACCAAAGAAAACTTAACGATTTAACCTAGCCTGACAATGTTATGAAATGTACGCTTTACTTCTTTCATAAAATTTAGTTTTCATAGTTTGTTTTGGCTGGGCAACTGACAGGTAGGGCAGTTGGTAACCCGCCGTTGCAGCACTCTGGCTGTTGTCAGTTGTCACGCGTTGTTCGGCTTCGATTTTGAGGTTAATGAAGTGATTGTTTTTAAAAAGAAGAATGGAAGGTTTAAGAAAGTATACATTGAGTGACTTGAAGGAAATTTCGTTTGCCAGTTTATCATTGGAGGATAAAATATCGATTAAAGAAAGTGGTAGGCCAATGCTGCGAGTTGAAATACATCAGACCTCAACATCTAAAACTAGGACTTACAATAGAGATTTTAAAGAACAATTATATGGAAAAACGTCTTGGCTTTGTGGTTGTGAAAAAACAAACAAACTTTATTGTTTCACATGTTTGTTGTTTGCTCGTGAATAAGGTGATCTGGCATGGGTTAAAAATGGATTTTATGAGGATGGATTTCATCTACAAAAACTGCACTACAGAAACTCATTAAAACTAGAGTGAGTGGTTTACAAGATCACTATAAGCTTGTGCACCTATATACCTATCATAAATTATTCAATAGAAGTACATCTTGTAGGTAGAGAACACTTTTTAATCTTCCCAGTAATATTATATATTGGAATTTCCATTCAAAATGAATGTGCTGTATCTACAAGGTAAAACACAAAAAAGCCTACTTGAAAGATGGGATTTTACAAATTATAATAAATCTGGGTGCATATTGATTTTGAAATGTGAACCCCCAATGCGTGTTTGCACGAGCCGCCACTGCATACAACTAACTTGGTTTCATCATAATTGTGGCTAACATTCTATTGACGGTACTCTCCTGTTTTTCTCGGTTGACCTTGACTGCATTACAGTGAGCTTCAATTTGTTAATTTTAAATGTAATTAATTCTAGCCTACTCGTGCACTACTCTTGTTTGTTGTTTCTATATGTTCACGGTTTTTTGTTCTTGATTTTGACACTACTTATTTTCACTTGCTGCTCCTCCCCCCAGTGGGCCTGTCTTGTTTCAGCCTTCAGCCAATCACAGACCTCCAATGAAGGTCAGCCTTTCATAGACATTTTCACCCTAAGCCAATAGTATCATTCTGTGTTTAGTATATATTAAGCCACACTGTACCTTAGATTTAGATTGTTTGTGATTGATAATGATGTAACAGCCGAAATTAGTATCTCACTGTTTTCAATAAATTAATGTGGCTGTGACAACTTTAAGTATTATTATTCATCATGGATATCTTCCACAATATTACCTTCACCACAAAGAAAAATATACAAGATAATTAATTAATTTTGAATTCCCTCATTCTCATTTCTGGAGTTCTTATGCTGGGTTGCACCAAGCAAGATCAAATCATGGGATCACCGGATCCGGGATCAAGCTGATCCTGGATCAATTCCTCCATTGCGTTGCACCATTACCAAAAACACAACTCTGATCCCGGATCAACCAATCCTGGATCGTGATCCAGTGAGCTGAATGTGTTTTTTAATATTAGTACATTTTCAATCAGCTGTTTCCAATTCTGACCGACTGACCTAATTTTATTCCATTTATTTACTTGTCAGCTGTACTATTATGACTTTGAATCCAGCATGGCAAAGCGGACTTCTAATTTTTCCTAACAAGAGAACGATTTTATTATCGAATTAATAACTAGGGAAAACCCAATAACCCCAGGAAAATTACATATTTTGTAGAACTCTCGTTTTGTGATTCGCAGATCCAAGTTCGATTCTGGCATTATATATGAACTGTCGTTTCAAACATGCTACATGATATATTATAGTCATTTGAAAACTTCCCGTTGCATAATATCTCTTGGTTAGCAATAGCATAGATCAGGGTGGTTTGTCTGTGGCAATAGTCTGTTCATAGGAGATACACAGGACTATTTCTTCTATTGTTAAAATTTAATTTCGATTCAATTAAGTTGAATAGATTGATAACACAGTCATGTGATAGTCTATATCGCATTCTGAATTTCACATCAAACTCTGTGAACAAGTCATGTCGCTCTCTCCATAAACGTTCACGTTGAATTTGATGAACTGGTTCTTCATCTCTTCTTATTTCTCCAACCCATTCTACCAATCATTCTACCAATCAAGATCTCTTTCCACATCAGAAATTTCTAATTGACATAAACAGAATCGCATTCATTTGTAATTACAACCTAGAAATTGTGATTTAATCCTACTCTGTCGAGGTATCAACTTTGATCCTGGATTAATCGGTCAGCTGGTTAGATTAAATACATAATCCAGGTTGGTGCAACGCAATATCGTGGATTAATCTACCCGGATCATGATCCAGGATCACGAACCTAGATCAGTCTGATCTAGCTTTTGTGCAACGAAAAACCTAGATCAAATATGGCGATCGTGGATCATGATCCGGGATCAGAGTTGATCTTGCTTGGTGCAACCCATCAATAGTGAATTTTTTGTTAGAAGTTTGTTGCAAATTCCAGATATTAATGCTAATGAATTGTAGGTATCACTTCTAATCTGAGAACTAAGAAACAAAATAACTCAGATTATTATAGTTCCGGCTTTATCTGATAGCTCCCTCTAGGTACCTTGGCTTCTCAGAAAGAACTTTAATAAATAATTCAAATGATTTAAAATATTCTGTGCTCCCCTACCCTAGCACCTAGATTCTCTTTCAGCATGACAAATTGAGATCCTTTCCATCACGAGAAGTGACCTTTCAACTGGTTCATTCATCTTCCTATCGAATTCTTCTCTTTCGTCCTCTTCTTCTTCTCTCTATTTGTTACAAGAGATGTCTCTTCTTAACCTTTTTCTTCTTCTCTCTCTATTTGTTACAAGAGTTGGAGTATTCCAGTGACACCGTGTTTTCTTAAGTCTTTGAGATAGAATTTTCTTCTCATCCATTCACCATTTCCTTCCCGCTATTTACCTTTTTCTTTCTCTTCTCTCTCGCATAAGAATTTTTAGTTGTTCCCTCTAGAAGAAGAGAGAGAAGGAAGTAAGAGACGGAAAGTGAGTAGAAGGAAAAGAAAAGAAGTAGGAATGAAGATAATGAATCTCGTAATTATGGCGTAAAGCTGTAAATCTACAAACAATCACGCCATGAAAACACCCAATAGGATAATTTTTTCGAAGAGGTATTTTTTATTCAGAGTATCACCTATGTTATAAAAAGGTGGAGGATATTTCTCCATGACCAGTTTAAAGGTGTGTTTACATGAGACACAGATTCATGCTTTGTGAGAGAATTTGAAATATAAAATTAAAGTATCTGATGATTGAATAAAGGGACCTGTAAAGTGTTCAAACAAGCAGAATTAAATGAAAAATTAACTTAATGTAGGTGGAGAGTGGTAGGGGGATAGAAAAAGAAGACGGTGGAGGAGGAGGAGAAAGAGGAAGAGGAGAAGAAAAAGAAGGAAAGAGGAAAAAGAAGAAAGAGGGAAAAGAGGAAAGAAGGAGAAGAAAAAGAAGGAAAGAAAGAGAAGAAAAAAAGAAGAAAAAGAAGGAAAGAAAGATAAGAAAAGGAGGAGGAGAAGGAGAAGGATAATAACGAGGAGGAGGAGGAGGAGGAAGAGGAGAAGAAGGAGAAAAAGGAGAAAAGGTTGAAGGATGAGAAAGAGGAGGAGGAGGAGGATTAGTAGGGGGTGGAGGAGAAGGAATAGAAAGAGGATTGGAAAATGAATAGAAGGAGGTGGAGTGCGAAGGAGAAGAAAAAGGAGAAGGAGGAGGAGGAGAAAACGAGAAGGAGCGACAAAGGGAGAAGAAGGAGAAGAAGGAGAAAAAGGGGGAGAAGAAGGAGAAAAAAGAGGAGAAGTACAAGAAAGAAGAGCAGAAAGAGAAGGAGGTCAAGTAGAAGGAGAAAGAGGATAAGGAGCAGAAGAAGAGGAAGAAGAAGAAGAAGAAGAAGAATAAGGAAAAGAAGAACAAGAAGATGAGAAAGATGAATAAGATTCAGAAGAAGAAGAAGAAAAAGAAGAATAATAAGGAGAAGAAGGAGGAGAAGAAGAAGAAGAAGAAGAAGAAGAAGAAAGAGGAGGTAGAGGAGGAGGAGGAGAAGAAGGAGGAGTTTTAGGAGGAGGAGGAGAAGGAGAAGAAGGAGGAGAAGGAGAAGAAGGAGGAGAAGGAGGAGAAGAAGAGAAAGATGAATAAGATTAAGAAGAAGAAGAAAATAATAATAATAAGGAGAAGAAGAAGAAGAAGAAGAAGAAGAAGAAGAAGAAGAAGAAAGAGGAGGAAGAGGGGGAGAAGGAAGAGAAGGAGGAGTTGGAGGAGGAGGAGGAGGAGGAGGAGGAGGAGGAGGAGGAGAAGGAGAAGGAGAAGGAGTAGAAGGAGTAGGAGAGGGTGAGCGAGTGGGGACTGTGAGAGGGTTATGGAGAAGGTGAAGAAGAAGAAAAAAATAAAAAAGGCTTAGATAAATATAGTTAGGATGATTGTTGGTAGGGAAAAAGATGAAAGCAGTGGATTAAGTTCAAATTGTGAGAGAGGGATTAAGGATGAAATGACAGGGAAGAAAGAGAACGATTGGTGGAGAAAGAAGAAGAGAAAGACGAAGAAGAAGATGATGGTGAAGAAGAGAAGATGATTTAATGAATAGATTGATGGACGTTTGAAGAGAGAGGGTCGTGGCGTCTAGCAAAAGAGCACAGCTAAAAATGAAATATTAATCTTACAAGGGCTTGAGGATTAGAGAGCGACGTCCCCCTCCCCCTCCCCCCTTGGAAAAAAAGTTCGCCCGAAGCAAACAAATTAGATCATCCTTCTCTGATGAGAGAGCATGCACTAAAAACATCTCATGTTTTCATTTAAATTTTAAATTTCCAACAGCCAGTAAGTATCAAGTTGTCTGTCCTCTTTGGGACTTATGTCAACCAGGTTGGAGGGGTGGGTATGGTGGGGTGATAATGAGGGCGAAGGGAAGAGGGAGAGAGAGTGTGTGTGAGTGTGAGGAAGTGAGAATGACGGAAGAGTAGTGAAGGTCAAGCGAAGTGTCTCGGTGCTAAGAGAAGATTGCCCGAATCATCTGGATATCTGGAATGTGACCTAACCTATAATCCAGAAGTTCTGCTTCCCTTTTTCTTCCTAATTTTTTCCTTTTTTTATTTTCCTGATTCTTCTTTTTCTTCGTCTGTTGTATCTCTTTCTTTTCCTTCTCCTCCTACTCTTCTTCTTCACTCCTTTTTGACCTTCAGGTAGAGGCATCCTGAAGAAGGAGAAAGAGAAGGAGGAGTAAAAGGTGAAAAAGGAGAATAAAAGAAGAAATAAGAAGCACTGCTCAAATTTCTTGAATTTTTCCACGAAGACTAATCAAAATTTCATGAGTTCGAAGAAAAATCAAAATTAGAGACTTTTATCAAAAACAGGTGTAGGCTTGTTGTTAGGCTGTGCGCAGGGTTTTTGTTCATAGTTTTTTCAAAGTCTCTAGTGTAGGATGTAATTAGGGCTTTGAAACGTTCCCATAGCTACAAGAAAAAGTTTTTTCATCAATTATTTTGTGAAATATAAAGTCTCAAAGTGGATTTTTTTCGCTCTCACCTACGCGTAAATTTGAACTTTTGATAAATTTTCTGTTCCTAGAAGACACTTCAAGGAATAGAATTGCATACTTTTCACTCCAATCAAGCAATTATTTTTTCAAAATATTTTTTTGAAATCTGTAAAATTTTTAATTTTTTTAAATATTTAGAAAAAATTATTTGTTCGATTGAAATGAAAAATATTAATTGCTTTGTTTTGACAGATTGGTTTCTACTTTCCTGCAGATTTGACGCCAAGTGAAATCGGACACCCCAAAATTTAAATTCAATATTTCACTATACTAAAATTTCATAGTGTATTCAATTAATATTAAAAACTCAACTTGGCAGACGACCACATGGTCATATAACATAATTATTTATTTTGATACTAGCTGTTGTGCCCGTCCTTCGTACGGATTATGTTTAGAAATAAGACTAAATATGTTTCGGCTTTTTTGATAGCAACGATCATGAAGTTGTTAGCAGCTTAGGCCCCCCCGTTCAGACGATACAGTTTTTTTGCGGTACGGTTTTTTTACTGTACGGCGTCAACTGTACTGTGATGTTCACACTGTCCGGCTTTGCTGCTTATTGCTGTGCTCTCCTCCTTCTTCCATTGAGCTTCCAGTTCAGATTTATTTATTCCAGTCCAGGATTTTTTTATTTGTGTAAGATTTTTTCAAATAAGTTTCTTACTGAAGGTTTCTCTTAAATTTTGATCAAAGTACGCAAATTCTGGTTTCAATATTCCATACATTTTTCTCTCTTTATTTTTATATTAATCTTAAGTCTTGTCCCACAAGGCGGGTCTCTCATATATTAGAGAAATTAAATTTTCACAATTAATATCTTCCACTTCTGGACACTGGAATTCACTAATAAGAAGATCAATGCTGAAGAATATCAATGAAGGAGATCAATGCTGACGATCTGAAGACTGCTTCCAGCGTAATAAGCGTATCGTTTGAACATATCCATTACCGGTACAATACATGTGCCACCGGATACGGATAGTTATTTTGCGGTACAGCTGATTTTAGTGATACAGTTTTCGAAGACAAAACCGAATGTAGAAATCGGCTAGAACAGCTTTTTTACTGGATCCAGTCGAAACAGTATTGTGTGAACATACAATATGAAATGTACATGCAAACGAAAGCACTGCAAAATAACTGATACAGCAAATTTACTGTACCGCACAAAAACTGTATCGTGTGAACGGGCCCTTAGTAAACAACTTAGAACATCAGCAATTCAGTGACAGGTATCGGAGAGAATATTTTCTGAGAACAGCTGATTAATATATCATGATAAATTACGTGATTTGTTCTTATGTGGTAATAATAGTGCTACCTGGCGAATTCCCAAGAGCCTAGCACAAACCGCACCTTCCTAAAATGTTAATTTTTGTTTTGATAAATTGAAATTAGAAAATTTTGTTTTTTTTTCAACAAAGAAATAATTGATAAAACATAAGATGAGCTTTAATTCACCAGACATATGTTTCCTAAAAGACTGCAATGCTCCGACTACACAAGTCTGCAGACAGCGTAAATAACGCCGCGAAGGGCCCACCATTTATATTTGAGAACAGCTGATTGATATATCATGATAAATTACGTGATTTGTTCTTATTCTTATGTGGTAATAAAACTTGGAAGAACTTTATCCAAAATCGCCCAATACTTGGTTTTTAAACGTTTATTATTCTGTTGAAAAAAAAGTTAATTTAGTTTTTTATAGCTAAAGACATTGTCAATAATGTTTTCAATACTGTTCAATAACTAAAATCCCGATCGATGCTCTCGTTTTCGAGGAGAAGGCCGCGAAAAATACCTTTGCGGCCGTGACAGACAGACAGACAGACAGACAGACAGACAGACAGACAGGCAGACAGAAAGTGAGATAAGACTATTTTCGGCTTATTTAATGTATAAAACGTAAAAATAACCAAAAAATATACAATTCTGATAAATGTACAGACAAAACTCTAATTTTATTTATATAGATTATCACTCACTTATAATGTTATGAAATGAAATCATTCAACATAAAAATATATTCCAATCATTATCAATAAAAAATATGTATTAAGTTTTTATGTGAATTTAACGACTTGCAGTCAAATATTCATTAAGAATAAGTATAATTTACTTACTTTGTAGGCCGAGCGCTTTCTAATCTTTGAGATCCGTGTTCAGAGGCGTGTGTTCCTTGATCATCAATGTCAGTATTTAGGTTAGAACAATTGTGGTTCAATTTTTGATCACATTTTACAAAAACCACAGTTCTTCCAAACTAAATACTGACATCGATGATCAAGGAACACACGCCTCTGAAAATGGATCTCAAAGATTAGAAAGCGCTCGGCCTACAGAGTGAGTAAATTATACTTATTCTTGATGAATATTTGACTGCAAGTCGTTAAATTCACATAAAAACTTAATATTAACAACGCAGTTCGTCATGGAACAAGAAAACCAGAAAAAATATGTCATTCAATTCCTCAAGGTTTCTCTTAGTTATGGAAAATTTATCAAGTCTCAAATCACTCATAAGTGAGATCAATATTATTGCCCCGAAAACCCAGAAAATTCCACTTCGAATTCCTCTATTTCACAAAATAATTGAAGAGAAAAATTCTTCCTCACAGCAATAGATAACATTTAGAAGCCTTGATAATATTCTAATCACGGAACTTCGAAAAAAATATAACCAAAAACCCTGAAATGTTCATAGAACAGTGTAATTTGCAGCATATTGTAGAAGAATTTCGAATATGGGTATTTGTTAAGTATATTTAATAATTTTATAATTATTATATCAAATAACTTAATTATTGAGACTACTTGCGTTATTTTTACAGTCATAATTTCCTTATTCAGATCTTCTGCGCATGCGCAAGTCATATCTTGAAACAAGCGGAGATAAAAGTGTACGATATAGACAATTGGCGCAAAAAAAGCGAGATCCTTTGTGAACTCAAAGAACTGAAATTGAAAACTTGAATTATTGTGCATCAGAGTGGTACTGATTAATACTAGCAGTGATTGAAAAAAAATGAAGTTAATTGTTGATGGATAACTTGCTAATTATTAAGCAAGGTAAGGTTCAAGCATAAAGAAAACTGATCAAAAATATTAGAAGAGAATAAATTAAAGTGATTATCAAAGTTCATTCGAAAAAAAAACATGAAAGTTGAACAGCTAAACAAAGCCTTCGTTCATGGATTCAATTACCAGCGAATTCCTTTACTTAAGCTCGAAACGCATTAGCTGTTTATTAAATGCAGCGAAACTGATTGAAAATGTAAATCAGACAACTATTCGAAGTACAAAGTACGCTGTCGAATTATTAACGAGATTAGAATGGTAATTTTCCAAGAGAGAGTTTTCACGAACGCAGACTGGAAAACCTATTTGCTTCGCGGTTAAAAGTTATCGCTGGAAAATAGCGGGAAAATTCTTGCTTGATACTCTGCTCACTAACAGGAATTTAGATTGGAAATACCGCTGTCTGCTGCTCAATACTTTTGTTCTGTTTCCTATTTTTATTCCCTGTCAAAAACTGTTATAGCTTGTGTCAATAACACAATAAAGATTTATCGAGAGATTTCTAATCAATTTGAACGTGTTTTTCTCTGTTTTGTATTACATTTATAAAGTGTTTAATCACCTAGATTGGCTGTAATTTGAAGTCATGGACGTTAATTAAGAATTGATATAAGTAGAAGTTTTTTCTAACAACTGTTAAAGAAGTTCAGTAAAGAACTTGCTAAGAAGTTTTGATAGGATTCAAAATTATTATTGCAATGACAATCAAATAAAATGGAGTTGTAATAATCAACTGATTGTTTATATTTGATATACAACTTATTATATTAAATATAATATATTTATATATTTTTTATATACAGATTATATGTTTCTATTTATAGGCTTCTACGATTCTAATTTGAAATTTTGGGAGAAGCAGATTGGGCAAAAGCTTGTTGTATTCACATTGATTGTAGATTAGTTTAATGAATGAATAAATATATATATTATAATAAATATATATTTTTTGAGGACGAAGCCCACGTGGGTCTGAGTCATCTGCTTGGGTAATGGATTGAATGATGGTGACTGATGAGTCGAACTCACAGTTTTAGTTGGGTTCCGAGCCACCGGGAAGTGATTTGACAGCGGAGAACTGAGTACGGTAATTTTTGCTGGCCAATCAAATCGGTCATTATTACAAAGATGGCTCAGGAGTTCGTAGTTTATCTTTATCTGATTGAACAAATACCTGCTCATGGCTATCCCTTCCTTTATTTCACTTATATACGAGCATTATAATATAACAATTATTTCCTACAATGAATCATGGTAACAATCAGTGCTAGAACTGTGGAATAACACAAACCAGCAACATAGCTTCATCACATTCAGAAAACCAATAATGACAGATACCCTGTTTCACAGCACCTCCAATCATCCAACCAAACACAATTACTCAGCATTCAGGTCAATGCTACAAAGATTGAAAACACACCACTATCCATTGACAAATATTACAACACTTTACTAAGTGCAATAAAATATTTATCACAAGAGAACGGCTACAAACACGAACTAATTGACAATCTCAATCATAATATAATAACAATCAAAAAACAAAGCATCAAAACCACCAACAAAAAATACGTCACAATGACATGCATTGATCCCCAATCAAACAGAATCGCAAAAATCTTCAAGAAATTGGCCACACCATCGCATTCAGAACAAAAAACAAAAAAAATTGTACTTGCACCCAAAACTACACTGAACAGAGACAAATACGATCACTCTCAGGATCTAATAGTGATCTACTCTGATTGTTACAAATTTCACATAGGACAAACTGGCCGTACATTCAAGTAGCGATACAAAGAAAATTTACAAGCATCAAATACAACCGAATCGACCTTCGCCTACCATGTCATTCAAACTGGACACACCTTTAATATTGATACCAACCTGCACATTTTACATAATGTAATGGATACGAACTCATTATCTTGGAACAATTTGAAATATACAAACACACAATAAACAAAACATTTCAATGAACAATTAAATTTTAAATCACACAAACTTTTCGATAACATTCTACAAAAACCACAATAATTTTTCTAACCTAAAATCGACATTGACAATCAAGGACACTGTTGAAAATGAATCTCCACGATTCGAGAACGTTTCAGCCTATTTGAGTAGAAATATTATTTATTGTCAGTTGAAATGAACTGCAAGTCGTTGAATTTATCGAATTTATCATGAAAGGTTAATTTCATTAGTATTTAAAGTTCCTTCAAGCTTAAATAAACCAAGTGTTCGTTGTTAAATGAAATGAATATTGATTGTATCATGAAATATTGATTGAATATTTTCTGTTACAGACAATCCAATGGTGTCGAAAAAGTATCCGGTCATTGTGTTCATCCATGGTGAATCTTTTGAATGGAACTCGGGAAATCCATACGACGGCTCAGTTCTGTCCAGCTTTGGTGAGGTGATAGTAATCACACTCAACTTTCGGTTGGGCATTCTAGGTGAGTAGTGAAAGGAGTTGTGAAATGAAATCAAATAAATCTATTTGGAATAGACAAATAAAGTAGAAGAATCACATCAAATAAATCCAGTAATTAAAAGTAGGAAAATCAAAGTAGTAGTAGAATAAAATAAAAGTGAAAAGAAGTAGAATCAAATCGAATAAATTCACAAATTAAATTTAATATATGAGTACAGAATGTTTTTTTTTCAGGATGAAGCCCACATAGGTCTGAGACCTGTGTGTGGGTGATGAGTTGAATGATGGTGATTGATGAGTTAGACGTACAGTCTTTTTGGGTGGATTCCGAACCTCCGGAAAGTAATTTTCAGCAGAGAACAGTGTCTTTGTACAAGTAGAATATGCTGAGCTGAATTTTAATTTTAATGTATTTTAAAAAATGGTCGGCCTCAACCACAATTTTCCACTAAGCTGTATCCTTAATAATTTTGTATTACCATTTCTCATAAGTTTTTTACCTCGAGATGCATGTTTCCTAACAAAATACTAATATTATTGTAATTCTGTACTTTATAATTATTTTTTATTTTAATATTATGATTCTCCAGGGTATTCCAATCTTGAATTAATGCTATGATTTCAACTTATAGTCTTTTTACATGGATTCCGAACTTCCGGAAAGTAATTTTCAGCAAAGAACAGTGTCTTTGTACAAGTAGAATATGCTGAGCTGAATTTTAATTTTAATGTATTTTAATAAATGGTCGGCCTTAACCACAATTTTCCACTAAGCTGTATCCTTAATAATTTTTTGTATTGCCATCTCTCACAGGTTTTTTACCTCGAGATGCATCTTTCCTAAAAAAAATACTAATATTATTGTAATTCTGTACTGTATTATTATTTTTTATTTTAATATTATAATTGTACATTCAACCAGGGCATTCCAATCTTGAATTAATGCTATGATTTCTTCTAATTTGTACTCGAAATATATATTTTTCAAATATTCAGTTATTGTTCTGCTTGAATGTTTTGTATTTGCTGTATTTCTAAAAAAAAACAATAATTATTTCATTTCATTTAAATAATAATTATACAAATATAGTTTTATTCTTAAACACATTACACAATGCAGTTTTTTAATGCAATTTTTCTAACATTGCTATTATGGTGAACCTACTTGCAATTAATTAAAGAATTAAATAAATTTCCTTCTAACATTTCCATCCATAAATTATAATATAGCATCGAGTGATACTGGAATTCTTGTTCTGTCAATCATATAGAAAAATATTATAGTACAAGAATAAAGTTGATGTAATTAATATGGATCAGGTACATTCTGAACTGTACAATTGAAGGCTGCAAGAACCATTATGTTATACATTTGAGGAGAAAAAATTGCTGTTATAATAGAAGCGTTATAAGATTTAGCTTTGAGAGCTGTATCAAAAATATTGAATTACTCCATAATTATTATGAAAAACATTTTTTTCGCCTTTCTGTGATATTCTTTTAATATTCTGCAGTCTAATGATGTCTGAGAATATTATTGAAATTAACTTTAGAGGGATACTTTCTAAGAGTATCAATAATTTACCCAATTTCATGTGAATGAAACTTTCAAATTCCTCTGAGGATGAGAAGAATACTTATGAAATGGAAAACCATCTATAATAAAAAATGTTAATTTTGATAGATTGAAAGCGTAAGCAATTATATTTATTTCATTTCATTATAAAGGGAAAAGGAAGGAGGGAATATAATTATTTATCTATTCTTGTGATATTTTCAAATATTATAGGAATCAACTTGAAGAGGAATTCTTCTTTAATCATCATGACCTACCAGATTTTATAGGGATGATTTTTCCAAATTCCACTGAAAATTAGAAAAAAAAATGCTCATAGAATATTATCTCCTATAGCTTCAAAGCTATATCGAAAATATTAATAGTTTCATAATAATCAGGAAGAAGGAATAGTTTTAATTATCTTTGTGATACTTGCAAACAATATTGGGATTAACCCAATAATTTATCAATTTTCAAAAGAATGGAATAACAAATTTTCATTGAGGATAAGAAAATATTCAAGGATATGCTACCATGTTTGGTAGCTTTAGAGCTCTACCAAAAATATTTAATTGCTTCACAATATTTGAGAAAAAGGATAAGTTTATTTTTATTTGCGGAATTTGAATATACTTTTGAAATCACCTTGCAGAGAGATCGCCTTTTAGAGAATTGGTAATGCAACAGATTTTATGATTACCTTGTAGTGGGATGGATGGAGCTTAATAGTGGAAAACTAGAAATATTTTTTAAAAGTTTTTAATGGAACAAAGTCAAAATCAAATAAATTCCCATCATTTATTGAAATAGAATGAATGTATATTCTGAACAATGCATGTTTCAACAACACTGTTATTGTATTTCAATATGGCGACTGTATTTCAATGTGTCACCCATTCTCTTCTAGCAAGCTATTCATCCACTACACACTAAAGTTGTTACCCATTCTCGGTAATTCTGTACTGGACATGTGCACTGTATGAAACTCCAGTATGAATGGTTATGAATAATTCATTATTGGTCATTATTATATTGTTGAAGGTTTCCTGAGGCCTGGAGTGAGTGATCACACACTGAGCAATTTCGGCTTGCTAGATCAAATAGCTGCTCTACAGTGGATCAAGGATAACATACGGGTTAGTTCATAGGTTCAAACCTATCTGTTTTTCATTTCGTATTCTCTAAAAAAAATAAGAAATACATTTATAACTGAATACAAATATTTGGTCGTTAGGAATAGAATGCAATGCTTGAGCTCCATGAAAAGGAAAATGTGATATTTTCCATACAATGAAAAATGTGATGTATTTTTCATTCTCATGGAGCTCAAGCATTCGATAATACGATATGATATATAATATTATATTTTATATATATATATATATATATATATATATATATATATATAGCATGATAATAATTATAGTATAAAATAATATTTTATATTATATGACTTTCAGTAGATTTTTGATTGGTGTTGTAATAAAGCATAATAAAAGTTGTTTACAACTTAACAACGTGCATTATGTTATTTGTAACATTGTTTATAACACGTTTCATAACGTAACAAAAGAAGAACGATTAATTTATGATTGTCGTTTATATTGCTAGATCTGCTTGCTAGATCAAATAGCTGCTCTACAGTGGATCAAGGATAACATATGGGTTAGTTCAAAGGTTCAAGCCAATCTGTTTCTTCATTTCAGAAACTCTAAAAAAATGAAAAATACATTATTTATAACTGAATACAAATGTTTGATCTTCAGAAATAGAATCCAACGCTTAAGCTCAATAAGAATAAGTGATAAAGCACTTACTTGTGATAAAGCATAATAAAGTTGTTTACAACTTAACAACGTGCATTATGTTATTTGTAACATTGTTTATAACACGTTTCATAACATAACAAAAGAAGAATGGTTAATTTATGATTGTCGTTTATATTGCTAGATCTGCTTGCTAGATCAAATAGCTGCTCTACAGTGGATCAAGGATAACATATGGGTTAGTTCAAAGGTTCAAGCCAATCTGTTTCTTCATTTCAGAAACTCTAAAAAAATGAAAAATACATTATTTATAACTGAATACAAATGTTTGATCTTCAGAAATAGAATCCAATGCTTAAGCTCATTAAGAATAAGTGATAAAGCACTTACTTGTGATAAAGCATAATAAAGTTGTTTACAACTTAACAACGTGCATTATGTTATTTGTAAAATTGTTTATAACATGTTTCATAACATAACAAAAGAAGAACGGTTAATTTATGATTGTTGTGTATATTCTAGCACTGAACAGGTTTACAAGATTAATTTATTATTGTCAATTCCACTTAATTATTCAATACTTGTTAATACTCAGTTCTTTGTTCAATAAAGCCTTACTTTGGAAAAGGTCTTTTATTCTAGTACACACTAGTACTGTTAAAGTTAAAGATATTGTTTTTGTTGATTTCGTCTTGGACTTCGGTTAAGGAGTGAAAGACAAAAATCAGATCTACAATTATATACATACAATATTACCAAACTGATGCACTAGTTACCATCAGATATTACTAATATTTTACACTAGTTACCATACAATATTATTAATATTATACACTAGTTACCATACAATATACTAATCTTATAAGCTAGTCAATTACTATACCAATTTGTTGAGGTGTGACTTAATTTTGGAGTGAAATAAACTCTTTACACTTTAAAAAGCTTTATCAACTTGACAATAATTATACTATCTTATACACTAGTTACTATGAATACTATATCAATTAGTTGAGGTGAGGCTTAATTTTGATATGAAATGAACTCTTGTACACTATAAAAAGATTTATCAACTGAATATTTTTTCAATTGGTTTTTAAATATTTCTATATTTTCAAGACTCTTTAAAACTGCGGTAGCTTGTTGTAGAGTTTCCTACCAATGTAACTAGGTTTTTGCTCTAATAAGCTTCTATTGTGACTCACCAAGTGATAATCTCCTCGGATTCTTGTATTATAATCGTGTACGTCAAGATTTTGGTTAATATTACTCTTTTTTTACATATAAATTAGCTTCATACACATATAAGCTGGCTTTTTAACATATAAGTCATTTAACATATAGCACATATAAGTCTTTTGAACAACGTTCTATTTACTCCTTCCATACATTTAACAGCTTTCTTTGGAATCTTAAACACCCTAACATCTTGAACACCTGTAGAGTTTCCTACCAATGTAACTAGGTTTTTGCTCTAATAAGCTTCTATTGTGACTCACCAAGTAATAATCTCCTTGAATTCTTGTATTATAATCGTGTATGTCAAGATTTTGGTTAATATTACTCTTTCTTTACATATAAAGTAGCTTCATACACATATAAGCTGGCTTTTTAACATAACACATATAAGTCTTTTGAACAACGTTCTATTCACTCTTTCCATACATTTAACAGCTTTCTTTGGAATCTTAAACACCCTAACAAGGTTTAGTTTTGATGAATTTCCTCATACTAATAAGACAGCATACTCAATATGTGACTGATTAATGACTACTGAAGCCATGAAACCGTCCCATTTCTCAAATAAACACTTGGAATGTTGCCAATAATGAATTTTACTTACTTCTATGAAGACCTATTATGAAATATAGTTAAGTGATGAATTTTACCTGTATATTTGTTCAATGAGAGAGTTCTCATGTTAGTAATGCAATTTCCATTTAATGAATTCCATCATAAGTCATTCCATGCTTGGATATAATGTGAATAGTGTAGCAATTCCCATTAAATAGAGTGAGTTTTGCAATAAATTCCTGGGCAGTTGAATGAAAATTGAGTTTGTTTTAATTCAGTCTATGTGAAAGTCATTGTTAATTATTATCACACTATTAATTGTGTTTCTTTTTTTTGGGGTAATGAGTTGGATGATGGTGATTGATGAGTTGGACCTACAGTTTTAGGTGGGTTCCGAACCACCGTTTCATCATCATACTTGTGATTGTAATAATTGAATGACGTATCGTCAAGGGTTTGCCAAATCCTCAAAATTCCTCAAATACCTCTCTTCATTACCTCAGATACCATGAATTTATCAAATACCTCTATAATTCTGAAGAATGTTAAGGACGTCAAATGTTTTCTCATTAATTGAATATCGCCCCTCTACTGAATAAAATTTCCACAGTGAATACGAGAGGAATATAAAATATATTGTGATCATATGAATAGTTCAGTAAGTTTACTAATGGGCTCAATAGGAAATTATATTTACATATGCGTAGATTACCCATTAACCCATTCGACTTGAAGTAATCTATTTGAATACAGATTTAAGTATGTAATACAAGTTAGTATTATATTAACTTGTTTTGTATATAAACTTTTTTTTTAGTAGACATTAAATAAATAATGTTCACCTTCACTTATACTAATACTTAGTATAATAATAATAATGATAATAATTGAATTCTTGACAAATACTTTCAAAGCTCTATATAAGCAACATGTAAAATCACTTCCCGGTGGTTCGGAACCCACCTAAAACTGTAGGTCCAACTCATCAATCACCATCATCCAACTCATTACCCACGCACAGGTCTCAGACCTATGTGGGCTTCATCCTAAAAAAAAAATAAAAAATAAAATAAAAAATTCAGTATATTGTTAGTTCTTCCCTAGTTTTCCTTCTCTTAATAATTTTTTGACAAATCTGATTACAATAATTAATCTCATTATTTTAAGTTTATTTTCAGTTTACAGTAGGATTTTTGTATTAAACTTGAACTGGGAACTAGTTCAGCATACATTCAGTAATAGATTTGTTATTGACATTATTTTATATTAATTTATTTCAACTGAGAATCTGTTCAATGTACATTAATTTATTGACCGTTTTTTTTTTTCAGAAATTAATGGTCCATAAAAATATTTGATTCTGGCAACCAGATGAATTTGATGATTTTAATAAGAATTCCTAGATTTTTGACAGGCTCATAATTATGGGTTAATGCTTAAAAAAGATATGAAATTGTGTCAACCAGATGAATTCCATGATTTTTATGAGAATTTCTAGATTTTAATAACTTATAAAAATTATAGGTTAATACTGTGTCATGATATAAAATTTGTTCACGAGATAAATTTGATAATTATTATAACAACTCCTCAATTTTTCACAGGCTTTTGGTGGAGACGAAAACAAAGTGACATTGATGGGTCATGACACTGGGGCAGCGTGTATCAACTACCTTATGGTTTCTCCTGTATCTCAGGGTGTAACTGGTGAGAAAAAAAGAGAAATTATCATCTTCCTCAAGTTATTTGGCATTTATTCGTATTTTTTCCCCCAATAAAAAGGAGTTCAATCATTAAGATCGATTTGTGTAAAATTTAGATTTCCATTACATATAAAATTTAGATACTATGATAGGTATCATAAGGATGCCATATAGGTATACTATAATTGATATCCATTGGAAATATAACTATTGATCAATACATTATCAATACAGCAATTAATTAATATTCATGTTTTGGAAAGAATCAGGAATTGTATTTCAAAGCTAAATTTTTTGGTCATAACCTAAAATTTAGGGGTTTTAAATAAAAATTTGTAAAGGAAGCAGTAGTGCGCTGTTCCTGTTTTATGTTTATTTGATTGTGTCTTGTAATAGATATAGATAAATAAATTAAGAAATAAATAGCTATATTTCTAATTAGTTTTTCCATCTATTTGAAATTCAAGCATACATCTAAGAAATGTGTTGTTTAGTGTTATTGAAAGAATTCTTAATTTTATCCATGTTATTTCAGTTTGCATGAACCTTGGGGCCTTGAACCATGTTCAAGTCCATGTTTCATCTTCCCCATTGAAAAAAATGGTTTATTTTGTAATTTATTCATTTTGCAAAAAGGTTTGATTCGCTTGATTGATTAGATTCCTCAAAATATTCTCATATCTAAATTAATTTAACTTGATTTAATTTATCTTGGGTTCTAATTTAAGATTGAAGGACTATCTAGTTGAGTTATGTATTTGACCCTAGTTCTCTTGTTGAATCAATTGAACCAATACCAATGGTTGAATACCTTGTTGAGTACCTTGTTGAATCAATCTTATTGAACCAATACCAATCGAACTGTATAAATTAATTCTTTGTTTTTTATACAAAAAACATTCATTACGTAATGAATTCATTATATCGAGAGGAAAATTCCTAATATTTTCACACCTCCAAATTCAAATTTGAATTAGAATTCTGAAAGTTTAAGAAAATTGATTCAATTTGATAATGGATAGGTATATGGATTTTTCATTGTTCCATTCTTTAAACCATCCACCAAAAAAATATAGATTTTTTTACTCTACAGCCCAATATGAGCTTTGTCCTCCTCCACTACTATAAAGCCATCCAAGTATCTTTATCTCAAACCATCTTTTATATTCGATATTTAAGAAGGATATCCCATCTGATTCCATCCTCCCATCTTATCCTTGGTCTGCCTTTCTTTCTTCTTGAGTGGAGTTTTTCTTTTTAGATGATTTTGGGCATTGTGGTTTCACTCATTCTGTAGATATGCGCAAACCACCTGAGTCTCTGCGCCTTTATAAAACGCATAAAATTGCGGCCACTTATCAATGATCCCAGCTCTAAATTTGTCCTTCTTCTCCCTCTTTAATAGTATCATAAATCTTTTAAAAAAATGTTCTTTTAATTACACCAAGATTACTCTTTTGTCTTCTTTGGTTAATGTTCAAGATTGGTTAATGTTCAGTCATATGTTACTGAAACAATATAGATTTGAATTGATTAATCCCATGTTATAAGACTTAAATGACTTGATGTTATGAGCTTTATTATCACTCACCCGATGGTTTGGAGCCCACCTAAAATAATAGATTCACCATTTTGTCCATAACATGGCTCTAATAGCGAGGTGGAACTATCCATAAGGGTTGCCCCACCAATAAAAGCCAAAAACGCTTATTATTATTATTTTATCATTATTGTTATTATTATTTATATTATAAAACTCAGCCCACAAGGAAATCACTAATGGAGAAAAATTCATTCATCGATGGTAGACTAGCTGAGCCCCCACCAACATTTTGTACAATGTGCATGTGAGAAAAATTCTTAACAGTCTGATATTGAAATAAATCAACAAAATCTTCATAATTTAATCACAATATATCTGTTACTCGGAGGGAAAGTTTATTTTTGATTTCCCAATTTTTTAGGAGAGGAGTTTGAAGATTTATTCAAACTCCAATCAGTCATAACTGACAATTGAGTGAAAAGTAGGCACCCTCAGTGTTATATCTATATTATAAATCTATTTAAAAATGTTATATCAATATATCTTTTTTCCGGAAAATGGAGCCCACATAGGTCTGAGACCTGTGTGTGGGTAATGAATTGGATGATGGTGTTTGATGAGTTGGACCTACATTTTTTGGTTTTCTTGTAGATTACGTCTTGGAGACTCCAGTTAAGGAGTATAAGACAAGTCAGATCAACAGTTATACACTAGATACCATAATTACTATATCAATTAGTTGAGGTGAGGCTTAATTTTGATGTGAAAGGAATTCTTGTACACTATAAAAAGCTTTATCTACTAAATATTTTTTCAATTGTTTTTTAAATATTTCTATATTTTCAAGACTCTTCAAAAACTGCGATAGCTTATTGTAGAATTTCCTTCCAATATAACTAGGTTTTTGTTTGAATAAGCTACTATTGTGACTCACCAAGTGATAATCTCCTCGGCTTCTTGTATTATAATCATGTACGTCACGATTTTGGTTAATATCATTAGTTTTTACATATAAAGTAGCTTCATACTCATATAAGCAGGGTACATTCAGGAGACCAAGTCTCTTGAGGTGGGTTCCGAACCATCGGGAAGTGATTCTACAGCAGAAAATATATTTTTTTGGTTGCCCAATCTAATCGGTCACCCTTACAAAGAGCGCCCAGGAGTTTCGTAGCTTATCTCTGATTGAACAGATATCTGCTACGGCACTCGGCTATCATCAGAAAATGTCAAAACGGCATTATGTCATCAGAAAATTTTCTATTTTTCACTATTCAGTTTTAAATTTTTAAATTGAACATTGTGCTTCATACCTTTCAGATTTTTATGTTGATTCATCCATTTTTCCAGGTCTCTTCCACAGAGCGATTCTGATGAGCGGTACCGCATTGGCTGACTGGGCGCTTACCAAGAACCCCATGTCCTACACAGTGCAGGTGGGCAACACACTCAACTGTCCCACCCAAGAATCCAGCGAAGGGATGTCCAACTGCCTAAGACGTAAGCGTCTATCTGACCTGATGGCCGTAAAAGTGGGAGTGCCCGCATTCCAGACCCCTTTTGGGCCCCTCATTGATGGCACAGTGGTTCCCAATGAGCCTGCAAAGCTTATGACCACTTATAGGCATCTATTTAGCAGGTAAAATTTCAGAAAAGTGATTAAACATCACTTGGCCAGTTTATATTTATCAGTTTCATAAATTGTCAGTAACTTTGAATTTACTTGTGAGATACGAGCCGATATGACTAGGTTTACACTATATAGCTGGAGAGCTATATAGCAGAGCATAATCGCATTGCATCATATGATTTCGAAAATCGTCTAGATGTGAAGCGCTCCATATGATATAATGATCAGCCTGGCGGTAGTGTGTGGAACTATCATATTCAAACAAGATTGAAATGAACACATCGATGAATGCTCCTTTTTGTTTAATATTGGGCCGATCCTTTCGAAACTTGTATGGGACAACCGCTGAACGATGCTCTTTCATTTTTTTAAAAATTCATCGAAATCGGTTCAAATGATTGATGTCCAAACATTAAAAAAAAAAAAAAAACAGGTCGAATATAGTAACCTTGTTCTTTTTGGAAGTCGGTTAAAAATAATAATATTATTTATCAACCTTATTCCTATGACTCAATAACATCAACTAAATTATTTACAATTTTCATAATATATGAACACATGGACAGAAATATTATATTCTTCTTATTCTCGATTCAAATTAAGTTCACGTGATTGGTCAAAACGGAACATTACAGGCTTGTTTCACACTGAACCAGCTTTGGGTAACCGATGTCGTTTACCCGGCATAATTGCATTGCATCATATGATTTCGAAAACCGTCTAGATGTAAAGCGCTCCATATGATACAATGATCAGCCTGGTAAACGACACCGGTTATCTGATTGGCGGTTATGTGTGGAACTATCCTATTCAAACTTGATTGAAATGAAGACATCAAAGAATGCTCCTTTTTGTTTAATATTGGCCTAAGTATTGGGCCGATCCTTGCGAAACTTGGATGGGACCACCGCTGAACGATGTTCTTTCATTTAAAAAAAAAATTCATCGAAATCGGTTCAATATTGTTCGAATGATTGATGTACAAACATAAAAAAAAAACAGGTCGAATATAGAACCTTGTTTTTTTTTGGAAGTCGGATCAACTTTATAATGTCTTTACTCCAGTCGAATTCACTTAAAAGATTCTCCATTGTTGCACAAAGAAATACACGAGAACAACAACAGCCTGTACTAGAAGCACTCTGACTACAAAATGAATCACAGTAAAAATGCGACATCGAAGGTACCGCGGCGGCCTCTAGGGAGGGGGCAGCTACATGTAGCTCTGCTACAAACAAAAATGCACGTGTAGCAAAGCTATATGTAGCAGAGCTAGATATAGCTCAGATTTCCTTTGATGTTTACCGAAACTTTTGGATAGCTCGTTTTCTGCTATATAGCTGTGAAAATAAGCTTAAATTTGCTATATAGCTGGGCTATATCGCAGATCTCCAGTGTCACTTTTTAAACTTGTGCTAAATGTAGATCTGCTATATAGCTCTGCTACATAGTGTAAACCTAGCTTTAGTTTAAAAATGAGTGCTGCTTTGCAGAAGGGTCACTATAGTCTAGTAGTCAAGGAGCCCGACCAGCAATTGGGAGGTTAAATTATCAGTTACTTTAAACTAACTTGTGTGATAAGAGCCGATATGGCTCAGTATCAATTTGACTAAGTTTAAAATGAGTGCTGCTGGCCAGAAGGGTCACTACAGTATAGTAGTTAAGGCACCCGACCGGCAATTGGGAGGTGCGCGATTCGATTTCCGGTGGTGACTGATGATAGTTTTGAACTCTAGTATTCATAAATTTCCATCAGCTATTCAATGCTGTTGTCAATATCCGCCATTGCGGAAGTCTTCAGTGTAATTAATAGCACTTGGAGGAACTCGAAATGAATAGATTATGTTTCTGTATATTTGTCAGTTTGTTAAATTGTCAATTACGTAAGAACTAACAAAATAAATAATGCACATTGTCCAGCAAAAACAAAGACTCTTATGTTGTAGAATCACTTCCTAGTAGCTGGAAACCCACCTAAAACTCTTCATCACCATCATCCAACTCATTATAGCCTACGTAAAGATCTCAGACCCATGTGGGCTTCATCCTCCGAAAAAAAAGAAAGGTATATAAGACAAGTCAGATTAACAATTTTACTATCTTTCACACTAGTTACCATAATTACTATTTCAATTAGTTGAGGAGAGGCCTGATTTTGATATGAAAGGAACTCTTTTACACTATAAAAAGCTCCATCAACTAAATATTGCACAAGACGCGAGCCGTAGCAAGTATCTGTTCAATCAGATAGAGATAAGCTGCGTTCTTGTAGGTGCTGTTCGTAACGGTGACCGATTAGATTGGCCAGCATGAAATACACTGTTCTCTGCTGTAAAATCACTTCCCGGTGGTTCGGAACCGACTGTAGGTCCAACTCATCAATCACCATCATCCAGCTCATTACCCACGCACAGGTCTCAGACCAATGTGGGCTTCATCCTCCAAAAAAAAAAACTCCATATTGCTTATACTTAAGACTTCCGCGAAGACGGATATTGACAACAGCATTGAATAGCTGATGGGAATCGATGAACGCTACTGCACAAAAAATATTTAGTCACTGCCGGGAATCGAATCAAAGACCTCCCAATTACCGGTCAGGCGTCTTAACCACTGAAATGTGAATTTTTTATTTTTTTCAAATCCAATATCATAGGCCACCTATAATATCTGCACTATCCTGTATGATAATAAATTATTATTTGTTCCATGAGATCAAATCTACAGATTGACTGGTAATTTTTTTTTAGATTACGTCTGTGAGATACCAGTTAAAAGACTCTGTTCTCTGCTGTAAAATCACTTCCCGGTGGTTCGGAACCCGTCTAAAACTGTAGGTCCAACTCATCAATCACCATCATCTAATTCATTACCCACGCACAGGTCTCAAACTCATGTGGGCTTCATCCTCCGAAAAAGAAAAAAAAGTATATAAGACAAGTCAGATTGAGAATTACACTATCTTATATACACTAGTTAACATGATGACTATATCAATTAGTTGATTTGAAGCTTAATTTTGATATGAAAGGAACTCTTGTACAATATGAAAAGCTTTTTCAACTAAATATTTTTTCAATTGTTTTTCAAATATTTCTATATTTTCAAGACTTTTCAAAAACTGCGGTTGCTTGTTGTACAGTTTCCTACCAATATAACCAAGGTTTTGTTTGAATAAGCTACTATTGTAACTCATCACCGAGTGATAATCTCCTCGGCTTCTTGTATTATAATGATTCTTGTTAATATCCTCTTTTTTACATAATTATGTTAACGGTGGCGTCTTTTTTTTTTGTTGATTACGTCTTGGAGACTCCAGTTAAGGCGTATAAGAAAACTCAGATCAACAATTATTATACAATCTTATACACTAGTTACCATAATTATTATATCAATTAGTTGGGGTGAGGCTCAATTTTGATGTGAAAGGAACTCTTGTACACTTTAAAAAGCTGACTAGTCTACTCAAATTTTTCAACGTATTCGAATTTGAATAGACCAATCAGACGCCACCGGTAACATTAACCGGTAACCGGTAAAGCTCCCAGGAACTCAACCATTCTTCTCACTGAACGACTTTCCAACTTATTTTGAACTTTGTCCAACTCGTGTCTATTCTGCTGGCAGTATTCTGGGTTCAACTATTCCGACGGCTAATTAGAACGCGCAAGGCTCTTCAACTTTCCACACATCTGGCAACTCTATAACTATACTACTATAACTACATATATATAACTAGCCGCATGGCGGACATTAAAATGTCATCACTTTCCACGTCATCGTTAATGGAAACATAAAGATTTATGGCAAGCGACTTCTCCACTTGCCATGGAGCACTGATGACCTTTTGACCTTCTCGGTTTGGATGAGTTCATCTATAGTTTCTGAACAAGTCAATAACATTTAATGAGTATTAGTACTGTAGCAAATATGAAATTGGAGAGAATAGAAAGAAAGAAGAAACAGTGGTTCTCGGTGTTATCTACTATGTAAATATTTACTTTTAAGCAATTAATTACTTTGCTTTTGACACTTTTATAGTGTTTACTTGGTAATTTGTAGAATGTTCTAGTTATTTGATTAGACATTAATGGAATCTTTTCGAATATTGTAGAAAGTGCTAGTTTCTTTATTTATTTATTTAGAAGATGATAGAAAAATCCAGAGATATCTCAATTATGGAAAATCATATAAATAGAGGGACACTTTTGTAAATTAGTTCAGTCTTGTTAGAAATTCGTAGTGGTAAACAAGTGTGACAGTCAAGTAGTTCAGTTATTGTTCTACGTTGATAAGTGGCAGTAGTGACAGTTCGCGTTAATACAGACAGTGAAATCCTGTTGGCGCTATTACAAACCACGCAATGAACTTTCGTTGTCTGTAGTGATAATTCTCTTGACAGTTCAAAAGTGATAATTCTTTTATCTATTACTGTATTGACGGACTTGTGCTACGTAAGTTAATCGTTCTTCCTCGTCGTTTCTTTTTGAATATTATTGGACAATTTATTGTACAGTTATTATTTAATATTAGATCGGCCTTTTGACATTTAGCGATTGATTTGTGTACAGTTCATTGGAAACTCATCATTAGTTGAACAATATCGTGTTATCTGTTTTTAATTGCTTATTTTTCTGTAAGAAATTACTGAACAGTGTGAGTTGAAGATTATTTGTGTTAATAAAGTGAAAGTGATAAATTTAAGTGTTGCCAACGTTATTTTAGACATAGAACCCGTAACAGTACCATTAAATTCAACTGTGAATTTATTCTATGAGAATTTTTTTTTTATTAACAAGAAATTGATTCACCTGATTTCTTACTTAAGAATAGAGTGATAATCTGTGCTGTTTTCCATGACGAAATGCCTACTTAATAAACAATCTTATATCAAAACTGACGCTGTATTTCTTTCTATTAATATCTGATTTTCACTCACTTATACTGGAGGTAATGGAGGGATGCATTTCAAAATTATATATAAAATAGAGATATAGTGTCAGTGACAATATTAGAGAGTACTAATAACCACACACAAATATATTTTGTGATAATTTTTTTATCAAAATTGAATAAAGTGTGGAAGTTTTATTTGTCTTATTCTGCTCTTAACAATAAAGTAGTAAACGATGGTTTCATGGTTCTGTGTTATTTGTACAATCCATAATTTCATGGATAAGACTAAGGAAGCATGTTGTAATGTAAAAGAATTATAATGTTGGAGACTTGTTGTCCAAACAGGTCTCAATTATAGTAGGATACTCATCGATGTATTCATATTTTTATTTCACTCATGTTTTTGATTGTTTTATATTCAGTAATTTGCAAACTGTAGGCTATAATTTTTCCTCCAACATTGTTCAAATATATAAATTCATGTGTTGAGATGAATAAGCTCAAGAAACAAGAGAAAAAGTCAATTTTAATAAAGCGTTAAAATAATGGAAAGTAAGAAAAAAACTTTAGAAAATGTTTTGAAGACTTTTACCATACTCACTCTTTGTTCTAATTTTGTCTTATTTATTGTATTTTTTATGAATATTGGGTCATATTATGTTACTTTTTAATCGATGTTGTTCATCAATATTATCATATTTTTCACATTACTATATAAATATAGTTAATTTCGAAATTCCCTTGAATGGTGTTAATTATACCAGAGACCTCAACATTTGTTCATACGGCGAACATTTTGGCAATAGCTAGCTGAGGGGGAAATTAGTGAGGTGTTTGATGAGACTTGCTGCCATACAATGAAAAATTATTATAAATTGATTAGGTATTTTGCATAATTCAAAGCATTGAGAGAGGAATTTATTTAAAAATGAATTATCTTGTGAACATCCAGCAATTTGATTAAAAATATGAAATTTCACTGAATAACTAAAGAGGTTAGTTTCTTCGTCCTTTATTGATAATTGGCTGTTTCATTTTGACCAAAAGCAAAACTGCTTATAATATTGAATTGAAAAAAAAATTGAATTGAAAATTCCGTGTATATTGGGGCCATGGATATGAGTATGAGGCCATACTCTAGTTGAAACAGTCATATTTTGTAGATCCTGTCTACAAAATATGACTGTTATGTCACAAGTTAGTTTCAAAGGAACTGACAATTCAACAAACTGATAAATATACAGAAACAGAATTGAATAATTTCGCATTTTCACTAAAATACTCTGTTTGAACCATACAAGTGCAATTTTGATGAACAGTGTTATTGTTGAACAGATACGAGCTCCTTTATGGAATGACAGAGATAGAGAGTGATCATCTACTGGATGGTGTGTCATTGGCTCAAGGAATGCTAGAAGAAGAGAAAATGAAAATCATCAAAGACTACATCAGGGCTAAGTATGAGGTAAAGTAAGAAAAGTCCTGAAAAATTATGTAGATTATAAATTTAAAAAATTATGTTGGCGAAACTAATGCCACAGTCTTTCAATATAACTAATTACTGTACTTATAAACGTTCTTCTAAGGTAGGCCTACTGATCGAGGTAATCTCAACTTGAAGCTCTGTTGACTGGACACATTATGTTTCCCGGTCGAATCGGCCCAATTACCCAAAGAGCTAGTGAGTAAATGAAATACGCTCAACTATCCTATTATCCTATCCTATCCTATCCTATCCTATACGCTAAACTATTAATAAGATATTTGAATGTAATGACCGTGTATGGACGCATACATGAACGTTCTTTACAAGGGACGCTTTAAATACATTACATTTCAATAGTCAAGAGACATTAAAGGAACGTTCATTGATATAGGCATTAATTTTAAATTCCTGGATTTCTTGTTCCATGACGAACTGCGTTGTTAATATTAACTTTTCATGTGAAATTTAACGACATGCAGTCAAATATTTGTTAAGAATAAGTATAATAACTCACTTAAACTGGCCGAGTACTGGCCGAGTCCTCTATGATGGATCTCATAGATTCGAAAGTACTCGGCCAGTTTAAGTGAGTTATTATACTTATTCTTAACAAATATTTGACTGCATGTCGTTAAATTTCACATGAAAAGTTAATATTAATTTTAAATTCAATGCACATAATTCCGAATAATAATTAAATAAGATAGTTATTGCTGACCTTTTAATTCTGTACAGATTCCACAATATTACTTTCACCAAAACAAACTCTCAAAAATTGCTCCAACAAATTCCAAAAATTGCTCCATTGAACTGATAAATTATATACATTCTAATATCAGTGAAGCTTTGCGAATTGATTTCTTCCCTATTACATGGTTTGATTCGTGACAAGAATGTGTGAATATTAATTTTCACAATATTCATTTTGTGATTTATTTTTGTTCATTGCAAACTGACTGAATCCTAAAAAATCTCAACCAAGGTATAAAAAGGATCAAATTCTTACATTTCTACTGGAATTGGAAGTACTGTATCAATATTCAATAATAATTGTCTACTGGAGCACTTTATCAATCAATTATTAAATTGGATATTGTGAAAGGCAGATTGTTGAGATAAATAAATATGGAAGAATAATTGATTTTTTCACGAATGAGGTTCAATTTTTCTATAATTAATTTCGTTTTTTTTTGGATAACTTCATTTCATAATCTTTTGTGATTTTTTTCTTTTTCACACTGAAATTCAAGTATTTCAAAACCTATTCAATTCGACCGGGAAACATCATGTGTCCGGTCAGCAGAGGTGAGCTTCAAGTTGAGATTCCCGTCGGTCCCAGCTGCCTAAAAAGCAGACAGGTCAGAGGCCCTGAACTTTATTGTTCAGGTGCGACTGAGAACTCTGACACCAGACATGAACCAGCCAGGTCACAAGATGTTATTATTATTCTTAGTTTCTCAGAAAAGTTAAGCATTATGTAAAAAATGCGATTATTCCTAGTAAATTCACATAAAAAATAAAAGATGTGCATGCATGTATATGTATATTTGTGGACTTCCTTCCCGAGCTCATTGTAGAGGAAAATTTGTCTTTCTTGGTATACTGACAGTACCAGCACTGTTCATTTTTCAGAGCCTTTTGTATATACGGGAGACTATTCATTTATGAGTTGGGCTCTAATCACACTTATGGAACAAGAAATAGGAGTGCTCTAAGTTTGATCAGGTTCAATTACAGAAGAACTCAAAAATCCTTTCATTATTAACTAACATTAATATGGTGGTTCTAGGAGAAAAAAATAGAGGATGTTTATAATCGTTAAAAAATCCATTATACTGTAGTTGTACTTTCATTTGTGTATTTTTATTATTTACTGGTTCTATTATAGTTTGACGTTGTAATGCATATGATGTTCTCATTTGTTACTGTAATAAAATATTTATTTATAGTATTTTTCAAAACGGCTATAAACATGTTCTAGATGTCTCGGTAGCAAGACTTATACACATTTGGAGCGGAGATATTTCTCATTCTGACAATGTTGCATTAAATTAAAAAATCTACAATTTAGACTTTTTTGACATTTGGCTTCCCTATACTCAAAGCTACATTTCCCCCTAATTTATTTCAGTTTTACACAACTGGGCTGTTGGAATTATATTCATCTTTTCTTATAATAATTTCTCTTTTTCAATGTTCGGTTTCTCAGTCGTTAAATACATCATCTAGTAGCTACAAGCAGATTCTAGAATGGCCTTAAGTTTGTTTCATGCATACCTGGCAGTCGGTTGAATGGTGGTTTACCAAGCATAATTTATTACATTGTACCATATGATTTCAAAAATCGGGTAAGTGTGAAACGCTCCATGTGATACCATTTCTCTACGACAGGGTAAACAACACTGGTTACAGTCGGGTGTGTTTGAAACAAGCCTCAGGGCCGCTGCTGAATCAATAGCTACTGAATGACTGAGAAACCGGGCATAAATCTACTTATTAACTGATTCTTTCAGAGTCTAAATCTTCTGTTGCAGGCTCTCCCAAACGTGGCTTTGGCGAAAACTATTACCCAGTACACAAATTTGCGGCTAGTCGGCTCCAACTCAGTGGCTGAGGAGAACCGGAATATTGTACTGAATGTTTTATCAGACGCCCGCGTGGCTGCGCCACTTGTTCAAACCGCCAACTATCATTCGCAGGCCAATAGGAACTCATATTTCTATGTGTTCAGACATAAGACTAGGAGCAATGATTTTCGACCGGTAAGTAACGATAAAATTACCGTTTTCAAAGCAGCTGATGAAGGTTTTCTTTGAGAGCGCAAATGCATTCCTGATAATGAGAATTATTCAATTGTTACGGGTTCTATGTCTAAAATAACGCTGGCAACACTTAATTTTATCACTCGCACTTTATTTACACAAATAATCACAACACTCACTGATCAGTAATGTCTTACAGAAAAATAAGCAATTAAAAACAGATGAATCGATATTGTTGAACTAACAAAGAGATTTCAATAAACTGTACAAAAATCAATCACTAAAAGTTAAAAGGCCGATCTAATATTAAAAAATAACTGTACAATAAACTGTCCAATAATATTCAAAAAGAAACGTCGAAAAAGAACAATTAACTTATGTAGCACTAGTCCGTAAAACAATAAAAGCTATTTAGTAGCTCACTGGTATGAATTAAATAGGAAAAAGAATTATCACTATAGGCACAGAGAAAGAATTATCACTATATAGGCACATTATATAACTGTCACTTTCACAAACTTGTTTATCACGACGAATTTCAAACAAGACTGATCTAATTCACAAAAGTCTACCTCTATTTATATAATTCTCATAATTGAGATATCTCTCAGTTTTTCTATCAACTTCTAAATAAACAATCAAGGAAACTCGAACTTTCCACAATATACGATAAGACTCTATTAATTTCTAATCAAACAACTAGAACATTCTACAAAGATCCAAGCAAACACCATAAAAGTGTCGAAAGCAGAGTAATTAATTGCTCAAAAGTAAACATAGATATTACATAGTAGATAACACCGAGACCACTGTTTCTTTCTTCCTCTCTATTCTCGCTACACAATAAATTCGGGTTGTGTTGTTAATAACTTTCCATTGTAAATTTAAGACATGCAGTCGATTTTAATTGTGAATAAGTAATATTTCCAAGTTACTCGCTTTTGGTCAAACGTTTTCGAGTCACAGAGACTTAACTTTGAAGCCCTTTAATGAATCCACCTGTGAAAAGTACTTTTCAATCAATATTCCATTTGCAATAGAATTTAAAAAGACATTTATTTTATTTCAGTTGGAGAAAAGTGGGCACGGCGAAGAGCTTCCATACGTGTTTGGTGTGCCATTGGACAGTGGCAGTGAGTCCCAGTACCAGATGAACTTCAACACACCCGAAAAAGTTCTATCCGAATACATAATGACTCTTTGGACAAATTTCGCAAAGTCTGGGTGAGTAATATAGGATAAGCATAAATATTATTGAGCGCCTTTCATCGCCGAATAAAAAATAACAACTTGGTTTACTTACATGCATGTAGATTTATTTCTAGTGGCGAAGGTGATATTGTGGAAGATATTCAATTCAATTCAATTTAATCAAGTTAGTTTGAAGTGACTGACAATTGAATAAACTGACAAATATACATAAACAGAATTTATTAATTTCGAATTCCTTTAATTGCTATTACTTTATACTGAAGACTTCCGCAATGGCGGATATTGACAACAGCATTGAACAGCTGATATTTTTGTACAGTAGCATTCATCGATTCTCATCAGCTGTTCAATGCTGTTGTCAATATCCGCCATTGCGGAGTCTTCAGTATAAAGTAATAGCAATTAAAGGAATTCGAAATTAATAAATTCTGTTTATGTATATTTGTCAGTTAATTCAATTGTCAGTCACTTCAAACTAACTTGTGAGATACAAGCCGATATAGCCAAGTTGAAAATGAATGCTGCTGTACAGAAAAGTCTCCATGGTCTAGTGGTTAATGGCGCCCAACCGGCAATTGAGAGGTCCGTGGTTCGATTCCCGGTGGTGACTGATATTTTTGTACAGTAGCATTCATCGATTCCCATCAGCTGTTCAATGCTGTTGTCAATATCCGCCATTGCGGAAGTCTTCAGTATAAAGTAATAGCAATTAAAGGAATTCGAAATTAATAAATTCTGTTCAATTTAATCTTTTATTCAATGAAGTTCACAAAGCATACAAAGTGCAAAACATACCAATAATTACTAATAATTAAATAATTTAATAAATAATTAATTAAACATACCAGTAATTACTAATAATTAATAATGAATTAGATTGAAGGTACAGCTGAGAAAACAGTTATTGAATCAATACTACTTGCTGAAAGAAGAATCTTTGTTGGCAAACAGGAGTGTATTATAGAAACTAATAAAACTAACTGAAAACAACCTATATCCATATAATTATATACATAATGAATAATGAGACTTGAAGTTGTCTCAACATTGAAAAAATAAATGTAATAAAACCATAATTGAATGTGATTGTGATAACTTCAAGTCTCATTATTCAATTTAATATAAAAACTGATACTGTATTTCAATTTAATATATGAGAACAAGAAGAACAATGAACTTGTCTGAACAAGAACGGAAAAGACGGGGACAAGTGCTGCGAGATTATCATCAAAGATTAAAAATGTCTAAATTGTTAAATCGCGGTTCTAAGTGACCAATCACGAAAATAAATATATGGGTTTCACTCACTTTTACTGGAGGTACTGGAGGGATGAATTTCACTTCTAAAGAGAAGCTTCGTCAGCCTGCCGCCAGGGATCAAGATTTGTTTGAAATTGAAATACAGTGTAAGTTTTGATATTAGATTGTTCATCAAGTATTTCGTCATAGAAAACGTCACAGATCTTTTTATTCATTCTGTAGATTTATTGGAAAGACAATTTCAAAAAGTTAACGACCCATGACAGGCCTTATTAATTCCTACATGGGTAATTATATTGCTAATTCTTGTAAACATGTTTTTTACCAACTGTCTTTACTGGACTGACTACAACTATTGTTTTTATGTTTTTATTGTTTTTGTGTTACTGTTTTTATGTTTATGTAAGTTATTGTAGAATATTTATTCATTTTTTCACTTCTAAGAAGGGCTATACATCATGCTAGTGGAAGAGATTCTGATTTTCTTAGTACACAGCAGTTTTGGCACTATAACACGGAAACTTTTTATCAATTACTCACTTATTTGTGTAGTATTTTGGTAAATCTAATTTTCAGCATTAAAATCAAACTCAATGTTTTGGACAATATATAACAATGAAACTTTGTGAAGAGAGCAGTTTGGACTTGAGTCTTTTGCGCCTTCACAGTCATTGTAATTTTATCACAAAAAATAAATGAATAAATAAATAAATAGATAAATAAATAAATAAATATTCACATAGTCACATCTTGATTTCCATTGATTTTCTACAACACTTCATGATAAGTGTTTGTCACTTATTTGGAGTATTTATTCAGATGTGACAAACCTGAAGGGAGTGTTGAAGCAGATGTTTATTAATCAATTTATTTATTGATACAGTAAAAATACGACTTATTGTGAAGAAACAACAGAATTTCAGCCCAAAACTGTCTCTCTTGGTAAATTACTACAAGAGTCCAAATATTTGTAAGCATAGGTTATGTTCAATTCTTGTTAAAAATATAGCTTGCATCTTTTGGAAAACACAATGTCCAAGTTCAATTTTAACGATGAAGAACTTTGGTTCAATTCAATACTCTCAAAGATATATCTGATTTTTTTAAATTGAATTACTGAAATTTAGACTAGAGTATCAGAAAAAGTTGATACAATTTCAATGTTACAGCTGTAGTTTTATAATATTAATATAAAATTTGGCCTTTCATGGTTATTATCACCTATTCTTTCAGTCAGAAGATTAACTTCTAAAGCAATTAACCCTCTGTTAGAGCCACCAATTATTTAGTTCACTCTCCAGTTATTACAAGATTAAATAAGGGACTACTGTCTCGAAACGAGTGTCACTTCCATAGAGTATTCAATTAAATTGATTGATGCTCGTCATGGGAAATAGCAACTCAGGCTTAGCGAATAGGAAATCAAGACATGCAGGTTGATAAGATTCTGAAAATAGTTTACTGTATAATAATCGTAATTAATAGTTTATTTCTTTTTGATTTCTAGGAATCCAAATATCCCAAAACGAGTTCCTTTCATAGACCAGAGGCACAGAGATTGGAGGCATTTCGATTTGACATGGCCAGAGTATACGATTAATAATCAAAGTTTTCTTAGTCTTGGTAAGTGAATAATACTTTATAATATGTTGATCCAACTTGTCTTTTACTCCCTAACTGGCATGTCCAAGAAGCAAGACGTAATCTAAAAATAAAATAAAAATCTTTGTAAATTCATGAGAAGCTTCAAGAGGATTGAATTTAGCTCCATGACTAAATTAATTTTTCTAAGGGCATGATACTGAAATAATTTGAGAATTTAGGACAGTATTTAAAGTCTTTTTCTATTAACTTTTTAAGTGAATTCTACAACTTGCAGTTGAATTTTTATTAAGAATAAGTAGAATTTACTTTCTTAGTAGGCCGAACGTTTTAGAATCTTGGAGATCCATTTTCAGAGGCGTCCTTCTTGATCATCAATGTCAGTTTTTTGGTTAGAACTGACATTGATGATCAAGAAGGACGGCTCTGAAAATGGATCTCCAAGATTCGAAAACGTTCGGCCTACTGAGTAAGTAAATTCTACTTATTCTTAATAAAAATTTGACTGCAAGTCGTTGAATTCACTTAAAAAGTTAATATTAACAACGCAGTTCGTCATGCAACAAGAAATGCAGGTCTTCTTCTAAATTTAACTACCCAATTTTCATTAAATCTTCAATTTGATGTAGCCTACTTTGTTTTGACAAGCAAAGAAATGAAAAACGTGTCCCCTATCAACTTTGACAATTCACTGAGTCTTGGATAACAATGTCGTTATAAAGAAAAGCAACATTTGAGATAGCTTGTGGGCAAAAAGCGTAATATCCGAGAGAAAATGTAGGAATTTTCGAGAGAGACTACAAGAAAAATCTAGTATCTGAGCAAGAATTTGATGTCCTAAGGCAAAAGATGATTTTGTTCCCCATTCTCTCAAATAGAGGGATGGCAAATATTTTATTGATTTATAGCTCTGTCCAAGATAAAAGATACTTGTATTTTACTACTGTGTAGTAGCAGGCACAGACTAGTTGTAAGTGGATTTACAAATCACTGGAATCAATAACATTGTTTTCAGTAGTGATATCTGGATTACATTCTCACAAAAAAAATTTTTTGGGAGTGAGAGGGTCAATATCATAATCATTTATATTCATGAAAAGATCATATATCGACTCAATAAGACACGTTTAAATTTATGTTTTCTGAGTCCATCCAGTTTATGAATTTATTTCCTATGAATGAATTTATTCATAATTTTTCCCCTTCCTTTGTAGTGGCAAAGGTAATATTGTAGGAGATATCCATAATGAATAATACGACAATGTTGTCACAGCCACATTTTATTAAAAAAAGGTGGGATACTAGTTTCGGATGTTACTTCATTATCAATCTCAAAACAAACTGAAACTAAAGTACAGAGTAGCTTAATATATTATATAAAGCCGCGTAGCGCAGTTGGTTGGGGCGTCGCAATGTCGTTTAAGAGGTCGTGGGTTCGAATCCCGCTCCACCGTCAGTTATTTATGTAATCATTCACCTCATTACCCACGCACAAGTCTCTGACTTATGTTAGCATCATCAGCAAAAAAATAATAATAATGAAACCGTCAATGAAGGTCAGCCTATCCCTCAGCCAATAGTAATAATGTATGTATATAGTACCATAGCCGATTCGACTGTAGGTGACTCTTCAGACCTCAACGATATGTTTTAGTCCAAAGAGCGTACTACACAAACGAGGAGTGAGGTAGTTTGTGATTGCTTTCCTCACTGAGCTAATAGAATTGTATCAGTATGCCAAGCCCACCGAAACAAATTCTGAAGCTCATTAAAGTAGTAATAATAAGTATATACTATTAAGTTACCGGTACTCCGTACTTCAGTTTTAGTTAGTTTGAGATTGATAAAGGAGTAACATCCGAAACTAGTATCTTACCTTTTTAATAAAATGTGGTCGCCCCAACTTTGTCTTATCATTCACTATTTATCATTAAATTTCTTAGTTATTATCAAGTATTTATTTCTTAATTAATTTTTATCTTTTCCCATTTCATTAATGCAATACATCATCAATACCTAAGTCTGAAGAGACTGCAGTATATAGCACATAACAGATGTATGATAAAATTGTAATTCCTGGATTTCCATGAAAGGGTAAAAATTATAAAATTAGTAATTAGTAACAGAGAAATGAAAGTAAAATGGAACAGCCTACAGTATATTTGTTATCTAGTGATGTAGAAATATAAATTACACAAAGCCTTCGCTTTATTTTTGAACTCTTCAAATCAGACATTTTTCTAGATTTAATTCAAATTCTTCCCATGAAATAATTAATTTTCATAATTAAATCCATTTTCATGTCAAATCATTGTTTCTTATCCAAAATAGAACAGCTTATCCAGATCAGAGAAGTTGAACGAATAAATGAAAATAAAATCAATAGAATATTGTACGAGATTATTAAAAATAATCACAGTATTTGAAATAGAACCCTAGATTTCTGTTGATATTAATAATAACTATTTTATATTGAACTGGCTATTGTACCCGTCCTTCCTACGGATTATGTTCAGAAATAAGACTAAATATGTTTCGGCTTTTTTGATAGCAACGATCATGAAGTTGTTAGCAGCTTATATAGTAAACAACTTAGAACGTAAACAATTCAGTGACAGTTATCAGAGAGAATATTTGAGAACAGCTGATTGATATATCATGATAAATTACGTGATTTGTTCTTTTGTGGTAATAAAACTTAGAAGAAATGTATCCAAAATCGCACTATACTTGGTTTTTAAACGTTTATTATTCTGTTAAAAAAAGTTAATTTAGTTTTTTTTTGCTAAAGACATTGTCAAAAAGGTTTGATAAATAACTTTAATCCCGATCGATGCTCTCGTTTTTCAGGAGAAGGCCGCGTAAAATGCCTTCGGGGCCGTGACAGACACAAACAGACAGACAGACAGACATACAGAAAATGAGATAAGACTTGTTTCGGCTTCTTTAATGTATAAAACGTAAAAATAACCAAAAAAAATATAATTCTGATAAATGTACAGACAATACTCTAATTTTATTTATATAGATAGAAGATAGAAGAAGATAGATGAAACTCTATCTCACCTAGGGAAGTGATAGCTGTGAGCCATAGCAGGTATCTGTCTGTTCTAGGCCCTCTTTTTAAGAGCGACCTATTGGATTGGCCAGCAAAAAAGACGGTTCTCTGCTGTAAAATCCAACACACGCACAAGTTTCAGACCTATATGAGACCTTTCCTCAAAAAAGAGAAAAATATATAAAAATTTTAATAAATGTATAAAATTAGATTCAGGCTTTAAAATGCAGTAATCTATTCCAACTTTTAGACAAAAATGATAATATACTATGAAATAATATTTGGAATGCAATGATTGCCTAACATTATCATGCTCTTTTATAAAATTGTAAAAGCACTCTTTGACTGGAAATGTATATTTCGTAGTAATAGTGGCATGAGCAGCTGATAGTTTCTGAAAGAGTGTTTGATGTCTTTCTGATAATTATCTGACATTTATTTTTTATATATCTCAACTATCCAGCAAAAATAAATTATTCAATTTATTATAGAAAATGTCTACTGAAAATTCATGTCGTATCAATATAACTGTGATAGGTTCAAATTGGATTACTCTTTATTTCAACATAAGTTTTTCAAAAAATATAATTTTAATGGAGTGAAAATTTCAAAATCAATTTTATCTGAATGCTATAATTACAAGACTTTCTCTTCTACTTTCACCCTTTCACTCTACAAGACTTAAAAAATGTCTCATCCATGTTACAGGTATACCACCAAAGATCAACCAGCAGTACAAAGCTGAATACATGAGATTTTGGAACGACTACCTTCCTGACCACTTAAGGAACCTTCATAACTTGGATGACACCGAAGAAGACATATCTTCGGTTGGGGGATGGCCTGCTCTAAGACCTGTGGATCCTCTTCCCCCTCCAGTTCCCCCTTCACATGGGGAACATCCTCACAGGGGTAGTGGATGGGACCCTTTCTACAATTTTACACAAACTGAATACAAAGAACCATCAGATGAAAGGCAGAAAACTCCTGAAATCTCCCAGGAAGCAAAAGATGAAGAAATCAAGACAGCAGCCTCATCATTAGCCTTGAGTATTGTGATGTTTGTGGGGGTTTGCTTTCTGTTGGTGAATTTATGTGCATTTATTGGATTATGCTACCAGCGGGATAAACTGAGGGTGAGGGAGCGAGTATTTAATACACATTACAGATGCAGCAATGGTAGTATGACTATGGATGAGGATGAGGAGCGGTACATGAGAGCATCTGATAAAGAAGAAGGGGAAACAACAAGGAAGGAAACAAAGAAAACAGAGGTTAAAAGTATATTGAAAAGTACTGAGGGTATATATGAACCTGTGAAAGCTGGAAGCACCAAAACAGCTACTGGAAGTGTTAACAGATGGGTGCCTGTAATGAATCGTCAAGAAAGCAGCAGCACAATGACCATGGATCCTCATACAAAGGTGAGGGAATGGATAGCACATGAAATAAAACGTTGTTCACCCAGATTCCTGAGGAGACATAAGGTTCTAAGGAAAATGGGAAGTACTGAGACATATGCTGACCAACATTCCACTAATACTGTGGGGAAAATGTCATCATTATCATCAAAACAAGATGGAAGTACAAATACATCACATAGGGCAAAAGCAAAGAAAGTGTCTGTAGCTATTGATGCTACCCCTGCTACAAGAAGTCCAAGTGTTCTGCAACAGATTCCAATTGAACTAACAAAGTCCCTTGATGAGGGGAAGAATCTGAATGGGTTGGGTGGGTTGAAAATGTCCACATCATTGGGAAATCTGAACAAACGTCCCTCACTGCAACGATCAGATGCTGTGAATCCTGAAGATAGTGAGATATCTTGCCGGGAATGTTTAAATGGCAGTGAAACTACATCTGTGGACATGTTCTACCCAGGAATTGCAATTGTGCACTCCCATTCCATATCTGATCCTTCACCAGTATCAGAAAGTGGTGACTCCAAGTCCAGTATATCACGTCTGGATAACATACATCTTGTACCTAAGAAGAAAAGTGTGAGTGATGTCTTGTATACACGAGCTATTAAGGAAAATAAAGGTGGCACCTCTAGGAAGGATGAAGTTGACATAAATGTGACATCACGTGATGATGTATCTGTTGATGTTTTTACTCCTCATGAAGATACCTTGGACAATATTAAAAGACGTAACTTCCCCAAGGTACTGCCAGATTTCCCAGAAATGGATGACCACAACACAAAGGCAAACAAAAGAAGATCATTACCTCCATCCTCACATTTGCTACCTCCTCCCTTGGAATACAGTGCAGGTAGCATAACATCTGATGGGAAAGATTATAAGAATCGTGTACCACCTCCACCACCTCCAAGAGTATCAACTTTAGGTAGACGTCCATCTAATAATAGCCCAGTTACTGCAATAAATTCCTCACATCTAACAGTTCATCTCATGAGAAAGGAGCCATCCATTTCTGAAGATAAGGTCCAAGGTTTGATACCAGTGAAGTCACCTCAAGTTCCTCAGGCTGTCAGTGATCAGGGTCAAGGTGGAAAGAAGAATAAGAAGGAGCAAAAGGTAAATGGAAGTAAGGAGTCAATTAGTCCTAAGAAGAATGATGATCAACAAGTTAGGGTAGAACAGATGCCATTGCAACAACAACATTCTGCAAAACAGCACCAACAAAATAAAAAACAACAAGAAAAGCGCGCAGAGCCAAAGATAATCATAAAGCCTTCAACAACCCCTATCACATCCTCCAAAAAAGGACCAGGGTCTACAACATCCTCATCCTCTCAGATTCCAAGGGTGACACATTCCCCAATCATTCCTCAACCACCTGCCACTTCTTTAGGTTCAAAGAAGAATGACCAAAAACAGAAACTAGTGGCTGTCACACCCTCTAAAAGCAATCCAAATGAGAATTTAGGAATGGGCAGGAAATTGAAAATAAATCCAGTGAAAAGAACTGTTTCAACTGAAACTGCTACTGAGATGTCATCTTCTAATACAGGAACAATGAAGAGGATGCCTAAAAAGTGACTTGTTTTGTGAGACTTGGTTACGGGTTTTGTTCCTAAATATTAAACTACTTGTGAAGTGGTCAGAGACGTTTTTGGCCAAATAAACACATTATGATGTGCCATGCATAGTTATAGTTATTAAATATAGTTAACAATCAACTATAAAAAAGTTCATCAAGTATAAAGAAAGTACTATTGGAAAAAGTACTCTAGATTTTTTCAATAGTCAACCATCAATTAATTAAGAGACAGACATTGCTCATTGTATTATGACTGTGTTTCCAGACTAAGCTCTGATTCAAATTTGAATTCAGTCTGTGGCCTTGTGTGAAGCACAAAGATAGATAATACTTCACATGTGGAAGTGAGACTGTTGTCCATTCAAATTTTGTTCTTTTCTGGGTCCCTTCAATGTATTCGACTCTAAATTCGCTTCTATTTGTCTTTGTTTTTGAATCAATTTCTGGGTTTCAAGAGAAATCTGTTGTGATGCACATTCAATGAATTGCATCTCACTCTTGCTTCTGTATGAAGGATATCATTTATTGTTGTGCTTCACAAAACGGAACACAGCTCAGACTTTGTTCCTATTTGTGCCTGGTCTTTCTGCTGTTGAACATATTGTGCCTCTAAGTTGCCTTGAAGTAAATGAGGTACTATGACATTAAGTATTTTGGGTGTAATAATAATTGTTGATTGAGATACTTTCCCATCATTGTGTTTTATTCGTTTGATTCCAATATTATTCATCAATCACAATCAATTAATTGAAAAGTACTTTCCAATTGACTCATAAATACTGATAATATTGATTCAGAAATATTATTGATGAAAGACATTGTAAAATACCATAAATAATTGCAATTATCTCAATAATTTAAAAAAATAATAATTACTCACAGAATTGTTTAAGCAATACTGATGAAATTCATTTAAAAAAACTTCAATGGTATTATAAATAATATTCAGGATCATGAAAGAGGTTCATCATTTCGAAATTCTTCATCATTTTTCATAACCTCACAGGAAAGAAAACGAATAATATGTTGTGATAAATAGAGTAAAACTGTCATCATTCATACCATCGATTTACTTCAATCAACAATTACAATCCAAGAATAATGATTCTAGTGTTATTTTAAGTAAATTTACAGTCATTTCAATGACAAAAATCACATTCAATTTCAAGTGGATTGATCAAATCATCTCAGGGATATTGATTATAAATTATTATAAAGTGGATTGAATATCCCAGGACTGTCGTTTTCTATTGTAATCAATTGTTTTAAGTGTAAGTAATAATATTGTAATATTGTTTTTATGTTTTAGTGTGAATGGGAGTGGTTGAGAAGCATGTGAGTGTAGTGGACAAGGGCTCTTATATTTATCATATTTTTGTTAGTATAGTTTTAATCATTCTAAAAACTCATCTACTTGTTGATAATATGCATATTATTTTTTCTTACTTAACTGTAAAGAAAACAGTAAAAAATTATCAGAACATAACAGAATAGGATGTTTGCACATTGGAGCACCAAACATTCGAAGATGAACTAAATCAAACACATGCTGTGGAATGTTGTCTGCCATATTGGAACTGCGTGAGTTCCTCAAAATGTGTAAGATTTTTGTTGGTGGTTATCCTCCACTACAGCGGTTCCCAACCTGAGTTACGCGTGCTCCTTAGGAGTACACAGTGTCCTAGTTGGGGGTACGCAAAAAATAATCCATAATGGCGAATGTTCATTGTCTAGTGGCATAGACTAAGGAATGGTTGTTCTATGCTAGTGGTGAGCAGTTTCTGTTGTGTGACTGTTCTGTCTATAATGTATTCTATTCTGACACTTCTATGTAGGCTATATTTTAGTAACATTTTGAAATTTAAATTATAATATTCATCTCTAAACATATTATGTTTGATGTCCTTGATAAAAGAAATTGGTGTTCAGCAGAAATTATTGTGTTGCCCACTATTTTATTTCTTTAGCTGAATTCCCATTCATAGGCGTCGATATGTTGTTCAAATATTGCAATAAATGGGCATTAAACCCTCTATAATATTGTTATAGTAAAGTAAAAAAGTAGTTAGGACTTTGGGGGTACAATGTCTGTAAAATATGGTCTAAGCCTAAGGGGTACACAGAAGAAAAAAGGTTGGGAACCGCTGCTCTACTATAATGGGTGCTTCACTGTGCAACCACCCTGGAAGAATCAGGAAGCCTTCTCATGCTACAATAATTGTTATTTTTTGTGTAAATTCAATAAATTTAAATTGCGTTCAATAATATTATTATGGTTGTTTGTCAGACTCTTACGAGAAAGTCTGACTGCATTGTTTGTTATAAATACCATATATACTGTATCTCTATAATTTTTTTATAACACTTTACTGTATCTATGTAATATTTGTCATTTTTTACAGTACCTATTATCTCATATTTCTAGTTGTCAGTTTCTTCGAATAAGTCAATCGATAATTTTTTGTAGGAGATCTTGAAATAACTCTATCAAAGCTTGAAGTAGAATAATACTAAGGGTGCAGCTTTCCATGTCATTATTATGAACATCAAACCTCAATGAGGTATCAATCTTTGAACGGATGAGGAATCGATTAAATTCAAATCTCAATTTTCCTGGAAACCTCAATCAAGCCATTACTTTTCAATTTGAATCTCAGGTAATTAATATTGAATTCAAATCTCAATTATCCTGGGAACCTCAGTCAATTAACTAGTCATATTTATACAACTGCCCTTCTATTAATGAATGATTTTCAAGTACTGATGAGTTATTAGTGAGCAATTTTGTTCTCACAACCGCAATTTCAAAGCCGGAGAAGTCAAACAAAATATGGCATTGGTGAAATACCCAACTAATTACAACAATTTTATGCTACCTTTATCAACTTTTATTGTATGAGGTTGCATGTGAAGAATAATGAACTTATCTCCTATGTACAAAACAGGAAATCATAAAAAATTAATGAATGGGAGAAGTAGGGAATATGGAAACCTACAATAAAGTACTTATATAAGTTTACAAGATATTAATTACCGTATACTTTTTGCAGTATACCAAATTGTCATGAGGATCAAATTTCAGGATTAAAGCTAAAGAAATCGGAAATTTCGCCTTGTTAGTAGAATAATAATTATGAGATATTAATCCTTTGATGTCACAATAATTGACAATATGTTCAAAAATGTCAAATTATCATTTATACTCTATTGATTATTGTATTGTAGATTCCCGAGATACAAACTTCTTGCTACTGTTTCTAATATTTGTAATTCAAAATCTTCAATACTATGATACGGTAATATTGACAAAATTGAAAATTTATCATTGTCCGTATTTGCTATTCATGAGTATTATCGAATAATGAGCTTATCCTCTAGGAACAAAATAAGAAATCATAAGACATCGCATATAATAGTTTAATAGCTGAAATCTTCATACCTAATGATTTCAATTGAACATATATATTTTTCTGAAAATTTACAAGTTATACGGTTGTATATAGTCATAATAAGCTGGTATAATAATTATTTTGACTTTATCACTATTTTCTACCTTTATTCATAAAATAATAATAGAATGAAAGATTGACAATAAAAGACTTATGCATATTATTTCATGCATTTTTATTCATGCTTGATTTCGTTGAGGTTAGGTTAGATTAGGCTAGGTAAGGTTAGGCCAGACTTCTCTTTTTTAAACTGCTTAGGATAATTCATTTTGAAGCCGATTTTTCCATGCATTTTTATTCATGCTTGATTCTTTTAAGGTTAGGTTAGATTAGACTAGGTCTACAATGCCTACATGAGTCTTGAGACTTGTGCGCGAGTAATGAGAAGAATGACAAAATATTCAAAAATCGAGCCCGTGGCCACAGGAGTAATAGCTAGCCAGAGTCGTATCCGAGACAAGCGCTCCAACCGATTACGTCACTCTGGCTGCCGATTTTGATCTCTGTGAATATCGGTAAAAAGGAACTGACCTTGAGCTGGTTTAGAGTAGAAATTGGTAAGTGTGAAGATTGAATTGGATAAAATAAGGAATGGTTGGTATGACTAAATTGAAAATTTGTAAAGAAATCAGCAGTAGTGGGCTGTACCTGTTGTATCTTCACTTGATTATGTTTTTTAATAAATAGATAAATAAATTTCTAATATCGAGACTTACACTGTATTTCTATCAAAATTGTGATTGCCACTCTAAAAAAATCATAGTTAAAACGGATGGATGCATTTCGCTTCTAAAGAGAATCGTCTTCATCCGCCTTTCTCAGAAGCGAAATATGTCCCTGTAGTTTAGAACAGTAACAATCACAGTTTATATAGAAATACATTTTTGATAGTACAAAGAAAATACACTTATGATGGTGGAATGAAATATGATAAAAACATTTAGAAATAAACATTTTAAATGAAAGGAGAAATTAATATTTTAAAAAGGATTATAAATTAATATTATTCATTTATTTATTTATTCATTTAAATAACATACAATCAATGTGAATACAACAGGCTAATGCCCAAAGCTGCTTTTCAGAAAATTTCAAACTAGAATCAAAATCTTAGGTTAGATCTTATTTTTCACTGGAAATTTCACCTTGAAGCACAATAATTCAGGATTCTTACAGAAAAAACAATATTAATTCTTTATTCCATTTTAAAGCACCATCACAGTCCAAAAGAAGTTGATATAATTTCGAATTTTGAGATTTTTGAGCCAAAATTCTACACTGGTTACAACATTATAATTCCTCCATTATCTTTAAGGATTTGTATGCTTCACTGTGCAGCACATTATAAATAGAGAGATAATGGATATTTGCAAAAATAAAGAAATGCTTTTAAAGTAGGAAATAGAAATTATGAATGGAAGGATAAATATATATTTCAAAAAGGATGAGAGGGCTTACTATACGAAAGTAAGTAGTTTGTTGATCTACCAAGAATAAAATATATATTTTATTCATTCAATTATTATAATATCAGGCATATTTGAAATTAACAATTTCATTGAGGCTGTGCGCAGGGTTGTTGGTAATGATTTTTTTCTAAAGTTTCTTGTATTGGATGTTATTAAGGTAGTACTTAAATTGCTGTCGATTGTCATGAGAAGAATAATTATTCTCGTCAATTATTTTGTGAAATAATTGAATGTGTGGTTCAAACTTGTAATTCTTCGTTTTTTGAGGGCAATAATTGATCTCATCTACAAGTAGTTTTATGCCCGGTTTCTGAGTTGTCCATTAAGTTTAATGGATCATTAACCCATTGCTCCAGCATTGAGTTAATGGTCCATTAAGTTAATGAACAACTCAGAAACCGGGCATTAAACTTTTTTTTTATAACTGAAAGGCACCTTGAAAAATGATATATAGCTCATTTTGATCAATTACTTTTTTCAAAAGGTTTTTAGAAAATCGCAAAACGTTTCAGTTTTTCAAAAATTTTTGCTGGCAAAACTGATATTGTTTGATAGAAAAATATTTCGGTTTTCCCCTAGGTGTCTTCCACCTATAAAAATCATTTTCAACAAAATTTTAAGTTTAAAATAACTTGTAGGAGAGATTAAACAAAAACAAATCAATTTGAACCCACCCTTTTCATAAAATAATTTATTATTGTTTTGAATATCCATTTTTGTAAATTTCAGTGTTTCTATTTATATTATGTAGAAACTTGCTGTAGAACTGACGTTTTTCAGTCTGCAACCAAACGCCGAAGAAGAACCACATAGTTCAAAACGCGTCCGCAGGTCAGTTCTGCACAGCAAGTTTCTACATACGAATAAATAATAATTTATGAGAAAAATTTCCCTCACGACAATAGATCACGCGTAGATTCTTTAATAACATTCAATTCAAGAAACTTTAAAAAAACTATGACTAAAAACCACGAATACCGCACAAGGCTGCACACAATTTGGCAGCACTTTTAGCAGCTCAAAATGGTAGCTAATTTACTGAGAATGATGTAATTCAAGCTTCAGCATTTATTAACAAACTTTGTTTATCTATGGTTTCACCTGCATCTGTTGAAGTATAGCCTGAACACAATGTCAACAATGTAAGCTGACTAATTTGAATAACACACTGCTCTCACATAAAGCCATGTAGGTTATTCCAATCCCTTGAATATTGTTACAGTGTACGATTAATCAACCTTCTCTCTTATTCAATTCAACATTATTTATACATATAACATATTCAACATTATTTATTGAATAATAAGTCATCCTTTTCTTGATCTTGTCTAATGAAATCTTTATTTGATAAATATGTGGTAGGTAGCCACAAAATATCTAGAAATAGCCCAATTCTCACCTTTTCCTTAGACGATTTTCCTTCAGAATAATTTATAAAAATAATTTTCTTCGCTGGTGAAGACACTGAAATTTCTATTGTAATGAATTTAACGACTTGTAGTCAATTCAAATTGTGAATGAATAATATTTCCACTCACTGAGGCCAAACGTTTTCGAGTCATGAAGATCCATCTTCAAAGTAGTTAAATTTACAATAAAGAGTGAATGTTAAAATCGCAGATCGTTATGGAAAAAGAAATCCAAGAATGACACTGAGACTTTTGAGAGGGTAATGAGATGGATGATTTCACAAAATATGCCGGGCTGAAAGGGAATCAAGCCCGTGACACCAAATTATAGCAGACCTTTTTTTGTAGATTACGTCTTGGAGACTCCAGTTAAGGAGTATAAGACAAGTCATATCAACAATTATACACTAGATACCATAATTCCTCTATCAATTAATTAGTTGAGATGAGGCTTAATTTTGATGTGAAAGGAACTCTTGTACACTATAAAAAGCTTTATCAACTTAATATTTTTTCAATTTTTTTTAAATATTTCTATATTTTCAAGACTCTTTAAAAACTGCCTATTGTAGAATTTCCTACCAATATAATTAGGTTTTTGTTTGAATAAGCTGCTATTATATTGTGACTCACCAAGTGATAATATCCTCAGCTTCTTGTATTATAATCATGAACGTCAAGATTTTGGTTAATATCATTCGTTTTTACATATAAAGTAGCTTCATACACATATAAGCAGGGTACAGTTAGGAGACCAAGTCTCTTCAACAACGGCCTACATGAATCTAATCTATTTACTCTTTCTATACACCTAACCGCTTTCTTTTTGATCTTAAACACCCTATCAAGATTTTGTTTTGATGAATTACCCCATACTAAGATAGCAATCCTAATATGTGACAGTAAGAGCCCATGGTAAGCTGTAAAAAGTAACTTTTTGTCATTCAATGTAGCGAGCTGTCGCAGGACAAATACCCCAGATGAAATTTTACAACATATTTTCTCAATGTATGGAGCCCAGGTCAATCATCTATCCAACAAAACTCCTAGAAATGCAATGTTTTCTTCCTGGTCTAGTTGATTAACGTTTACAAATACGTTTACAGACCTATCTTCATTTGAATTATGTTTGTTTTTGAAATCTGTGATGTTTTCCATGACGAAATACTTAATGAACAATCTAATATTAAAACTGACACTGTATTTCACTTTTAAATCATGTTTTACTCACATATATTGGAGATGCTTGAGGAATGCATTTCACTTCTGAAAAGAAGCTTCGTCAGCCTCGTTTTGTTTTTGAATTGAAGCACTCCAGCTTGGACCTCTAATTTATTAGATTTATTCTTTACTATACTATTCCCAACTACTGTAGTTAGTTCTACATATTTTTAATTAATAGCATTTTTGGGAATTAGAAATTAATAGATTCTTATGATTACTTACTTTAGTGCTATGGCCATTGAGTATTGCTTCTACGATATTATTCAAGTCATGTACAGTACAGACTCTTTTTCGAACATATAGGCTCTGATCAGTTTTTAAATATTTCTTTCTCTTTTCTCGTGTGAAAATAAACTGTAAAAAATGTTTATAAAGGGAAATTAAAGTTGATATTTTATTTGACAAAACACTTTGTCTTGTGTTTTGGCTAGGAAAGTAAGTTATTGACAAACTTAAGTTCATTAACACAGTAGTGAAGAGAATAAAATCACAACATAGATTATTTGATGATTTATATTTCCATTCCCAGACATCAAGAAAATTTTATTATTTTGTGACAATGTTGTTGCTAAATTCTATAATTCATTGAGTGAACTACACAAAATTCAAGTGCGGTTCCAGGCAATGGGAGCCATGGCCCCCCCAATATGGGATATTTACTGGTGAAGGGCCTTGCAAAAAAGGTCAACAAAACCCATTATTGTAACCCCCAAAAAACTCCCGACCTGGGACTGCTCGTGGCAAAATTAAATTGAAAGTGAGTCAATTCACTTTGACGTGATGAGTCAAAGTGATTAATTATTATAGTCACAAGAGCTTCAAACTTATGCCAGTAAAATTGGGAGCTGAGTTTTCAAATTCTTGTAGCTTTTTTTACTAAAGGTTTTTACATGAAAGTTGATGTTCAATGACATACACTGGCTGATGTTATGTGGGGCCTACTACTATTAATTGGATTGGACGAGAGTTAGATTGAGTTTAGAGCCTCATCTTTTTAAAAGCATGTAGATAAATGTGTAAGTTAATTTAAATGCAAAATAACTAGACAAATTTAGCTAACAAATTCAGCTTTAAATCAAAATGATAAAACGCTCGTCATTCTACTTTGATTGGAATTTGGTTCTTCAATGTAGAAATAGCCAAGTCGACCCTCTTCAAATTTTGAGATATGTTTTTTGCCATTTTTGAATATATAGTCAAATATCTAAAAAAAACTGTACTTACCAACTTCTCACATGTTTTATTTGACTTCAAGCTTATTCTTTATTAAACCTGACGATTTACAAGTAGAATGAATTATTGTTGTGAATATCCATTCTCGTGAACTGCAGTATAACTATTCAATTCATATGTAGAAACTTGCTGTGCTGAACTGACCTAAGCTTCTACATATAAATGGAATAAATTACTGAGAAATTCTGGATTGGTGAACTGATGGGGATAGCTGCAAACTGAGGTCATCTTCAATTATGTATTTTAGTATGTTAAGTATTTCCTGACCGTGTTTTTATCACCTTTTTTATTATATCGGTAAATATAACAAGCTCAAGAAGAAGTGCTTGTAGCATGTTGCAATTGCAAAACGCTCTACATACAATGGTAAAATGGTTGTCCCAATTTAATTATTTTTTGTTATTGTGCTGTATATTTTGGGAGAAATAGATCTTGACCTTTTAAATGTCACTTATACAAAATAACCTACCAAAATAGAATAAAATCACCAAGTTACAGATTCTTCGCTTTCTGAATAAGAAGAATTTCCCAGAGATGATTGATTGTCTCAATTCAATTGATTCCACATTGATTGGAAGGATAGAGCCCACATAAATCTGAAGCCTGTGCGTATGCGAAGATGGTTGATAAAAAATCTAATATCAAAACTGACACTGTATTTTATTTCTATTTAATATATGATTTTCACCAATGGATGCATTTCACCAGGATGCATTTTACTTCTAAAGAAAAGCTTCATCAAATTGTCATCAGATGAAGCTTCAGAGGCTGATGAAGCTTCTTTTAAGAAGTGAAATGCATTCCTCCAGTATCTGCAGTATGAGTGAGTGAGAATCATATATTAAATAGAAATACAGTGTCAGTTTTGATATTAAATTGTTCATCAAGTATTTCGTCATAATGAACATGACAGATGATAATTGAGGAGTCTGAACTACAGTTTTAGGTGGGCCCCGAACTACGAGGAAGCGATTTATAGCAGAAGTCAGTCTTAAACTACTGAACTATATATGTATTCCTGAGAAGAAATGAATATTGAATTTCCATCATGCTAGTAATTGTATCGTAATTTGTATCATTAAAGCAGGTTACAACTACCAGAATGAATAAAATTCACCTAGTTACAGATTTTTCGCTCCCTGAATAAAGGAAATTCAACAATTTCCATGCCGCGAGAAATACAGAATATGAGAACTTCTAAAATATTTCTGGTGAACTAAAAAGTGGGGTTGCCAAGTTTGCTAGCCAACCAGCCTGGAAGTCGTTGCCAACTATTTGGACATTCAGTGTTACCCTGCAGTTTTGTTACTCTGCAGTGAAACACGATTCGAATATTTTGTGCTCAATTTTCGGAAGCACACATCACATTATTTTCAACTCAGCTGTAAATCCGATATAACGATGGGAGTTGTTGGAGCGATGAGACTCCGCATCACATTTTATAAGCTGTTGTAAGCTTTATAATCACTTACTCGAGGATTCGGAGCTCACCTGAATTTGTTGTAGTTCCACTACATGTTCTCCATAACCTCACTTGCTCAACACTCCTTAGTCAAAAAATATGATATTTTCGAAAAACAATATTTAAAAGTGATTTAGACTCAATGCTTAATGCTCATTCTGTTATTGATGATAGAAACTGTAAAAATCAATATTTCAAAAGCTCAAATCTTTCAACACCCCTTCGAAATTGTCCCTTTCATCTAGTAAAGTGTTACCTTGCATTTTGAGCAGCTCTTAAATATTTGTGTAACTAGAGTGCAAAGCAGCGTTTTTCTCATTCGAGAGAAACAGTTTTTTTTCACGAGCCGAAGGCGAGTGAAAAAAGTTTTTTGAGTGCAGAAACAATACTTTGCGTTCGAGTTACACATTAAATTTTTCCTACAGTAATGTATAAAGTAATTTAAACAGAACAAAACAGGACATGCATAACCTGACAATTCCTCACATAACCTATCTTCAAATCAAATAGATTTCAACTACAACAACTATTTCACAGCTGAAGCAGAGTAGCCAACCTATTTTTGAATGCAGAACAGGGAACCTGCGTATTACATGCTCACTATTTTGTGTTGTTTGGTTGCAAATCTGGAGTGCAGAAATAGTATATTACGTTACTAGGCTGGGAAGAAACGTTTTGCCGGTCGAACATATGATAGTTTATAGTTTAGAAACGAGAATATGCGAGAACCGGCAAAAGTTTACAGCCATGTATTGTACGATATTTTTGGTTCTACTTGATAAAAAGGCATGATACAATCAGCTGGATAATATGCGAGACATTCAAAAGTATGTAAGGTAATAATTGAATCAGCTGCTTTTTTTTTATTCAGAATTTGATGGGCGAATTTCCATAAACCAAAGTAATGATAGCCTAGTAAGTACAATCAGCTGGATAATATTTGAGACAGGTATTGAGTCATAGCTATTGAGTAATGTAATTAGTTGACTATATCTATACATAATTATGATATATAAATGTGAGTCAATGGAAAAATCTTTGCCGCTCACCATCTGTTTTCTCCTATCTTGTACGGCTATAAGGTCATATTTGCCAGCTGATTTTTCCGATCTAGTATGGTAAAGAGGCACTTTCCATATGTGACAAATCTATGGAAAGTAGCTACTTTCTATCAAGTGTAACAAAATAGTATTTTATGTTACTAGGCTGGAAAGAAACGTTTTGCCGGTCGAGCATATGATAGTTTACGCACAAGGTGCTGCCGAGTGCAGAAACGTGAATATGCAAGAACCGGCAAAAGTTTACAGCCGTGTAATGTGCGATATTTTTTGTTACACTTGATAGAAAGGCAAGATACAAGCAGCTGGATAATATGCGAGACATTCAAAAGTATTCAAGACAAGTGAATCAGCTGCTTTATTTGGATTCAGAATTTGATGGGCGAATTCCCAGATTAAAAACAAAATAATGATAGCCTAGTGCAATCAGCTGGATAACATTCAAGACAGGTAATGAGTAGCCTATATGTGAGTCAACGGAAATTTTTTTTGTTACACTTGATAGAAAGTAGCTACTTTACATAGATTTGTCACTTATGGAAAGTGCCGTACTAGATCGGAAAAATCAGCTGACAAATAGGGCCTTATAGCCGTACAAGATAGGAAAAACATATGGATGTGCAGCAAAAAATTTTCCGTTGACTCACACATATATATATATATAGTCAACTCATTACATTACTCATTACCTATGACTCAATACCTGTCTCGAATATTATCAAGCTGATTGCACTAGGCTATCATTATTTTGGTTTATATCTGGGAATTTGCCCATCAAATTCTGAATCTAAATGAAGCAGCTGATTCACTTGTCTTGAATACTTTTGAATGTCTTGCATATTATCCAGCTGCTTGTATCTTGCCTTTCTATCAAGTGCAACAAAAAATATCGTACATTACATGGCTGTAAACTTCTGCCGGTTCTCGCATATTCATGTTTCTAAACTATAAAGTATCATATGCTCGACCGGCAAAACGTTTCTTTCCAGCCTAGTAATGTAATATACTATTTCCGCACTGGCGCAGGAATAGACTATTTTGCGTGCTACAGTTAGTGCAAATTGGGCACTTTTTTGGGTCACTGTAGGAAAAATCATTTTCAGCAGTTCTGCATAGCAAGTTTCTACATATGAATAGTTATACTGCAGTTCATGAAAATGGATATCCACAACAATAACATGAAGGATTATTGAAAACGCACTTTACTAGTGAATTCAACAATTATGCAATCATGTGATGGTAATTTCGCATTGTTGGGATGCTTTCCCAGACGCTGCCAGAGGCCGTTTTTTGTTCAAGAAAGTTAATTAGTGTAGTTTATTTTTGATTATTCATGTTTAATAATTTATTGTAGTCTTCATGGTCACTGGCACTCAGCCCCCAACATATGTCGAGTCCTCAGATAATCCAATTCAATCTTTAATAGTTATTTATGTATTAAGAGCATGAAGCGCGACTTTATCGCTCGAGCCAAAACATTTACTGCGCGATGCATAGCAGAGCGCAGTAATTTTGCGAGAGCGATAAAGAAGCTTCACGCGCGAATTGCAGACAATATTTTTTCTAAAACTGCAGTTCTGGATTCCAACACAATAAAAGCTTGTAATTTGTAACATCACAGACCATGCGCGGATTTGGTTAGCCAAATTTTGAGGTTATGTGAATTTCGCGGATTCCGTGATCCACCAATGAGAAGACATGAAAATCAAAACAGAAGCGTAAAGAAAACAGCTGGCGAGTGTAAAGTACTTTACCGCTTGCGGAGCAGTAAAGAGGCAGTTTACAATTAGTTTTCAGTACGTAAAGAACTACTTTACGAGCAGTTTTAGGAAAAATATATTATTTACAAATTCAAAATAAAACATTAAAAAACGTGACATTAATCAAGGAAATGTGACAGAGTAAGAAAATTATTTGAAAACCAGATTTTATTATCATAATAATTTCACGATTATTATTATAAATACATCCGATTCATAAATTCACAAACAAAAATTTACACTCGTATCATTCTGAAAAATTAACAGGGAACTTTTAATATTCAATAATAATTTTTTAGAACTATTTAACAAGGAATTCTTGATGATAGGTATATATAGATCGTGATTTATCGTTCTTCCAAACATACAGCACTCATAATATACATCATTAATCCCATTCAACCATAAAACTTCGAATAAAAATCTATCATCAATAATTTTTTAATTATTTATACATCTTCGACATCTTTTCAAAATACGAATAACGTTTAGTTCTCAGAGGCTAGAACTTTCAACTAGAATTTTTGAATGGTAACTTTGAACGATAGTGATAAATGGTGATTATTTTACAAATATGGATGATAATGGTTCTCTGAAGGTAAAATTATCAACAATATCATGTCATTAAATTCACACTCAATTTCTATTTTACAGAAATGATAAACCGCCATGACTGAGTAGGATTTAATATTTACACTGTACAAGTGATTCATTATTTCTATAAAATATATTACAGTTTACAGTTCAGAATGTATTATAATACCTGTACTTTCCATAGTAGAATGACTTCTTCATATATAAGATAGAAAACAATTTGATAATTATTGAGTTTGGAATTTAATTATCTTGTTACCATTATTTAGCAATTCAATAAAAAATGTATATTTTACTAAATAGATTGATAAGTAGAACCCAGCTGTATCAAAAACATTTTTAATGAACAATAAGACTTGAAACTTTTACAAGCACATTATTTATTGAAAATCGTGAGATATTAGTCTTTGTTGTTTCACCATTATCAATCTCACACAAGAGTTTGTTTGAATTTGATAATGGTGTGACAACTGAAACTAGTATTTCACTGTTTTCAATAAATGTGGTTGTGACAACTTCAAGTCTTATTATTCATTGTGAATGTCTTCCAAAATATCACCTTCGTCACTAGAAAGTAGGAAAACATTTTTTGATAAAATGAGAATTGAATGATTTCCATAAATTATTTTGTAATGAATTCATGATCTTTTTGGTAATAATTATTTGTTGGAAGCTGTATAAGGAGAAAATTATTTCCATCAATAATTTGTAATGTTTTATAAATTGATTCAAAAGAATATTCAGATTCAAGGAAGATTGATGTCATAGCATACAAGACTGGATAGTTTGCACCTTTTGTCACCTATTTTTACAAAGAGTGAGTTATTCATTACAGAATTTTGTCAAATAATGAATAATGGATGTAAAAAATAATATTGTAGTCCAATTCCTCAATATGTGCTACTTGATTCCTCTTGAAGGGTCATTCATAATATTGTCAAATAATGAATCCGAAATGCAATAAATAATTTCTCTCAAAAGTTTACTTCCATTATGTACTGAAAAATGAATTTGTTTTGAAACGTGACAAGCTTTGAGTCAAATATATTGAAGAAGTTCTAGGAAGGGTTGAAAATCACAAAAGAGGCTTCACAAGTCTTCCTTAACGAAACTTCAAATTATATTCATAAGTGGAAGCCACAATTTTTTGACTTTGAAGTGATTATTTTGAGTTTGTAATCATTAAATATGAATCCTCTTCATTCAAATTTATTCCTAGATATAGGTACTTGAACTAAACTTCAAATATAGGCCCCACATAATATTTGAACAGAATACTTAGATCTATGATTGGATATCATGGTTTTCACATTCACAATCAATTAAAGTAATTCAAGAACTGAAATTCCCAATGACTGAAATACATTGATGGGAGCATTACTCTTGATTAGCTTGGATTTATCTTGACTTCTTGTGGTTTAACTTATGTATTACATCTGATAACCCATTCAATGACTCATCTCAGAATGCAATGTAATTGTCATGTACTATGCAATCATAATTTGGTCACATAATTTCAAAATTATGATTATTAAAACACACTTGAAATTAAACACTCAAAATGAGTTAAGGAGTGTCTTGTGAGGAAGAGTGTGACTCATGTGATTCATGCCATTGATTGAACCTTCTTTTATCATTGAAAAATCAGTATTTTCTTAGAACTTCAACAATCTCTCCCAGTAGCAGCACACAGGCTAGTATCCATGAAACTATTTTGATGTAATACATTTAAAAAGATTAGCTCACCTCACATTAAACAGTCTTTTCAATAAAAAAATTATGATATTCCATCTTGGGAGCTACAAATGAAAGGATAAAACTCTAATACATATTTACACCTGATCCAATAGTAATTGTATATCACAACTAATCTGAGAGAAAAATAGAAATATCGATGTTTATTTATTATTTACAATATGTTCTTGTTTTTACAAAATAAATGAGCGTTTTTCTCAATCATTACTGGGTGACAGGAGATTTTCTGAGAAGTGAGGGAACTACAATAATTAATTATTACCAATGAATTGTATCCTGCGAATGGATTTTATTTTTTGAATTGATCAAATATCAAAACTGACACTTTATTTTCATTTAATATATATAATTCTCACTCACTTATACTGGAGACACTGAAGGTGTCAGTGAAAATCATATATTAAACAGGAATATAGTGTCAGTTTTGACATTGTTCATAAAGTATTCCGTCATGAAAAAAACACTACAGATGATAATAATTTCAGATGATAGCCTAATAAATGCCAAGTATTCATGCAATTTATGCAGTGGAATCATAGTATATATTTGATGATTTCACAGTACAAAATGTTGTAGTATTTTGTAATAAGTGAAGTTATCTATTTTTTTCTTCAATTTTGAAAACGCTTTGTGACAGAGTCGTACTGCAGTACGCCATAATGGTTGAAGACTTGAAATTACCCATGAATGTGTATAAGAACTCATTCAAGCGACAGAGACTGTTCCACATCTTATTTCATTCATTCATTTACTCATTTATTCATTTATTATCCATAACACAAAACACAATCAAGTAGAGCTACAACAGGCATAGCCCACTACTGCTTTCTTTACAAATTTTGAATTAATTATTCAAATTTAGGTTATTTCAGTCAATTTCAACAGCGGGAATGTTTTTAAAAATAGAATTGAGATATAGAAATTATAGAATGAATCATTTATATTTTGAAACATTAGATATTCCACAAATACCAAAATCAAGATATCAAATTTATTTGCAACAACATTTTATGTGGTCTTCTAGCTCATTCAAATACTCAATTTTATCAAACTATCTATCAATAGGTCGATTCTGTAATTGTATGCAATGATTTCCCAGTTAACAGACAAAAAATATTTTTTGTATCCATTCTAATTCTCAAATGATGACAATATTGGGACAATTTATTACAGTATTGATCACTCAATAGATATTAAATCAAATTATTTTCATTCAATCTAAAATGTTTTGCAGTCATTTATCATTCCTTGAATCTTATTGTTAATGTTTGAAACAATAAAACTGTAGTAAATAAAATCAGTACACTTTTCAGTATTCCTCATCTCACCCCTGCAATATTATGTTCAAAATTTAAAAAAATATATAATAATTATTTCTAAAACCTTCGAACTAATACCTGAATATTCAAGTGATCAATTCCTTTCAACCTGTCAAATCCTCTAAACTTGATACGTTCAATCTGCGGAAATTGAGCATCAATAATTTTGTTATATGTTCAAATAGCTATTAATGGAGACTTTGATTCATTAAAATACATCAAGAGCACCCAGAAAAGATTGAGATATTCCCGATTCCTACACTCAAAATTGTATGATTGTGAAGTTCATCCTGCACCCGTGAGAATGATCTCAATAAACACAAAATTTAACAATCAATGTTTTTCATTTTAGAACACATTGAGTTCATCTTTCAATTCCAAACAAAATTCACATAATATTTACAATACTCATCATTTTTACACACACTCAATAAAAGGTGAGTCCTCTTTCACACTCACACTCAATAATAGATCACGAAATATTTACAAACGATCCTCACAAGGTGAGTGTTGCTGTCTTTCAAGGAACATCAAACCCTCATTTCACTCATGGCTGCCTGAGGCACCCTCAGCGCCGATTTTGTATGTTGTTGTTGTAGGGTGGGATTATTTTGTAGATGATGATGACCTGTGAGGAGAGGTTGGGATTCGGGGGGACTTTTACTCCTAGGAGGAGGAGGGGGTCGAGGGAGGGACATGTGGAGAGTTGCAGACCCATTGGGAGGAGCAGCAGATGTTGACATGTCCATTGTGTTCAGGAGTGCCAGGTTCCGGGGAAGTGTTGATGCCCCCAAATCAGGACGCAGATTCTGCTGGGGTTGGCAATTTTGAAGGGGTTTGGACGGTGTCACATGATTTCTAGGCAAAGTGGCAAGGTTATGATGTCCTGAAGGTGATGAAGATGATCTAGGCAATGTTCCACCTGTAAGTATCATTGTTGATGTGTCATGTTCCACATCAACTATCACGCTCGCAGAAGTTGCATGATGGAAATGTTTTGATGTTGTTGACTCAAAACTGTTGTCCCTCTGTTGTTGCTGCATGCTTTTTACTTCTAACCTAGTTTTGTCCCTTTGGTAGTACACTCCAGCAAAGATTAAGATGTTTAGAACCAATAATGAACACCCTATCGCAATGGTTACACTGAGTGCTGTGGAGTATGCAGCATATCCAGCTGCTTCAAAGCTTGCCAAAGTGTCGGAAGCGTTTGCAACATGAGGATTGACATACCCCTGATTGGATCCTGTGACACTTATGCAAGTGGTGACCATGGTTTCCATGGTTGTTACAGGGAGAACAATTTCTGCAACTGTGCCATTTTGGGCAGAATTCCCCCTCCGACGAACATCCCCAGCTGCTGCTGCCGCTGAGACGGGTCCACTGCGACTGAGAGGGTCAGGGCGAACGATGCCATCATAAAGGTCATTGTCGTTGTGATTCCGGAAGAGGTTATGGCGAGCTACCACATCTTCCATGCCTGCACGATGGAGCTCTGGAATCAGGCGTAGCCATACTGATAGCTGGTGAGCGCGGTAGTGGTTCTTCATGCGTGGTTTCATGCCTGGAACATATTTGAAGTGAATGATGTTATTAGGAAATGGTGATAAATTGAGATTATCACATTAGAATAATTGAGTCTGGGAATTTAAAATTTATATGATAAAAGAAGGTTTGTTTTTAAGTTTCGTGGACTTCAGAAAAACTGTAACAATATTATAAACACTAAATTTCGCGCAAAGCTTACTATAAACTCAATTCAGTGCACTTTGGAGCTCGATTTCTCATTTCTATTTGAATTTTTCAAAAATAATTTAAAAATTTTGGCATTTTTGTAAAACTCATTAGATGTAGCACTCACAGACCAGCTGATAACATGATATGTCACTATGGTGCTGATAGACTCGTTTACAGAAACATTATTTGTAGATTATTGTGTTTGTAAAATTTGTGTTCTTTTCAACCGGTAAATCAGAGTAAAGCTAGGCAAAAGCAGTGAGAAGACTTGAGGATACATTTCGGTACAAGATATTATAGGGAGGAAGTCTACTGGGAAAATACTCTAGTGAGGGAGTAGAACGTGTGAAATGCATGCTAAAGCATGAGAGCGGGCTTCAAAGAAAATACCCTTCCTTGAAAAGCAATTTTCCGGGTGATTTAATTCTCTTATCGGGTAGTGGAGTAGAGTGGTGTAACCAATTTTGGAAAGGACTGAAAGAAAAGAAAAGGGAAGGAGTAGGAGGGAGAGGAAGAGAGGGAGTGAGAGAGTGAGGAGGATAGAGAGAGGGAGAGTATGCTTGAGGAAGATGGGGAAGGAGCGAGGAGAGGGTGAGGAAGTGAGAGAGAGAGAGGATGATTGAGAAAGAGGGTGGTAGAGCAGGAAAGCGAGTGGGAATGATGAGAGGGTGAGAAAGAGAGAGAGTGAGTGAGTGGGTGTGGGAGATAGAGTATGAGGGGGAGGGAGGGGAGAGAGTGTAAAAGAGAGTGTTAGGAGGAAGAGAGAGTGTAGAAAGATAGTGAGAGTAAGAGAAAGAGAGTAAAAGAGTGAGTGGGGAGTGATAAAGTGAGGGTGTTGAAGGTTAATGAAGAAGATGGTGCTATATGTTAGACCTATAAGAGAAGATTAAGAGCAGAAAAGTATAAGTTTTGACTTTTAATACTTTGATAAAATTTACGGTACTGGAGATTATGAGCGATGATATCTGTATGATCATAATGATAATTACTACTGTTATGAGAATCTAAGTAATGCAATTACATGAAATGACGAAGTATGGACAAAGATTCGTTTCTATTTGGCATTTGACCGGTGAGAGAGAAAGATAAATTAGATTAGATTAGATTATCTCTTCTCATTCATGTAAATTTGAAAATTTTGCATATGAGTGGTTCAAACAAAATTTTTAACATCACATAGATACTATAGTAGAGTTAGATTATTTTTCCTGTAGTTCTAGAAATTATGTACAATATTTGTATGGTCTTAATGATATTTACTACGGTGATGACAACCTAAGTGATGCAATTACATGGAATGGCGAAGTTTGTACAAAGATAAGTCCGTTGACACTTAGCCGGAGAGAGAGGAATATAGAAAGAGAAATATTTGATATGTGATATTCATTTAATACATCTTACATTGCCATGGTCTATGAGAGAGAGAGAATAAGAGAGAGAAAACGAGTGAGAGAGAAAAAGAGAAATAGAGAGAGAGAGAATAAGTAAGAGAGTGGATGAGATGGGATTTAGATGACTTACTTGTTAAATTTATAATATATGGGGTCCATGACTGATAACAGCGTTATCGAGATTCAAGAGCGAAAGTGACCTACATTGATCTTTGAAAAGTTGAAGTACGAGAGAGTGAGAGAGCGAGAGAGAAAAAAGAAAGATAGAAACCCTGATAATGAGCATCATACAAAAACCTCAGATTAGGATGTTCGCATGGGATCAAGATGAGCGGTATGAGAGTCTCGGAAAATAAGCTGGTGTTGAGTGAGACAAGAAAAAGGCGCTTTTTTCATCTTTCCACAAGAGTTTTCCACCAGCCGAGGAATTTTCCCCCAGCGAAGGATGATGCTTTTCCTCCAGAAAAGGATGTGAAACAGCTTACTACGCTTCCTCTCTTCCACCATGCTGGAGAATGCTTCCAGAATAAAAGAACAACAAAAGTTCGAAGTTTGTCGCCATCAAAAACTGAGTCATAAATCATTAAAACTCTTTATTGATCGATCCCAGAATCCTCTCCTCTATTGAGGTCCTGCTTATAAGTTTCAAGGTTTAGTCTAGTAAGGTTCTGTGGGATGAAATGTCATGAATTCTCGCCTAGGAAGTTGGAATAAGTTCTGAATAACAATATAAAATAAACTTTCTTTGTGGTGGTGAAGGTGAAATTGTGGAAGATATCCATAATGCATAATAAGACGAAGATGTCACAACCACATTTTATTAAAAATTTCTTTGAAGTTGTTTGAGATTGATAATGGTATAACAACCGAAGCTAGTATCTCTCTATTTTCGATAAATGCGGTTGTGACAACTTCGTCTCATTATTCATTAATATATAATAATGTAATGAATTCAAAATACCAAATATTCTAGGATGTACTAATGAATTGGAAATATATTGATAGATGGATGAATCAATGAACAAATGAATAAAGGGATACCGTGAATGAATGAATGAATAGTGATGATAATAATACGGACTCAGTGAGGTCAAACACCTAATTCACAAGCATGAGACATTTACAAGTGTTGTACAATAAATAAACGTCTTTTCACAGTGAGAGGTTGGAGACGATGTATGTGATTCAATTCAGTACGTATCAAATCTCAAAGTTGATACTGTGAAAGAACTCTAGTCAATGTTTTCAGAAAGAGGGTACAAGATAGACATTTCCAGAGAGAGAAAAGAGAGGAGATTCAAGAGATAAAATTAGATATTAGATAAAATTACTTTATCCATTATAAATTTACAATTTTTTTCAAATGTGTTCTTACATTCAATATTTTGAAATCACATAGAAAGTGGACCTGGTTGATACTATTTAAATTTTGTTGAGAATATTGGAACTAATGAAATGGAATTCTAAGTGATGCATTTATATGAAAAGGCGAAGTTTTGACAAAAATTAGTCCGTTCGAGCCCCTAATCTTACGAAGGATAGAGAGAAAATAGAGAGAACGAGGAAATGAATGAGTACGTGTGTGTTTCAGGTTAAATTCTGTTGATTTTTCAATTTTGTTTTTATCTTCAAATTTTTAACCCCTTATAATGTATATTTACATTGGCTTTTTCTCTCTTTTTTAGCTCTCACAGTACGAAGTATATAGGATGAGAGCATTATGCGTAGGCTCTGTCCATCCGTCTGTCCGTACGCATTAAACTTCATAGCAAAAACTACAGGAGGTACAGGTACCAAATTTTCAGGTGGTAGAAGGCACCTCATAAGAAGAAAAAATACTCCTTCCGCAGGACCTACAAAACTTGGCGGATTTCTGTATTTTTTCAAATATTTATGAATATTCATATTATTAAAAAAAAATTAAAAAAAACTAGCTCCATATTCGCTTTTATCACCAAAAAATACTGATAACTAATCACTTTTTTCATATTGCACAGAAATTGACAAATTGAAAAATTTTCGACGCCATTTTGAAAATGGCTGCTTTTCTCAAAACGCACTGGTTTTTCGAGGTGGATGAGTTGAAATTCGGATTCAGCGCCTCAAAAACCATAAGGAACAGTCAAGAAAAAAAAAGATTAAAGTTTTTTCCTGAAACACTTTTTTAGCACCAAATAACTAACTCCATAGGGCAAGATATAGCTTTTGACAACAATGGTTTTTTCTTGATATCTTGAAAATTTGTTGAGCTAGAAGGCAGTGCAATACCTTAAAATTTTTGGCTCCATGAGCTCTATCTTAAAGTCTAACAATAGAACTAAAATTTTCAAATACAACCCTTTTTTTCTTGAAAACCCCTAATTTTGGCGGGAAAATACCCCCGAAAAGGGGGTTAACCTTTTTGGATTTTCCTGGCTAACGAACTTGTCCAAGATATTCACAAGAGGAAAGTGTATACCAAATTTGGTGGAAATCGGACATCTCCTTCAAAAGTTATCGTGCTATCAGACACATATATATATATATATATATATATATATATATATATATATATATATATCTATCTACATATATAACATTTTGTGCCACTATGATTTTTGTACTCTGGGGGCTCCAAAACAAATTTCCATCATGGTCCCGGGTGAAAGTCGCACATCACGACCTGCTGTAATAGCTGAATTTGAAGAAATTCGCTAATATATCAAAATTCATGTCTTCGGTCACCCCTGACCTGAGTTGAGGGGTCACCCTTTTCATCCAATACTGGAGTTATAAGGAAGTTTGAGAAGTCATTCTAATCTCATGGCATAATTATGCTGCTATGGGAATATAAAATAAACAGTCAAATGCTGAGGTTAGGTTGGGGAAAAGTGGACTTTTGAAGAGTTAAGCGATTGGGTATGGTTTAAATTTATTACTCATGGAAAGAGTAGGTAAAAACGTTTGGTATGATATTTGTCAGGAAGGTATTTATGGAAGTGTTGTAGGAACATTTGTAAAGTTTTCTTAATCCTATAGCATGAGTTGCAATAAGAATGTAAAATAAACAGCTAGGTTACTAGTTTTGGTGGAAATTGTGAGATTGTGTTATTAAGAAGGATCAAGGAATTGACTCACCGATTAGCCCTCACTGTACGAGTTCATAATATTTATATGATTATATATTTCAAATTTTGCTTTTTCTTTTTCCTTGTTATCTATTGCAAGAAGGTCGGGACAGTGAGAGCGTCCCCCTTGAATTTACCGTAAAGTAGACTCATTCTGCTTCTTTTAAATGATACGAATAAAATTGTTTTTATCATGTTGTTTGGTTTTTTAAAGGGGGCCAAGTGCAAGAGTGGGCCGGCTGCGTCTCAACTTCGCCCTCCAAGGGAAATGGAGGCAGGAATTCAATTCAATTCAACTCTATTTCTCTCCCTTTCTCATCATCCCTTTCTTTCTCATCCTGCTCTCCTGGTTATTTGAACTTCCTAAGAGACTCGAGAACCTCTCAGTTTTATGTGCTGATAGGATGATCATCCTAGATCCAGATCACGTTCCTTGATAAACCTGAAATGCTTTTCAATCTTCTTTTGCTGCCGAGTAGAATCGATCACTGTGAAAAAAGTCACAAGTGTTCAAATAGAATATCTATGAAGTTGAGCTGTAAAAACGAGGTGCAGCTGGCCCCATGAAATAACTATGAACCTAGGTTAAGATTGAGTGTAGTTGAAGGTCCCTCAATCGCTTTTTCGTTCTCTGTATTTCCTTCTTTCTCTTTTACTCTTCCACCTTCTTCTCTTCTGAATTTTTTTATAGTAGAAATGATGAGATTGACAACAATTATGTAAATAGTTGAAAAAATGAACAATAAGATGCCAAATATATCAAGTAAATCTTGATGAACTCTATAAAAAGAACAGAAGAGAATAGCGGAAGTGAGAGGAGAAAGGATGGAGAAAAAGAAGAAGGGTAGAAAAGAAGAGGAGAGTGAATAAGAATAGAAGGAGAAGAACACGAAGGAGATAGAAAGGGGATGAAGGAAATTGAGAAGAGTTAGTGGAAGGGGAGAAAGAAGGAGAAAAAGAAGGAGAAGGAAGAGGAGAAGGTGAAGGTGAAGGAGAAGGAGAAGGAAAAGGAGAAGGAGATGAAGAAGGTGAAGGAGAAGGAGAAGGAGAAGGAGAAGGAGAAGGAGAAGGAGAAGAAGAAGGAGAAGGAGAAGGAGAAGGAGGAGAAAAAAAAGGAGGAGGAGAAGGAGAAGAAAAAAGAAATAGGGAAAGGAAAAAATGGGGGAGAGAAAAAGGTCTGAAAGAGGAAATAGAAGAAGTAGGACGATAGAAGAAGTAGGAGGATAGAAGAGAAAATAGGTTTATGAGAGGAGAAGAATAGCAGTAGATGAGAAAAAAATTGGGTAAGAGTAGAAGAAGAGTAAGAAGGATAGGGAGAAAAAAAATAGAAAGGAGGAGAAAGAAGAGAGTAGCGACAAAGAATAGAAGAGGGATAGATAAAAATAGTGAAAGCGTGAGAGGTATGGTGAGGAAGGAGAAAAGGAAGAGAAGAAGAAAAAGAGGTGCGTATAAGAAGTGGTAATATTGGAAGAAAAGAAGGTGAAGATGAAGGAGGAGGAGAAGTAGTAGAAAAGGAGTGGAATGAACAGTGAAGCAAGAAGAAGAGACGATAAGAGGAGAAGAAGAGTGAGAGGGAGGTGTGGAAGAAGAAGAAGAGGGTAAAAGAAAAGAGGAATAATGAGAAGGATGAGAGGAAGAAGAAGAAGAGGGGACAAGAAAAAAGGAATAATGAGAGGGAAGAGAGGAAGAAGAAGAAGGAATGTAGGAAGAAGATAAAAAGTAGGAATCAGAAGAGAAAAATCAAGAAGGAGGAGGAGCAGAAGATTGAAAAAGAGTTTGTAGGAGAAAAAGGAGGATGACGAGAAGAGGAAGGGAAAGAAGAAGGAAAAGTAAAAGGAGAAGAAGAAAAAGAAGAAGAAGAAGAAGAAGAAAAAGGGAAAGTAAAGAAATAGAGTGATAAAAGAAGAGAGAGAGCTTCGTATGAAATGAACGCCAAGGGAAGGCAGTCAAGTGTTTTGTAACTCCATGCTTGGCCAATAACTTCAACCACTCAATGATTATTGCAGTTACCCAGCTCATAGTGATAGTAAAAGGTGTAATACTATGATTCTCTAATGAGAGCAAGATCTTTTCGGGTGTTTCCTCGCTGAGGATCCAATTCACTCATCGTAAATTATTTGTGGAATTGAATCATCGCATCGAAAATTGATAGGAATTTCGTCTGGTGTTGTGGGATATTAAGTAGATGATCACTTTCATTTTAGACAGGTAGATAAATTAATGTTCTATGTCCTTATTAAATAGCCACTTCAGTCGCGGTCGTGAGTCACAATAATTAATGATAAACTACACCAGTCGGTTAAATTTTATTGAGAAATCAAGTTTTTTTGAGCTGTGTACCTTCGTCAGTGTGTTGCGTGCTTCTTGTATAACATTATCATCATTATTATTATTATTATTATTATTATTATTATCATCATTATTAGACATAAAACTCCCAAAGTGGAAGACGCTGAGTAAAGATGGTTCATTTTTTGGACTTGTTCTTCTTGTTTGCCCTCCAGCTTTTCATTTTTTGTGCAAATTCAGATTTTCTTTCTTCACTCCATTTTGTTCCAACTCTCGGAGGTTTTGTCTTTGAATAACTTCCCATTTATAAAGTTGTATTCTGAAGTTTATTCTATTGTAAATTTCTTTGTTGGTTATTTCGGCCAGTACTAGGTCGTTTTTAACATTTCGTATCCATTCTCCTCTATTGACAAATGAAGCTACATAGTTTACAATTCTTTTTGTTAGTCTATTGTCTGGAAGCCTCATAATGTTGCCATAAAATTTGAGGCGTCTTTTCCTCATATGTCTCTATATTAGAATATTAATCAACTTCAGACGTTCTCTGTAATCTATATCCGTTTTCGGTACGCCTTAGTCCAAGGATTTTCCTATTTCTCTTTCTTCCTTCTTTAGATTGTCCATATCCATTTTCCTCTTTAGGGACAGGGTCTCGCTGGCATATAAAATTGCTGGTTTCATCACTGTATTGTAATGTCTAACTTTTGCATGAAGACATTTTTTATTATAGATAATATTGCACCATCCCTAGGCCTTTACGTACTTTCTGTATTCTTCCTTGTGAATATTTTTCCGAGATAAATTCTCCTAGATATTTAAAGTACATTAACCTGTTTATTGTTCTATATTTGGTTTGTAATTTGGTTACTTTTGAATTTTTTGTTGTAAATTTAATAATAAATTTTTATTATTACTATTATTGCTATTATTTTTTTTCATTATTATTATAATTTTAATAATGATAATTATTACATATTATTAGCATTATTATTTTTGTTATTATAAGGTGTTATTATAATGTTTTCAGATTATTTTCACGCTCATTATTATAGTATCAATAAAAAAAATTTGTACTCACCTATTTCTAGATATTTCTGATGTACTGGGTCGTACTCATCCCACACAATGCTTCTAAACCTATTTCTCTCCTTGGAACCAGCTAGCACAGCTTCCTTGTTTTGGAAGTCATTTGGATTCCTGAAATATGAAACGTTGAATGACTTTGATGACAAATTTCATGAAATATAATTAACAATACATTTTTGGCAAATTATGAATAATTTGATCAAGTAATTATTATTGTATTTTCTACTTATTTATTATAGTTTCTAAGTATTGGAAACTTATTTATTATACTTATTATTGGAGTTTCTATAGTTATTTATTATACTAGATGAGAAAAATTTCTACTTTCACCTCTGCAACAAATACTGTAATTTGAAACAATCATTCATCTCGACCAAGTCATTTCAAATATGTCTCCTATTATTGACCGAACGAAGAGAGGTCTCTGTTTACGTGAGGTCTGCTTTTCACAGAACTACTACTATTCCTGTTTTCTCGTATCAAAGGGAAAGATTCTTACTACCGACTCTTCTTGGTACTGGAATAGCAAGACTATTCAAAGTTCTTATACAAAAATGTTGTATTCAGGAACACCGACCATCAAAATACGAAATTAATAACTCCTAAAAACCTCATAAAAACTTTACAATATCTCATACAAGACTTACTATGTCTTGTGAAGTGTTTTCTCCGTGTATATTACGGGCTGATTATTTCAAGAGAAAATCTTTGTTTCAAGAGTTCGTAGTATTTATACAACATCATTGGAAGGAGGAGAAAAAGAAGGGGATGAAAAATAGGATGTGGAAAAAGAAGAAAAAGGAGAATATCTTATGTATGGTGAAATGGAATCACTCTTGAAAGTGTTTCCTGATGTAATGCTGGAAGTAAAAAGGAGTTGTAGGTTGTAGAGAAGATGGTGAAGAAGGGTGAGTGAAGAGTGAGATAAGAGGAGAGAAAGGAGTGAGTTATGAGTAGAGAAGAGTTAGGTAGGGGCGTAACAGCTAAGAAAGCACAAGACGGTGTATGATGGTATCATCTCACTTTCAACTGAGAGTAGTAGGAGTAGGTCCAGAAGAAGAAGAAAAAGGAGATGATGAATAAGAAGAAGAAGAAAAGGATGAAAAATAAGGAGAAGAAGTAACAAGAAAAAGGAAAAGCCGGAGAAGAAGGAGAAGAAAAAGAACAAGAAGCAGAAGTTGCAGAGGATGAAGAAAAGGATGAAAAAGAAGGAGAAGGAGGAACAAAAAAGAGGAAAAGCAGGAAACGAAGGAGAAGATAAAGAACAAGAAGTAGAAGTTGCAGAGGATGAAGAAAAGGATGAAAAAGAAGGAGAAGGAACAAGAAAAAGGAAAAGCAGTAGGCGAAGGAGAAGAGAAGAAACAAGGAGCAGAAGTTGTAGAAGGAGTAGGAGAAGGAGAAGAAGGAGAATGACAAGATTGAGAAGAATATGGAGAAGAAGGAGAAGAAGCAGGAGATCAAAGAAAAGAGGAGGAAGATATCAGATAAAAGGAGATTTCGAAGAAGAAGGAGGAGATTAAAGTAGAAGTAGGAGACTGAACAATGAAAAAGAAAAGAAAAGAAAAAATAAGAAGGAAAAGATGATAATTTAATGGAGAAGGAGGAGAATAAGGAAAAGGAGAATAAGAAAAAAAAGAATAAGAGGAAGGAGCAAAGAGGTAAAAGGAGAAGAAGAAGGAGAAGGCGATGAAGAAGAAAATGAGAAAAAGAAGAGAAGGAAGAGGGGGAGGAGGAGGAAAAAGAGGAGAATGAGGTGGTGAAGAGTAAGAACAAGAAGAAGAAGAGGAGAAAAAATTTACGAAGAAGAAAAAGAAGAAAAGTATGAAGAAGAATGAGAAGAAGAGGAAGGAGAGGAAGGAGAGGAAGGAGGAAAATGGTAGATAGCGAAGAACGATGAGGTGCAGGAGAAAAAGAAGAATGAGGAGAAGAGGAAGAAGAAGAAAAAGAAGAAGATGATGATGATGATGATGATGATGATGATGATGATGAAGAAAAAGATGGTGAGGGAGTAGGAGGAGGAGGTAAAGAAGGAGGAGGAGGAGGATGAGGAAGAGAAGTAGGAGGAGGAGGAGATAAGGAAAAAGAAGAATCAACCCGGTAAGTTACACTATAAGCGACTGGGCCACTGACAAAGAGAAACGAGTGTTGGGAGGTGGGAGGAGGCCAAAAGATGGTACAGAGGAGGTGGAATTGATGTGGAGGAGAAGGAGAAATAGGTGGAGAAACAGCAAAGTACTTCTCCAGGTAAAACTGGAACGCGTCTGTTGACTTCTCCATCATTCTCCAGAAGACGCCTTTGTTCTCAGGGTCTCGAGGGAGTGAGAATTAGTTGGAAAGTGAGAGTGAATGGGAGAGAGTGAGGGAACGAGCGTGTGAGAGGGGTAGAGTAAGAAAGTGGAGGAGAGTGATGATGGTTAGGTACGATGAAGGCTCGCTCAGTAAATTAGGTCCTCACGTTTGCTCTGTGCTTCTGAAAGCGGCCTGTAAACCTCGTGAGTGAGCTAAAATGAGATGTTCTTGAGTAGAGGAGACGAAACAGAAGAAGAAGAAGGAGAAAAAGAAGATGAAGAATGATGAGAAAGCAGAAGGCGAAGAGGAAGGAGAAGAAGGATAAGCTGAAGAATACGAAAAGAAAATGACAATGAAATAGGGAAAAAGATACCGTAATCATTGGAAGTGGGATAAATATTCAATCTAATATCAATCCTGACAGTGTATTTCTATCGAATATGTAATTTTCATTCACTTCTACTGGTGATACTGGAGGGATGCATTTCACTTCTAATGAGAAGCTTCATCAACCTTCAAGAGGTTGATGGACCTTCTCTTTAGACTGAAAATCTTAATTTTAATAGAATAATACAGTTTTGATATGGTATTGTTCATCAAGAAAAATGTCATGGAAGACATCACAGATAAATCTTCAAATGAGTGTTTTGTATGGAGATGAACTTTTCATAGAAGAAATAGTATAAAAGTAAATAGTAGAAAGTTAATAGTATACTGGTAATAATAAAAAGTTCTAGTATACAGGTATCTAGTGACCGAGATTAATTTTCATTCACGAAGGTGTAGACCACAGGAACTTTTACTGAAAATCTCAATAATATTTAATCTACCTTGATTTATCGTTCTTCTTTTTCTTCTTCTTTCCCTTATTCTCCTTCTTTTCCTTTTTCTCCTCCTCCTCCTCCTCCTCCTCCTCCTCCTTTTTTCTTCTCCTCATCCACCACCTCCTCCTATTACTCCTTCTCCTCCTCCTTTTCGTCATCCTTACTCTTTACCTCCTCTTCCTTCTCCTCCTACACCACCTCCTATTTCTTCTTCTCCTCCTACTCCTCCTCCCCCTCCTCCACCTCCTTCTCCTCCGCCATTTCCTGTTTCTTCTACTCCTCCTCCTCCACCACCTCCTGCTTCTTCTCCTACTACTCCTCCTCCTTCTCCTCCTTCGTTTCCTTCCTTCCTTCTCTCATTCTCGTTCTTCTCCTTTTACTCCGTCCCCTCCTCCTTCTTCCTTTTCCATTCCTCCTCGTCTTTCTCTTCTTCCTTCCTCCTATTCCTCTTCCTCCTCTATCTCCTCCACTACTTCCTATTTCTTCTTATCCTCCTCCTCCTCCTTCTTGTTTTTCCATTTCCTCTCTTCAAACTTCTTCTTATACCCTTTCTTTCGACTTCTCCTTCTTTCCTTCTTCTCCTTTTTTCTTTGGTTTAACAAGAATTTTCAAAAATATGACCATATCATGCAAAGCATGGAAGCTCTAGGTTTATTCTCTACCAACCGATCTACCATCTGATATAAAGAACGTATATATATATATATGTGACATAAGGACATATAAAGGATATAAAGGACATATATTTTTGGAAAATAGTCGAAAATGAAATGACAAAACAGTCTGGAAACACCCAAAAGACGTTCCAATGCACTTCACACAGAAGAGTAAAATTTGTTGATGGTATAATCAAGTAGTGATGAAGAACGCAAAAAACAAATTTGGGAGTTGAAGACTGGATAAAAGAATAATAACGCGATGAATGAACAAAGAACAAAAATTTGATGGGATATCAGTTTGTGGGGGGGGGGGGGGGCGTTTGGGGATGACAGACAGACTGAAGATTGAAGTGACGCTTCAAGGGGAGATACGAAACTTGTTTGAAAAGTTTTGATGGAAGAAATTTCAAATAGGCTCAGAAGTCCTTCCAGCGTTAAGTCCTATTCTATCTTTATTCATGAGATCCAAAAGGAAGGCCGAGTGATATAGGCGTTTTAGTGTTACTGTACATTCTGTTATCAACGGTATCTGTTATGATTTTATAAATAATATTGGTTTGGTAATAATATTACTTAACAGTTACTATGAATGTAACTAATACGGTGCATTATCTTTATCTTCTCATCTATGTTTTAATTTAAGTTTTTTTTTGAGGATGAAGCCCACACAGGTCTGAGACCTGTGCGTGGGTAATGAGTTGGATGATGGTGATTGATGAGTTGGACCTACAGTTTTAGGTGGGTTCCGAACCACCGGGAAGTGATTTTACAGCAGAGAACAGTGTTTTTCTTGCTGGCCAATCTAATCGGTCACCGTTACGAACAGGACCTACGAGAACGCAGCTTATCTCTCTGATTGAACAGATACCTGTTACGGCTCGCGGCTATCACTTAGTGTGATTACACTATCACTCTTAGTGTCTGAGATTACAATATTTGCAGTTTAGGTTAGCTTTTGACTATGTTGAATGTAACAGAACCTTCCCATAAGGGATTATTTACCCTCTTTCTGTATATTTACATTGATTTTTGTATAATTTACTTAGCTAAGAACGCTTTAAATTGAATTCATAAAATATGGCTCTCAATGATGCAAGGACTTTGTAACTATATCGCATTTTGCTATCTCAATAATGACTTGATCAAGCTTTGGCCAAATTTTCTTGATTTTATAAACCAACTAGCTGGCCCAACGCGCGTTGCTGCATTCTCATAAAAATTCTCCTTGATTTAATTATTCGCCACCTCCCGCTGAGGTTACATTTAAAATTAGGAAAGAAGTTAGTCCTAGGGCTCTTCCAGCTGATCATAGATGCTTCGTTGTTTTCTTAATCACCACCTCTGAATGAAGAAACATTTCAAATTTAAACCTCCTATGACTATAAGGGTAGAAGCTAGGTTTTTTTTTTAATTATTCGCCACCTCCCGCTGAGGCTGCATTTCAAATTTCTAGCTGCATTGGTTAACAGATGTCATCAACCTAGCATAATTACATTTCATCATACCCAGTTGTATGTTTCCTACATATTGCAAGGCTCCAACTGCACGGTAGCCTACATGCAAAGTGCAAAGTCTTTTGCTGTTCAAAGACAGCGTAAATAACGCCACTAAGGGGCCTGCCATATGATTAAAAACTGTTGACTCATATCAGCTGTTCCTTTAATCTGTTTGGCCGGCAAGTTCAGTAGGTTAGGTCTATAAAATGGTTTAATTAATGATAATTAATAGCTCCCCTATTGAAATTTATGGTCAGAAACCATCATACACAACATATTCCCAAAGTTTCATGCCGATCTGTCAAGTAGTTTTGGAGTCTATAGGGAACACACATACATACATACATACTGTGAGGGAACATTTTGAATCAACCTCTATGCCTTAAGATTTGAAAACGCCGCGCTCCAGTCGGCCATTCATCTATTGATGATGGCGTCTGTTGGAGCGAAAATTCAAACCCGATATGACAGATATGACACAGATATAAATAGTGAAAAAGCTCTACTCTGATTAAGAATATCAAACATATTGCTATCCTACAATTTCTTATATAATTTCAAGCTCTGCATAAACTAACAAATATCCCAAATTCATGTGAAATATTAAATCATCGTTTCAAGCCGTGATAATGTAGGCTGGACTTGTTATCACAAGCCAAGTACTGCATGAATGTTTGGATATTTGTTTCGTAATATTTCTACTAAAATTATTTCAACTGTTAAAAGGAAAGCTCACGTATTCCCTGAGACCCATTTTGAGTCTCCCTTTGCAAATATTAATTTTAGTGCTACATTTAAGTTTTATATTAATTCATGCTTTGACTGACCGATTTATAGGCCACATTGCCGAAAATTTGTCAGCTGTTCTAGGACTTTTTCCGGTTCCCGAAAAAAGTTCTAGAGGACTTACTACTAAAAGACTGAAGGAGAAGGACGCAGGATTCGCGTATCCCTTTACTTGCTTTAATTTAATAAATGTAGCACAAGTGTTTAAAATTCCTAGTAAATGTTAAATGTCCTCTTATGTTGAATGTTTTTGATCATACATTATTTTATTGTATAAAACAATCAAACTGTGATAAACCTGGCGATTAAAACTACCACCACCAACTCAAAGAAATACTTATGTCCACGAGGCTGAAAAAACCAAGTGCATCGTAAAAGGGGGCTGAATACAAGGAAAGTGCGTGAGTTAAAACCTGATCAGGTATAATTATCATTATAAAAGCTTTTTGAGTGCGAATTCCATGGCCAATAATTCAAATCTCGCCGCATATATCAGTGTAACATACCAAGTTGAATTCATGTAATATCTAGTAAAGACGTTCAACATATAATAGTGACCCTTAGGTCTAATTCCTCACACAGGAAACTTATTCCTAATTAAGTTAAAAACTCAAATTTAATTCAAGAATTTAAAGAACGTTTTGGAAATTAAATATCTCAAGTGGAGATTATTTTATTCTTGTAATACAATTACTGAGACACATGATTTATTTGATTGGCATTAATAAATTATACTGTTGTTAATTGACTTTTGTGTATTTTTCTCTTGGAGTTTCTTGCTTGGTATTAGACAAAGTACACGTTCTCGCACACATAGCCTAGGGTCCATTTGCCTGTGGTACTTCATGAGAAAGTCCACTTGTGATTTCAAGGATACCTTAACTGACCTTAGCATAAAAGGTTCAGTTGCTTCAGTGAGATCGTCTACAGTCTACCAGAGAAATCCTCCTTACACCAGTCATACAACAGAACACCTAGTGGTAATATTATTGCTTTCAGATATTTGATTGTACTCAGCTCGAAAAGGCCCTCTATCTCTTTGATTAGTGGTAGTTTATAATTATCATTTGTTTGAGAGGTAGTGGACGTTTATTCGTTATGGAGTATTTTCAGGAGGCGAAATTTCAATACAGCCAAGCCTTGCTTGAGTTTGTATGTTAGAGCCTATTATCCGGACACAGCTGATGGAACATTACATTTTATTTCCATTCCAGCTTTCAAATAGAGGAATTGGAGCCCAACCTGAGAATATTGCCTAACAACTGGCGCCCGGAAGCAGAAACGTCGATACTTTGAGATTTACATGAATTTATTAACTTGTTTTATTTGCAGCTACTTGTCATCAGCACTTAGCGCACGGAGATCCATTCAACAACTTAACGAGAGGACAAGGAACTTTAATAACGTAATATTTTATTACAGAATTTTCCTACCAGACCTGGCCGATATTAAGGGGGCAGCAAGGAGATTCTTAAATTTAGTAATGCTATTTTGTATGTCGAATTACCAAGCAAGAAACTTGTTAAATATTGTGTGAGGAATGTCGACTGCCACAAAGGGAATTTAAATTTAAATAACCCCTGAGTGAGCTTTTCTTACAATCTAGTATTGTTTATTTGAATTAAAATAAAAATTTATTTGAGAATCTCAAAGAATACTTTGAAAAATTTTCTTGTTAGAGAATAAGTTGAATTGTCACTTTGAAATTGATTTTCTTTCAGGCTATATTTATTCAATTGAAGCTAGTCTTTAGTGAGTTCTATGTTTAAGTGTTATATGTACCTGTGCTTGTGTAAGATCAGTAATTTCGACATCAACTGAGAACTTCACTTCAGGAATCAAACTGCACAGCATTTCATTCAACATTATTAGTTCACTGCTGAATTTTTCCTTCAAATATTTGGCGAAATTTAGTCAATTAATTCCAGTAAACATGGCTGAAAATAACGAACCTGCTATAACCGTTGATTTAGATGAGTCCAGTATGCGAGATCGAAATACTGGAAGTATATCTTCTATCGGTTTCTCTGCGGATAATTTGGCTCAACTGTCATCTACTCGTGTTGAAACGCCTGAGCGCGTAGTTCACGAAATAACTACCACTCCTGATAACTCTGACACAAATTTTGGCGTTGAGGGGGCACCTAATAAATTCCCGGATGTAGAACCTACCTCACCCAAAACTTTTGCTGCTATGTTCGAATTGATAGAAAGTATGAGCAAGCGAATAGATTACCATAGTGCAGCGACCCGCACACAAATAGATCAAAACAGTGCAGAGACTCGCACACAAATAGCTGGATCTAATAAAGAGCTAGGAGACAAATTAAATAAAACTCAGGATCAGCTAAAGGAAATACAAGCACAGTTTAATGCACAACTGGACTTAACTAATAATCATATATCAGGGCTAGAACAAAACTTTACTCAAGCCACCGCCCGCATAGACAAACGTGTGGATGATCTAGGAACTAGGTTTGAAAAAGAATTACAGGACGGTTTCAATAAAATTAGCCAAGAGTTGAATGACAAACATGAATCGTTATCATCACAACACAATGAGAAGTGGAACTCATTTCAGGCTAGCATAACAGCTCAGTTAGAAACTCACAAGGTTCAAATCCATGAAAAATGTGAACAGACGGACAGTAAAATTGTTGAACAAGTTAAATCAGCATTAGGGGACACTGAACAAAAAATAAGTACTTTGCAGGAAAAGCAGGAACTACTTCTAGGTTAGAAAAAATAAATACCTCACAGGCTAATCTAACCTTCACAGTAGAAAATATGGTTCAACAAAATCAGCAGTGTACCACGAAATTGCAAGAAACTGATACAAAATTGCAAAATCATATAGTTAGTACATCTGATTCTTTCAAAAAACTGCAACAGAGAGTAGAAAATATAAATAGCACTGGTCACTGTAGCGCGGAGCCCCGCAGTTTCGTACACCTAACACCAACCTTAGGGACGTTCGACCCCCAGAATAAATCGATGAGTGCCGTTGAATTTATTCGTCAGATCGAAAACGTAGACGAACTTAGCCCAAGTCCGTGGGAGCAGTGGAAAGCTACACTTTGCAGCCTACTAAAGTCTGATGCACTCATGTCCTTCCAGTCACAGAAAAATGAATTCAATTCACTATCCGAATTCCTAGCTAATTTTAAATCGCAGTACTGGTCTACGGAAACTCAACAAGAATGTCTGTTTGAAATATTAAATAGCAAATTTCAACATCAGATTCACCTAACCTATCCAGCATATGCCGCCAGCCTACGATATAAGAACTCCTTCTTAGATGAGCCATTAACAGAATCCAGCCTTGTGTCGATTATTTTGAAAGGCCTTCCAGAAAGAATTCGCCTAATAATAGCCGCTGAAAATTCGCAAAACTTTAATCAGCTCGAAAAAACACTTAGGCGAATCCATGTAATATCTAGCTCTAAACTAGGTCACAACAATTCACTTAATAATTATGATGAACACAGACATAATAAAAATAATTACAAGGAGGAAAGTAACACACATCAGAAGGAAAATAACACAGGTGAACGAGAAGGAAATTACAGATTTAATAAACAACATAGATCAGACAGAAAAACTTGGTGGAATAATCAAAATCAAAACAATTCTGAAAGAATTCGGCCGTTACCGAACCTCGATGGTGAACGCTCAATAGAGAGATCAGTTGTTAGAGAGACTACAAGTTGCGCTGCCTCGCCGCCAGGTGTCCAGCCGATCACCGGTACATCGAACACGAAACAAGCCGACCGTGTCAACCGTCCTGCCTCTGGTCCAAACTGCTCACCTGACACATCGACTCCAAAAGGTAATAATCATGGGAGGCAGAAACAGTCTAGTTGACTAACATCAAACGTTTCAATGACTGACAAAGAAAACACAGTACCTAGACCAGATCCAACAATTTGTCTAGTGAATACCAGTTCTGTACATGCTGTATCCAATCGAACTCATCAGTCCATAAACAAACTTCCCACCAACTTTGTAAAATGGCGGAGCTCTCGTTTCAAAAAACGAAGTGATCCAAAGTACAAGAGCATGAATGGGTCACCATTGCAAAACAAGGCTTGGGGGCCCCGAGTGAAATATTTTGGAAAAACGTACCCCCCCTCATTGGGAGATACATCCTCCACCAGGGGAAAAGTGAAAATGAAAGTGGGAAAGGTAAAGATGAAAACCAGGAAACCCCAAAATGAACCAAGTTCAAGTACACCAATTTAGTCATGTCTGGCCGGAGAGTATTGCACTCATTCGCTACTGTGGAGACTGTACAGCCAGCGACATCAATTTAGTTTGTCTGGCCGGAGAGTATTGCACTCATTCGCTACTGTGGAGACTGTACAGCCAGCGACATCATTTTAGTCATGTCTGGCCGGAGAGTATTACACTCATTCGCTACTGTGGAGACTGTACAGCCAGCGACATCATTTTAGTCATGTCTGGCCGGAGAGTATTACACTCATTCGCTACTGTGGAGACTGTACAGCCAGCGACAACATTTGTATATAGACTGGATAGATTGAAACTGTACTGATTACCAGATAACAGCATCATTCCTGAGCATCCGCCCTGCTGCAGTCAAGAGTTTGGGAAGGATTCACCTGATTGATGTGCTACGCCCGGAGAAGACACCGTCAACCCTACAGTAAGCCGCCATCATGAGTTCCTGCCATACCCAACAACTCACCACTGACTTGCACAAGCACAGCCTAGATGTTAAGTGTTCTTATTATTGTATTTAATTGTAATTTTGGTGCATAGCACATTACATATTCAAATATTTATCTATTATGTCCACACGAAATTATTATATTTACATTTATTAGAATGAAAAACAAAGCCTGTTATCTATGGCATATGAAAATATAAAAAAAAAAAAATTATCTGTAATATTTACTTTGAAAATATTATCACTATCTTGTATTATATAAAAAAACACTAATCACAAAAAAAAAATACTTACAATGTTATTATACATTTTATATACACTTTAATTATTGAAATTGTAATGGATATTATTCATAAGCTATTATTGTTATTGTTAATGTTATGACATTATTCATGTCACTTATTGTCATTTGTAAAATACTTGTAGTTTATCAAATCCTATATTTAAATGAGGAAGTGAATAATAAAAATAAAAATAAAATTTATAAATCAATATCTTCAGAGGAAACAAATTTATTGTCATGAAAGGAACTTCAGGAACTTAAAGAAGATCAAATCAAATGTTATAAAACAAGAAAGGGAACAACATGTATGAGCAAACAAACAACAAAAATGTACTTGAATTAATATATTATACAGAATAAGAGCTAACAGAAATTAGGAAATGCAAGAGTAGAAAGGGTATATATTAAATAATACATGCCAAGATTGTAAATTTATTATAAATTCTAGTCAAGTGTCAACCTTTGTGATAATTATTATTGTAAGACTTATCAGCTTATTATTCCAACATTAAGAGTAAAATGTGTGCTTATTAACCATGGACTGCCAACAACACCAGCCAATACTTATTAACATTGTCTTATAGCCAATCACCTTGGGAGCTTTTAAATAGGGCATTAAGCTATAGGCTTGCCCATCACTGTATGTAAAGGGTTTCATCCCTAATTATTTGCACACTGTGCATTGATTATTGTTATTCCATGGGAATACTCCATTCTTTGTTTAACGTAGATTATTCTGGATGTACTGTGTAACACCAGATAATTCAGTTAATTTCTTTTTGAGTCGTTTAGGGCACATTGACCCATGACTTTCAGGCTATATGCCTTATTTTTTTACGAAATATACACATGTCTGTGATATTTCAATTCTTTACCATTCCTGTGATATTTATCTGTAATCCTGCAAGGTGATGACAATGGCTGTGATATTTATGTTAAATTAATGTTAAGTGTTATCTATGTGAAGCACATGTTATTTAAATGGCAAAATGTCCAAATATTATTTTTTATGTAATTATTGGTTAAATAATAGCCTCACTCAGTTTGTGATAAAGCTTTTCATGTGTAAAAAAACTTTATCAAGGGGGCATTATGTGAGGGAACATTTTGAATCAACCTCTATGCCTTAAGATTTGAAAACGCCGCGCTCCAGTCGGCCATTCATCTATTGATGATGGCGTCTGTTGGAGCGAAAATTCAAACCCGATATGACAGATATGACACAGATATAAATAGTGAAAAAGCTCTACTCTGATTAAGAATATCAAACATATTGCTATCCTACAATTTCTTATATAATTTCAAGCTCTGCATAAACTAACAAATATCCCAAATTCATGTGAAATATTAAATCATCGTTTCAAGCCGTGATAATGTAGGCTGGACTTGTTATCACAAGCCAAGTACTGCATGAATGTTTGGATATTTGTTTCGTAATATTTCTACTAAAATTATTTCAACTGTTAAAAGGAAAGCTCACGTATTCCCTGAGACCCATTTTGAGTCTCCCTTTGCAAATATTAATTTTAGTGCTACATTTAAGTTTTATATTAATTCATGCTTTGACTGACCGATTTATAGGCCACATTGCCGAAAATTTGTCAGCTGTTCTAGGACTTTTTCCGGTTCCCGAAAAAAGTTCTAGAGGACTTACTACTAAAAGACTGAAGGAGAAGGACGCAGGATTCGCGTATCCCTTTACTTGCTTTAATTTAATAAATGTAGCACAAGTGTTTAAAATTCCTAGTAAATGTTAAATGTCCTCTTATGTTGAATGTTTTTGATCATACATTATTTTATTGTATAAAACAATCAAACTGTGATAAACCTGGCGATTAAAACTACCACCACCAACTCAAAGAAATACTTATGTCCACGAGGCTGAAAAAACCAAGTGCATCGTAAAAGGGGGCTGAATACAAGGAAAGTGCGTGAGTTAAAACCTGATCAGGTATAATTATCATTATAAAAGCTTTTTGAGTGCGAATTCCATGGCCAATAATTCAAATCTCGCCGCATATATCAGTGTAACATACCAAGTTGAATTCATGTAATATCTAGTAAAGACGTTCAACATATAATAGTGACCCTTAGGTCTAATTCCTCACACAGGAAACTTATTCCTAATTAAGTTAAAAACTCAAATTTAATTCAAGAATTTAAAGAACGTTTTGGAAATTAAATATCTCAAGTGGAGATTATTTTATTCTTGTAATACAATTACTGAGACACATGATTTATTTGATTGGCATTAATAAATTATACTGTTGTTAATTGACTTTTGTGTATTTTTCTCTTGGAGTTTCTTGCTTGGTATTAGACAAAGTACACGTTCTCGCACACATAGCCTAGGGTCCATTTGCCTGTGGTACTTCATGAGAAAGTCCACTTGTGATTTCAAGGATACCTTAACTGACCTTAGCATAAAAGGTTCAGTTGCTTCAGTGAGATCGTCTACAGTCTACCAGAGAAATCCTCCTTACACCAGTCATACAACAGAACACCTAGTGGTAATATTATTGCTTTCAGATATTTGATTGTACTCAGCTCGAAAAGGCCCTCTATCTCTTTGATTAGTGGTAGTTTATAATTATCATTTGTTTGAGAGGTAGTGGACGTTTATTCGTTATGGAGTATTTTCAGGAGGCGAAATTTCAATACAGCCAAGCCTTGCTTGAGTTTGTATGTTAGAGCCTATTATCCGGACACAGCTGATGGAACATTACATTTTATTTCCATTCCAGCTTTCAAATAGAGGAATTGGAGCCCAACCTGAGAATATTGCCTAACAATACATACATACATACAGACAGACATTCATTTTTATATATAGAGATGAAGGCTTCGTTGAAAAATCAGAATTTTGATTGATTTTGGGATCTTTCTACACTATATTATGAAATGATATCTATATAAACATATTGTGTGATTTTGTTCTAACTCATGGGCCATGTTTCCATGATAAAACGTGCAATATCATCAGATTTACTTTATCTGATTGTCAAAAATAATTCATGATTAAATGAAAGTACCTGCATGAGTCAAATACATTCAGTTTAAAAGTGGATTATAATACGTTGATTTGAAAAATGTTCATGTCAGGCCACGTCATGTCAGTTATAAACCAAAAATAAACCATACAACCATACAATGAGAACAGTTCTGATCTCTTTTTTTTTCAAAGAATACTAATATACATTTTTTCTTCATGTGAAGCGACTTAAAAAGAGTTCAGATATGTAGAGAGAGGCTTTCCAAAATATTGTTATGGCGCAAACATTTTTTTTTCTGCAAAAGTCATTTGGTAGAGCTCCAACTCAGAGCTGGCCACTGATTAATCACACTGACGCAACCTTTCTCACTAATCCAAATAATCTGCAGAGTATTCATGTGATACAGACTGATTCGAATGTAACTGAGAAAAACCTTTTTCTTGGTTGGTAGGTAGGCCTATACTACGGTATGCTGCTTCGGTCACTACTTCATTTTAAGTTAATTGTTATTCATCTATCAATTCCAGAAAATATCAAAGGCTTCTCTAACTTAAAAGGTACTTAGTCACATCAGAATTATGTAAAAATGTTCAGACTATTTAACAATAATTGTAAACAAGCATTGCGGCGATTGTAATGCCTGTTATGTAGGTCAGATCGGTAGAAGTTTTGAACGTAGTATAAATGAAAATATTAGGGATGGGAATTCTTAGAAAGAAGACACAAAATAATTATTGATGAAATAGATCTAATGATCTAATGTCAATAGATAAAATTTGAATACCTTAATAATAACAAATTTCGAGAACAAACTATGACCAAAAACTTTGCATATAGCCTCAATAGAACAAGGAGGGAGGGAAGAATCCAAGACTAAAGAAAATGCAGGTGGAAATGAAGAAGTGGAAAAAGTGAGGGAGGAATATTGTGAAAACTAGTTTTTTCTATTGTTAAGAATGTGTTCTCTATTGTGAAGAATTAAATTATTTTCAGTTCCATGAGTATTGATAGGAATAGTGGAAAAAGAATTATCTTATTACCTAATTTCCCGATTAAAGTATTTGATTTATCAATTTTATAGAATAAATGAATTGAAAAACTTAGCAGCAATCAGATTAATATACATTGCTTCAATTTTGTATTGAGGTTTGGGGAGGTGCAATGAACTCTCATATGAAAAAGCTGTTCATCATTCAAAAACATATTATAAGAGCTGCTTTGTGTAGACCTAGATTCTACTCCAGTAGGCTCATTTTTAAGGAACTTTAGGTCTTAACTATGAGGCAGTTGTACATAAAAAATTGATAATGTTTATGAATTGCAATAGAGATGTATTCAGAATAAGACAATTTTCTTACAACATAAGACCGTTAACAAATAACATCCTCATACCTAACTGGAATAAAAGTACTTGCAGTAACCAAACTCATCATATTTGCTGTAAACTATTCAATATCTTACCAACTGAACTATTATCATTTAATAATAAAAAATCATCTATTTTTTAAATTATTGTAGAATGGGTCAAAGAGAATATCTTCTTCAAAATAGGAAATTTAATCTAGTTTCTATATCTTTTATGTGTTATTGTATTTATTATCTGTCCTTATTTATTACTTATTCTTATTTTATTATTTATTATATTGTAGTTGTAGTAATTTTTACTATTTTACGTTTCCTTGGTCGGTCTGGCGCTTAAGCTGGGTCAAAATATGGGTAACTGAATAGTCAAGAATCTTAGTTAATTTCTTTATTTGAATTCATGTATTTTTGTTTAATTGGGAAATAAATATTATTCTCATCTTATCTTAGGCTGAAGACGAGAAAAAGGAGAAGGGGGAGAAGGAGGAGAAGGAGGAGAATGAGGAGAAGGAGGAGGAAGAGGAGGAGAATGAGGAGAAGGAGGAGAAGGAGGAGGAAGAGGAGAGGGAAGTGGAAGAGGAGAGGGAGGAGAAAAAGCAGAAGGAGGAGTAGGAGGAGAAGGAGGAGGAGGAGGAGGAGAAGGAGAAGGAGAAGAGGGAGGAGGAGAAGAAGGAGTAGGAGGAGCAGGAGGAGAAGGAGGAGAAGGAGGAGAAGGAGGAGAAGGAGGAGAAGGAGGAGAAGGAGGAGAAGGAGGAGAAGGAGGAGAAGGGAGAGAAGGAGGAGAAGGAGGAGAAGGAGGAGAAGGAGGAGAAGGAGGAGAAGGAGGAGAAGGAGGAGAAGGAGGTGAAGGAGGAGAAGTAGGAAAAGGAGGAGAAGGAGGAGAAGTGGGAAAGGAGGAGGAGAAGGAGGAGAAGTGGGAAAGGAGGAGGAGAAGTAGGAGAAGTGGGAAAGCAGGAGGAGAAGGAGGAGAAGTGGGAAAGGAGGAGGAGAAGGAGGAGAAGATGTAGAAGATGATGATGAAGAAGAAGGAGAAGGGAAGAAGAGGAGGAACAATAACAACAAGAATAAAGAATAGAAAATGAAACTAGGTCACAGCAACATCCAAGTGAAAGAGGACATCCTTGTTAATGATAACCACTGGTCAATAAATCAGGAAACTGGAGAACTGGGTGACGTCATAACCCTCTCTCACCACCCACTCCACCAGACAAGAGAAGTCATCTTATTTTGACACTTTCCACCCTTCTTCTATCTCCTCCTCCTTTCCTTACCCCTCTCAACCATATCGCATTATACAACATCATTATCCCTTTTTCTAGCCTTCGATATCATCTTGCCTCTTCTTTCTCCATTATTATTATTTCTTCTGCCGTTGCTTGTTATACATTTCTGCTCTTCATCTCCTTTTTCCACTGATTGGGGAGAACATCTATCATTATCTCATCAGTATTCTTTACCCGGTCAAATGATGCTTTTTCTTTATCCTACTCTATCTTAGTCTCTTATTCTTATTCTACTCTCTCTTGAACATTGCCTCTTCTTCTCTTTTTTTTGCTACTACTACTACTACTACAACTACTATTAATTAAAAATAGTGAGAAACTAGTTTCGGTTATTACACTATAATCAATCTGAATCAAACTGAAACTGAAGTACAGAGTAGCTTAATATATACTAATCAGGGAACGATACAATAGGTTGAGGGAGAAAGTGCCTCTAATAGGCTGACCTTCATTGAAGGTCTGTGATTGACTGAAGGCCATAACAAGTCCCTTTCACTGGTGGGAGGAGCAAAAATAAAAAATAGGAGTCAAAATCAAGAACAAAAGTCCTTGAAGACATAGAAAGCAACAAACAAGAACAATACACTAGTAGGCTAGAATTGAATAAATTCAATGAAACAAATTGAAGCTCACTTAAATGCAGTCAAGGTCAACCGAGACCTATGAGAGGCACTTTCTCCTTCAGCCAATAGTATCGTACCCTGTTCAGTTCATATTTAGCTTCTCTCTACTTTAGTTTTAGTTTGTTTGAGATTGATAATGGTATAACAACTGAGCTATTTTCAATAAATGTGGTTGTGACAATTTCATGTCTTATTATCCATTGAAAAGCATTATGATTCTTTCAAATTTCAACAAAATCAAATTTTACATTAATATCGGCTCCTTGCAATTTTTTCTCGAAAAGTTTACACTCCGTTGATTATGGGTTCACACTCTACATGAATGGGTTACATTCTATGACTGTTTACATAAAACCGTACACGCTTGAAAATCCGCCATGTTGATGACTTTATTATGCGACTCAGACAGACCTCAAGCTCTTTCAGACCCCCAGGCTATTCATGCTTGTGATTCAGTGTGTGATTTTTCGATGACGAAATACTTGATGAACAATCTAATATCAAAACTAAGACTGGTTTTTCTATTTAAAATTATGATTTCCATTCACTTATACTGGAAAGGTGCATTTAGCTTGTAAAGAGAAGCTTTGAATTGAATTGAATTGAAAAAATCTTTATTCGTCTAACATGTACAAATACACGTGAATAGTGTCAAATCGCTTCATCATCTTCATTAAAGATCATTCTTTAGATAGAAATAGAGTATTAGTTTTTATATTAGATTGCCTATCAATTGTTTTGAATATCTTTAGACATCCTAGAAACACGAAATTATGAGTCTGTTGATTTCTCCACGATGCTGCTCATAAACATAAACAAGTCATTCTTCTCCTTCTTCTCCTCCACCTCCTTCTCCTCTTCCTTTTCCTCCCTCTCCTTTTTTTGTCTCCTTCTACTTGTATCCATTCCAGACGGTTTCATAGATAATCTATGGAACTATGCAGGAATAAGTAGGAACATATGTTACGATAAAAAAATTGATATATTCGTAGAGATTCCATGAATATTTAAAGATTTTGTGGAATTAGTTTGTAATAACACAATTACTTACCCAGTTTTGGCGAAGTTGCTTATGTAGAGTATGACGGCTTCGGATAGAGCTACCTCCGACTTTGTATAGTTTTTCGGAAAATGACTGAAGCCATCTATTAGTGGAGCCCCAAAAATGTAGGGCAGCTCCTCACCATGTACGGTGCCCATTCTCTGTTCAAAACAAAAAAATATATAAAATTGTAAAAATGATGGTTATTATAAATTTAGAAATAATTAGTAAGGTGATTTCTAGGAAGTACAAAAAATTTTGGACTTCTCAGATATTGATTTTTCCTGTTCTTATCATCAATGAAACCTGTGTAGCACCATAGCCGATTCCGACTGTAGGTGACTCTTCAGACTTCAAAACTATGTTTTAGTCCAAAGAGTGTAATAAACAAACGAGGAGTGAGGTGGTTTGTGATTGCTTTCCTCACTGCCCTAGTAGAATTGTATCAGTATGCCAAGCCCACCGAAACAAATTCAAAAGCTCTATGCTTGACAGTTCACTCCCACTTTAATACACCAGCTGCACCGGTGAGTGTGCGTACTGTCTAGCACACCTCTGAACTACTTCCTGCGTCCAAGCCATCATTCGGCAGAGACGTTTAGAAAGTAACACAATTGATGTAGCCTTTTTTGTATCTGAGATGACCAAAATTCAATATTCATCTCAAGCCACAATAATTGAATCAAAAGTGCTCTTGATTTTTTTCTCGGAAGTAACCTATCATTCCCTTTTGAGTGGGGAGTGAGGTCTACTGTTCACAGAACTACTTCTAACTGAACAATGTAACTAAGGAAGTCCTTTTCAATCCAAAAAATCTAGGTAGATTTCAGCTAATCCAGCTTTAACATATTTTCTGCAAGTTAGTTTGAAGTAACTGACAATTTAAAGAACTGACAAATATTCAGAGACAGAATTTATCAATTTCAAATCCCTTCAAGTGCTATTAATTTATACTGAATACTTCCGCAATAGCGGATATTAACAGCATGAGGAGTGAGGTCTACTGTTCACAGAACTACTTGTAACTGAAGAATGTAACTAAGGAAGTCCTTTTAAATCTGAAAAATCAAGGTATATTTCAGCTATCCCAGCTTTAACATATTTTTTACAAGTTAGTTTGAAGTAACTGACAATTCAAAAAACTGTTATCTGTTTGAATGAATTTATTAGCTTCGAATTTCCTCAAAGTGCTATTGGTACTGAAGACTTCTGCAATGGCGGATGTTGACAACAGCATTGAAAAGCTGATGGAAATCGATTTTTGTACAATAGCTTTGATCGATTTCCATCGGTTATTCAATGCAGTAGTTAATATCCGCCATTGCCAAAGTCTTCAGTATGAATTATTATTAGCACTTTGAGGAAATACAAAATTAATGAATCCTATATTTTTGCAATTTGATTTCTATTTTTGTATATGGAAATCCGGAAAAAAATTGACCACTTTCGTATCCAATCCCTGAATGCTCTAGCAAACCCAGTTTAATATTTGTCTTCCTAATTGTTGTTTCAATAGGAGACTTTTATAAACATCTCAGGAGATGGTAAAGATTGGTACCTCATGCAACCCATCCCTGGAGGTTCCAGCTGACCCATTTTCAACATTTCGGTTATCCAATCATAGAGAGGCGATCAGACGAGAGTAATAAGGCCACAAGAGTGTTCAGGTCAAAACGTCTTTGGAGCTCCCTCACCTACCATGTGGTATCACCTCCCAGCCCACCAACTATCAGGAAACAGGTCAAGATCTTATTACCGGATAAGTATAGTGGACATATAGTGATGAGGGGTGTTTGTGAGGCAAAGGGGGGTAGAAGGGGTTTGAAAGGGGAGTAGAATGAGGGTAAAAGGGGGTAGAAATGAGGTGAAAGAGGGGTAGCTAGACGATACTTAACATGAATGGACTTAGAAGTCGTTAACAACGGTCGTGGCTTAGGCGTCAGGTGCACTGAAGGGACATCAAATGCTCTTGGCTTTTACAGTTACTGCTAGTCTCTCCGTTTCTCCTTCATCTGTCTTTCTTCCTTGTATTCTCTCCATTTTCTTCCTTCTCATCTCCTCTTTTCTCTCTTTTTTTCCTCTCTCTTCTCTCTTTTTTTTTTCTCTCTCTCTCTCTTTAGGGTTGAGTGAAAGAGAGGACCAGGAGTCCTAACTCCGCCCTAATAAAGGCATTTAATCAATCAATCAATCAATCTCTTTAGATGAACAAAGATATTGGACTTATTGTTGTATGATATTGAACTTTGTAGTGGCGAAGGTGATATTGTGAAAGAAATCCATAATGAATAATAAGACAAAGTTGTGACAACCACATTTATTAAAAATATTGAGAAGCTAGTCTTGGTTGTTACATCGAGCCTAGTATCTCACTATTGTTGATAGATGTAGTTTTGACCACTTCATGTTATTATTTTTCCTTATTTCTGATTTATTTTCAATAGTTCTACATACAATTGAAAAACGAAAACCAAATGGCGAAAAATATAGAATTTATTAATTTCAAATTTCCATAAAAGTGCTATTAATTTATACTGAGGACATTTTTTATCTCCTCCTCCGTCTTATTCGTCTTCTTCACACCATTATCAATCTTAAGGAGAATTACCAAGGAAATTGATAATGGTGTGACAACCGAACCTAGTATCTCACTATTTTTAATAACGTGTTTGTGACAACTTCGTCTTATTATTCATTATTGTTGAAAAATGGTCTCAAACTCGATCCTGTAAAAACGCAACCTATAATCAGCGGTTATTCACGCTCGATCGACATTATTGACTTGAACCTTACTCATAAAATCACTGTTGATGGCAATACAATACCATACTGTAGTTCAGTTGAAAAATTAGGTATAATCATGAACCAAACACTAGACTGGTCAGGGTAAGTTATTAAAACATGTAAAATGGTTTTTCTAGCAATGCATTCTTCAAAGAGAATGCAAGATATCCTTCTTCAAATAATCAGTTTATTACTGGTTGAATCTCCCATCTTCCACATTTCTTAGCAATTTCTTTGCAATAAGTGACATGACAGTTTGATAGCCAATCTGAATGATCGACTGCAACGCAGTCAGAACTATTGTCTCCGATTTGTTTACTTTCTTCAACGTCATAAAAGAATATACTCGATCCTCTGTATTAAGTTCTACTCTCAAACTCACAGAAGGTTATTCAGGATAGTCAAACTAGTCAAAGATATTCTCAAATATGGTAAACCAAACTATTTCAAGAATTATTTAAAATTAACGTCTGTAGGCAGGGGAAATGATGTTTCGCACACCAGAACAGGTGACAAAACTCTAAGGATACCAAATCATCGTACACCCATTTATACAAAATCATTTCTTGTAAGTGCTTGTCGTGCGTGGAACGCACTTCCTAACTTCATTTAGTGCCTTGAGAGTCAAGCGGGCTGTATCTCGTCGTTTAGGAGGTACCTTAGGGAGTAAATGACTGCGTCTTTTCAACGCTAGGGCAACTGCATGACTATAAAATCTAGATAATATCAATTTCAAAAATATCCATTAACTTTGTAAGCTATTTTCCTCTGGTATAGTCTATGGCATACTGGAAACGAAATTCAACACTTATTTCAATACATTAATTAAATCTGTACGAAGTCATTATCTCTAATAACCACACCATTTCTTCTCTCATTATATTTATGATCATTCATATCAGTCATAATCACTCCTCCTCCTCCTCGTCCACCTACTTCTTCTTAAGTCTTCTACTTCTTCTTATTCTCTTAACAAACCCCATTTTTTCCAACCTTTCTTTTATGATGCTATCTCCTCATTTCACCTTCTTTCTTCTCCGTCCTTTCCAATGCCTTTCGTCATTTAATCGTATGCTTGTAGTTTTCGCTCTACGTAAAAAGCTATTGATGACTCTTTTCTATCTCCAACATCAAGACCATAAATTCTTTATGCCTTCTTGTGAATCACGATCAATACTGTAAAAACAAGGAAGAGAAGAAGAGAGAGAAAGGAAGAGAGAGAGAAATAAAGTGAGATAGAAAGACATGAAAATAACACATCACTGCTATATTCATTTCAATACTGTGGAGGAGTGAAAGAGAATTAATTGACTGAATTAATCAATAGGGAACAAAGAAAAAGAGATTAAATAACTATCCATTAAAGAAAACTATTGATAAATCGACAAAATTTGGACAGAATTGGCTTATTCTTAATCTAGAAGAGAAGGAAAATACCTCCTGAGACTATGTTAGGCTACTACTCATTTTTGTGGATTCACAAAATCTTAAGAAGCAATAGATTTATATATTAGTTAACACTCAGAATGTTTTAACACATTACATTAAAAACGACTAAGTCCCAACAAATATTTTCCACTCCTAAAACCTTAGAAGAAAAACAAATCTGAGACGTATACCATGACGAAATACTCGATCAATTTTCTGACATAGTAACTGACACTGTGTTTCTATTCAAAAAATGATTTTACTTACCTTTAAACATGAGAAATGCATTTCACTTTCAAGTAGGAGCTTCTTTAGGCTAATGAAGATTCTCCTCAAAAGTGAATTGCATTACTCCAGTTCAAATCAGTAAGTCATAACTATAGTATCAGTTTTTATATTAGATTGACTAAAGATAGTACTAAGGCGGCTCTGGTAGCGCAGTTGGTTGGAGCGCTTGTCTGTGATAAGATAGGGCTCTGGCTGGCTTTGTTTTCTGCAGCCTTGGGTTCGAATCTCATTCTGCCATGGATGTTTCTCATCATTCACCGATCTACCTCATTACTCACGCACAAGTCTCCAAACTCATGTGGGCATCATCCGCAATAGAAAAAAAAGATATTGCATTATAATATTATTTTAGAAGTCAATGCCGTAAAAGATACAAAAATTACAAAGTCATCGTGCAGGGCTCTCATTTATTGTATTTTCTGTAATAATATTGAACATAGAGGAATTTTCTTTCTGCTTCCACAAAAAATTTTCAAAAATTTGGGACTGAAAATAGCTATTTGTGTAACTAGAGCGAAAAGTGGGGTATTTCTGCACCGAGAGAAACAGTTTTTTCCACGAGCTGAAGGCGAGTGAAAAAAGTTTCTCGAGCGCTGAAACACTACTTTGCGCTCGAATTACACATTCATTTTTCCTACAGTAATGTATAAAGTAATTTAAACAGAACAAATAACAATACATACATAACCTATCATTCCTCACATAACCTATCTTCGAATCAAATCGATTTCAACAGCAACTACAGCTGACTGTTTTTGTATAGGGTAGCCAGGCTATTTTTGAATGCAGAATAGGGAACCTGCGTATTACATGCTCACTCTTTTGTGTTGTTAGGTTGCAAATCTGGAGTGTGGAAAATTACATTCGGGCTTTGGAATTCACTTTCCTGCACTGGTGCAGGAACAGACTATTTTTTGTGCTACAGTCAGTGCAAAAGTACGCACTTTTTCGGGTCTCTGTAGGAAAACAATAATTTTCATCACAGAACTTGTTCCAAATATGGTATGACTTTAAATCTTGGGAAATTACAAAAACAAGTTCTAACTTCTGCAGAATATCAATATTTTCAAGAAAATCCCTTTATCAACATCCAGATTTTGTACGAAGTTTCTAGTAATCCGTAGAAAACCTTCCATAAATTCTCCCTCATAAGCCATTAGCTTCGTCCTTTTCAATATTCAGGCCGGGGACTAGATTGCTTGGAAGAAATTCATATAAGACGACAGAACTCATTTGCAAGAATGACATAATGACTGTTTCAGGAAATGGAACCGATCTTCGAATTTGTGAAGGGTCGTTGCTCCCAACAAATTCCGTGATGTCCCTCACCCTTCAAATCACCGGGGTCTTTCCAACAGGCTGACCCTTTCCAAACCGCAGTTGAGACCCCAAAATCCTTTCTCCTTACCCTAAAAACCCTTTCTCTGGACCTACGGAACCCTTTCACCGAGCGTGTGCGGTCCTTTTCAATTTTCTACCGGAAATGAATGCCTTCACTTCCGCTAACGGACGTTCGAATTTGTTGACCGGTAGTTATCTCTTCGTACATCTCTTGATTTCGAAGATTAGAATAGAGGAATCCGTTGAAATTCGAAGTAAAACAAGGGAACGAGGTTTAGAATGAAGGAAATCGATTGTAAACGAAGATTGGAATGGAGGAATTTGATGAAAATCGAATGGAAACAAGGAATCGAGGATGAGAATGAAGGAAATTGATGGTAAACGGAGATTGGAATGAAGGAATTCAATGAAGATTGAATAGGAGCGAATCGATGGTAAGAATGAGAGGAATTATGAAAGCTGAAAGTAAACGAAGATTGGGATGGAGGAATTTGATGAAAATTGAATGGGAACGTGGAATCGAGGATAAGATTGGAGGAAATCAATAGAAATTGATGGTGAACAAAGATTGGAATGGAGGAGTTTGATGAAAATCCAATTAAAAAAAAAATAGGTCAAGAATAGAGGAAATTGATGGAAATCTGAGGAAAAAACACTGATAAGAATGGGATAATCTAATGATTATTAAAAGAAAAGGAGTGAATGAAGATTAGAATGAGAATAATCGATGGGAATTGATGGGAGGAAAGATTGGAATGAAGAAGCTCGATAAAAATTGGAGGAAAAAAGAAACGAGAATTAGAATGGAGAAAACCAAAAAAATCAACAACGATGATTGCGATAGAGAATTTCGATGAAAAATGGATGAAAGAAAGGAAACAAGGATGAAAATGAAGAAGATTGATGAGAATCAAATAAAAATGAAGATTTGAATGGAGTAATCCGTTGATAGTCAATAGAAACAAAGTGAACGAGGATTAGAATAAAGAGGATTGATAAAAATCTATGTCAAAAAAGATTGGAATGGAGGAATTAGATGAAAATTGGATGAAAACAAGAAAACGAGGATCAGAATGGAAAACCGATGAAAAACTATGGGAAACGAGAATGGGAATAGAGAAGTCTGATGAAAAATAGGTCACAACAAGGGAACAGAAATGGAGATGAAAGAAATTTATGAAAATCGAAGAAAAACTAAGATGAGAATGGTGTGATCCGTTGATAGTAAAGAGAAAACAAGTGAACGAGGATTAGGACATGGAGAATTATTGATAAAATCCAACGAGAAAAAACGTTTGGAATGGAGGAATTCGATGAAAATCGGAGGAACACAAGGAAACGAAGATTAGGATAATGGTAAGCAATGAAGAAAGATTGAAAAAAAAATTGAAATGGAGAAATTAGTTGAAAATTGGAGGAAAACTTGGCTTGAAATTGAGGAAATTCAAGAAAAAAAGAGATAAGAATGGGAAAATCCCATTCATCAATATAAACGAATCATCAATGCACAAGTAAAAAGGTTTAACATTGGATTTTAATATTTTTTTATATCTCAATATTGATATTATCTTTATAATTTTCATCAAGTAGTCTAATTTTTTTATAGATATCAATACAAATCTTATCAATATTTCTCTTTTCAATACTCCTCAATGGAGTGTCTCTATCATATGTAGTGTAATTTTGTTCAATATGCATTACTCATTTGAATAGTTTATAGGTCTTTGTACAGATAGATTGATTAATAAATAAATCATTTTTCACAACCTATACAATTTTATTTCTTACTTTTACTCTTTATTTGTTGAGTGGATAAAGAAGGACATTGAGTCCCAACTCCTTAATTAATAAAAGCAATGTATCTATAATGTATTTATTTTGTCATCACTCAAAATTCTTTCCCATCTTACTTTGTTCTTTTCTTTTGTATAAATTCACTCTCACTTTCATCACTCCTCTTAGTAATGATCTATCTATAGTATAAATTTAATGGCCTTTTTCTTCTTATCCCTCTTCTTGTTCTTGTTCTCCTTCTTCTACTTTTCCTTTTCCTTCTCTACTTTCTTTTTCTTCTCCTTCTCCTCTTTTTCCTTCTCTTCCTCCTTCTCCTTCTCCTACTCCTCTTTCTTCTTTTCCTTTTCCTTCTCCTCCTTCTTCTTTTCTTTCTCCTTCACCTTCACTTCTTTGACCTCTGTCTCTTTTCAGTCATACCATCCGCCATCAATTTGCTTCACACGCCCTTCATTTCCCTCTATCACCCACCTCCATTCTTCCCAAATAAACCTTACTCTGAGACCCACCTCTACCACCACACTGGCAGTTGGAATTAATTAGATTTGCCAAGCGGTCCCTAACATCATGATGGTAATGTTGCGACAGTCTTGTGACAACACAAGCGAGGAAAACAACAGCTATCCTACATAAACCAAGTCCTTTAGCTCTTTCACACACACTCTCTCTCCCACACACATTGTCACTCTCACTCTCTCTTATTGTATCTCTCTCATATTGTCCCTCTCTCACACACTGTCACTCTCGCACATTGTCTCTCTCTCGTACTCTCTATCTTACTCACTCTTACTCACTCTCTCTTTCTATCTTGTATCGTCTCTTCCATATCTACCTTTTCCCCTGTTCACCAAAACAAGAGCGATTCTACACAACCAATAATATTAATTCATCTCTCTCCAGACCCTCTTTCTCTATCTTATTCGCATACGTTCTTTCCCTTCCACACAATTCCTCTTTTTTCTCTCTCTATCCTACTCACTGTCACTCCATCTTTATCACTCCTTCACTTTCTCATACTCTCTCTCGCTCTCTGAGTATAATTTCTACATTGACCATTTTCTCAAAATAAGAGCCATCCTACACAAACCAAGTCCTATAGCACACTCTAATTCACTCTCTCACAATCGCCCTCATTCTCTCTCACACACTCTCTCTCTCTCTCACTGTTACTCTCCCACTCTCTATCACCGTTTCTATCTCTCACTCACCTATATCTACCTGCTCGCCTCTCTCTCAAAACAAGAGCTATTCTTGACAAACCACGTCTCCTATCTCTCTCCACAGCCTTATTCCGTCTCTTTCCAATTTTCTCTCGCTAACTCTCTCTCACTTTCTCTGCCTCCCTCCTTCTCTTTCTACCAATGATTTATCTGTCATTCACTCTCTAAGACTCTCTCAGTCACTGAGCATAATATCTACATTGTCCCTTTTTCTCTAAATAAGATCGATTCTACACAAAACCAAGCTCTCCATTACTTTTACCACCTACTCACTCATCTCTCTCACACTCTTCCTCTGGAATATCAAATATCTCTCATGTACCCTCCCTCTCACTCAACGTCTCTCTTCTTTTAAGTCCACCTTGTCACCTATTTCTGAAAACAAGAGCAAATCTGCACAAAGCAAATCCTTCATCTCTCCCCACTTCCTTTCCATCTATCCCTCACATACCCTCTTCCTCACTCATTTTCTCAATGTCCACATTGTCACCTACTTCTCAAAACAAGAGCGATTCTACCCAAAGCAAATCCTTCTTCCCTCTCCACTTCAATTCCATCTATCCTCCACACACTCTCTCCTTCACAAACACACAAACACACACACACACACACACACGCTCTTTCTCTTATTCTCTCTTGAATCTCTTCTCTTTCTCTCTCTGGAAATCTCTATCTAGGATGAGTCTCTTTGAAAACACTGACCAGAGTCTTTTCACAGTATCACCTTTGAGATTTGATACGTACTGAATTGAATCACATACATCGTCTCCAACCTCTCTCTGTGAAAGGACGTATATTTATTGTACAACACTTGAAAATATCTCATGCTTGTGAATTAGGTGTTTGACCTCACTGAGTCCGTATTATCATCATCACTATTCATTCATTCACGGTATCTCTTTATTCATTCGTTCACTGATTCATATATCTATCGATAAATTTCCAACTCATATGTTCATCCTAGATTATTTGGTATCAGCCAAAAAAGAGGATTAGAAAGAATGTAGTTCATAACATGGTGTAAAACACATCGATTTAGTTCAATGTCACAGAAATAAAATATAAAAAAGTTTAGAGGTGAAAAACTCTGAATATAACAATTATGTAGAATTTCAGCCACTAAATAATATGCCTTATTAAAAATATTTATTTATGTGACTAGTGCACAAAGTAGCTCTTTGCTGTACGAGAGTAATGCATTATGCAATAGATCGTGACTCAGGTGCAGCAATAGTATATTTCGCACCTAGGGCCGAAAATGTGTGTTTGCCGGCTCGAGATCGAGACGAAGTCGAGAACTTGAAGCGTTTGAGAGCCGGCAAAACATTTTTGCCCACGTTGCAAACACTATTTTTCGCCACACCACAAAAAAAAAAAAAAAAATGTTAGTTGGAAATTCTGAAAGCGAAATTTTAAGGCTATGGTACTAGCAAAAATACAAGGAACAGATGGATACACATCACCTTTTTATCCAACCTACAGAGCTCTGGGTGGGCATTTTGTCAACTACTACAACTGTTCACCAAAAGGTTAGTTGATAAGGTTTATTGTTGTTATTCCTGTTCCTGATTCGAAACCTGCATAAAACAACCAAAAGCCTAACTAACTAACCTTTCTATACCAACAGTAACCTTTACCAACAGTTGCAGTAGTTGACAAAATTCCTAAAAACAAAAACCTAACCAAGTAACCTTTTGGTGAGAGGTTACCAATAGTTGTAGTAGTTGACAAAATTCCCACCCAGAGCTCTGTAGGTTGGATAAAAAGGTGATGTGTAGCCATATTATTTGTTTTACCTGAAAGTAGGAAGGATTCATATTTACAAGCAATCATGACTGCTGTATCCAGACACGATCAGCTGTCATTCAAGGTGATTTTCTTTTCCGCCCTAGTGCGGTAAACGTTTACAGACCTCGTCGGAAACCGAACACATATCATGATGCACGAAGAACAGCTCATTACGTCCTAGTGTGGCAAAAACATACTTTCAGCACGAGTTACCCATTAAATTTTTTCTACAGTTGGAACACCTGGGGTGCGACAAAGTCAACTGGGTGCGGCAAAAAAGTGCAAGAATCAGTTGTTTTGCGTACTATAATGAGTGCATAAATAGCCGCTTTGTAGGATAACTGTAGGTAAACAAGTTTTTTATCAAGGCTCTGAATAATTGTTTTATGATTTCTGAATTTTTATCATTTTTTAGCGGTAAGTTGTATATGTTTGGCCGTATATTCTGCGGGGATTTCTCCAATAATGTTGTAGCAGCTACTGACAACAGTGCTGAATGCCATGTATTATAGGTTACTTTATTTATGATTCATTCATTCATCCCTGTATTGATGGGTTCCTAAGGCTCGTTGCTCTTTTTCAGTAGAAATTGAAGTTTATATACATATCACAATCTATTAGTATAAATTCCTGTGACTTTCATTTTCATCATTAAAATTTATACATAAACATAACGTGAGAATAAAAAGTTGATACAAATCAAACTCGCTATAGATATTAAAATATAGTAATTGACCGAAGAAAGAGAAGTTTCTGTTTCAAGTCGACCGCTTTGTCTGTTGGTTTGTTTGTAACGCATTTACGGCTGAACGCGTGGACCAAATACAATGAAACTTTGCATGGATCTTCCTTGCCCATCGATGTATGGATGTATGTGTATGGAATTTCGAAATTAATGGATATTCAAAAGAAAAAAGTAAGGCTATTAGGCCTACTTCTAGAGAAACTTATGATTTTTAAAATGAGCTTCTTCATCATGTGCAATATTGGAATCAGCAGACATGAGAAATATCTCATCTCTTTAAACTATCAGCTGTATGGGAAATAGAAAAACAGCCTTGGTGGAGAAACACAGAGTTACTTTTTGTGGAAGTCAGACATGAAATAGACTACTCAAATATAATCAAGGGTTAGCTCTGATGATTGTGTTTAATTTTGTGATGATGTAGTATATGGAGTATGTTCCTTTGTGCAAGCACCCTTATTCTTGGGCGTGAGGTCTACTGTTGATGACAGCACTACTATGAGTAACTCTCCAACCTTCAAAGCTATAGAATTGTGATGCCAGACGGAATAGGGCAAATTTCAATGTCAATACAGATTCATATGTGAAAAGAGTCAGAAATAATTTGCAACAAATGTTCCTTTGCCATTGACGCAATAAAGCTTTGTCCGATTCAAAGTGGCAACACAGCTGTCTCTCAAGTCACTCATCCTGTAGTATATTATTGTAAAAAATGCAAACATCAGGGCATGTGCTTTATACATTATAATCTTATCCTTCTTTATAGTGGGGGAGGTAATATTGTGAAAGATATCCATAATGAATAATAAGATTTGAAGCTGTAACAACCACATTTATTAGACACCGTGAAATACTAGTTTCGGTTGTTACGCCATTATCAATCTCAAACAAACGAAAACGAAAGTACACAGTAGCTTAATATATAATACACACAGAATGATACTATTGGCCGAGGGAGAAAGTGCCTCTGATAGACTGAACTTCATTGAAGGTCTGTGATTGGCTGAAGGCCATAAGTCACGCCCACTGGTGAGAGGAGCAAAAAGCAAAAATAGGTTTCAAAATCAAAAACTGAAATCGTGTTGATGTTTGTTGCTTTCCATGTGCTTATGGCTTTTGTTGTTGTTTGTTCATTTCTATGGGTTCATGGATTTTGGTTCTTGATTTTGACACTTATTTTTAAACAGACTGCATTTCAGTGAGCTTTAATTTTCCAATTGGAAAATGATTCATTCCTAGCCTACTTTGTATTGTTCTTCTTTGTTACTTTCTGGATGTTCACGGTTTTTAGTTCTTGATTTGATTCGTTTTTTGCTTGTTGCTCCTCCCACCAGTGGGCGAGTCATTTTAAGGGCTTCAGCCAATCACAGACCTTCAGTGAAGGTCGGCCTATCAGAGGCACTTTTTCCATCAGCTAATAGTATCATTCTGTGTCAAATATATATTAAGCTACTCTGTACTTTAGTTCTAGTTTGATTGAGATTGATAATGGTGTAACAGCCGAAACTAGTATCTCACGGTTGTCAATGTATATGGTTGTGATAACTTTATCACAGTATCAAGTACTACTTTATCAAGTATTATTTTTCATTCTTATCTTATTATGGATCTATAAAATGAAGAATGTATCATTAAATTCAGTAATGAGATAAATTGAGCAACAAATTCTCTCCCAATAAGATCCATGATCTCCACCACAATTAGGATAATTATGGCCAGGTCGTGAGTATCAGTACAGTGCAGAATCATTCACAAATCCAGGCTTAAGTTAAACTAATAGCCTCACAGCAAACTGTAGCTAAATATTCTGGCTGTGACAACGATCAAAATACAGATATATACGTATGAAGCATGAACACATATATACCAAAAGCGGGGATACAAGACAGGGACCACACATACATTGTGACATCGATATAGATATACAAAGTACAGATCTCCCAAATTCCCAACAGTAGATATAGATATATAGCTGTGGGTAGAATGTTCAAAAGCAGTTTAAAACGGTCAGATACGATTATATTGCGTTTTGCGTTTACGCAATTAGTCGATTCCATTAACATGGTACGTGACACAGAGCTTGACCAGAGTGCGGTGTTGCCATATTGTGCATTTAGTGCTCCGCTGGGAGAATTTTACAGAAATCCCTTTATAATATTGGGGAAACAATGTTGTGCTGGTTTTACCGGGTGGGATTTTCAAGGTAGAGTTATATTGAGCGTAGCTGGGTAACATTTTGAGATAATTCGGATAGATATTATAGTGCTGTGATGCGCAAGGAAGAAAATAAAATATTTTTGCGCTGCCCACTGTGTTAATGGTACTTCCGTATAAATTGATAACAGGCACTTTAGTTATTCTCCTCCTCTTCCCATCATAATGCTTACTATCAAATGATCATCTGGAATGTTCTATACAACATTATCTGTGTAAATAAAGACCTCTAGAAACCTATGGAGATTTCGAGAGTTTCCTGGAATGTTACAAAGAATGATTTTGTAAACAGCAGTTCAGTGTGATTCGAACGTTTTAATGTGATAAAGTGGCAGCGGCAGATTTGCTTTACAGTGTACACGGAAGTGCTGTTTTTATGAATGGAAATTTATCACGCACATCAAATACAGTGATTAAGTATTTGTTCCATTTCTTTATTAGGTGTTTAACTGGGTTTTTTCACATCCTTTTTTACAATATCAACAGTTCATTGGATAGTTATCTATTGAATTATTGATCGGCCCTCTGACAGTAATTGGTTTTTGTACAGTGATTTAGAGAATTTGTCATTAGTTGAACGTTATTGATCTGTTTATTTCTTATTGGTTTTTCTTGTGTGATACAACTGGTCAGTGCGTGTTGTAAGTTATTTGTATTAATGAAATCCAAGTGTTAATTTTATTTATTTTTATGTTGTCAGCATTATTCTATTGACAGAATCCGTAATAGAATATTTGATGGAATTACAGGGATTCATGATGATGGATTCTAGGTAGTTATTATGTTTAAAAGGAAGAAAACAGTCATGTGAATTTCAGATTGTGATGAAATGAATCCAATAAGACTGAAATCTATATAATCCATGAATATTTGGATGCTTGTACAACATTGCCTCAGTTCGTGAGGCAAGAGATGAGCTCTGTCCTGCGCGTGGAAAGAAAAAGGAAGCTCACCATGGAAAGAAAAAGGAAGAAGCAGGAAACACAGTACGAATGAAAAGTTACACACGTGCCGTTTCATTTGAAAGCTCTGTAGCTCAATTACTTATCAACAATCCACAATAGCCTGACGATATGACTCATTAAACAAACAATCAAATCTATTTATACTTGAACAAATAAATGTTTCTGCATCAACTGGGATAATGTCAACAATCATTCAACTCCAAAATATTACAAAGAAAACATTGCATTTTGATATTATTAAGCATTGTTGTCACTCACGGTAATATTATATGCTAGAACAGGCTCCAGACTACTGTAATCCTTCTACACCAATCATTTCAGAATCGCTGTTCGATTTTTGTGAATAAGTACAAATATAGTAAGTACAATAAGTACCTAAAATGATGCCAAAACACATAAATGTTTAGCCTACATGTTGCTTGGGCACTTAGCTGTTCATCAATAAAAAATGTATTTCCTATGACTTAACGACTGTTTTTAGGCAGCCGGGACCTACAGCTTAATATGTCCTCCAAACTATTGTTATTATTTAGTCACATCATAACATAATTATTCTTGTTTTTCATTTTAGCTGATGATTTTAGAATGTTTGAGCGTCTGAACGAATTTTATGTTGCATACATGCGTTTCCGTATCATCCAGTAGTGTTCGTTGCACAATGGCTAGCACTCTGTTGCTGGGATGCGACTGCCTGTAAGCTAAAAGTCTACTGCGCATCCTATCTTCATAGCTCATGTCTCAGCTCACGAGCGATACTGTGAAGCAACTCGATTATAATCACAAAAACCTACACATGCTGTGGAATGGTGGTATTGACGCTAATCCTATCTGTCAATCATCATTCCACAGCATGTGTCTGATGTTGTGGTTAAGATTATTATGGAGCGAGTAGCCTAATAACGCTATGCTGTGCAAGCACCCTTGATACTGACAAAATAGTAGATCAAGTTTTAAGTCCAAGAATGAGGTGATCACTGTACGAAGGTGATAGTTCACGCACGAGTAGAGGTGAAGTGCGGGATTATCATACGAGTACAATAAACATCTTCTTTGACAAGTTAACATTAGGCTTGGCAATAATGACTCTTTTCAATAAGTCGTTCAATCGCTCTCACTCTTATGAATGAGTCGTTCATTTAAACTAGTTCAAAAATGAGTCATCAGCAATGCTCGTGCTCATTCACTACCATAGCTTGCTCAGCGCTCACTCGCTCACTGAGCACTCATACACACACAACAATAAACAGCCTTGTCATATGTCTGGCGTCTCAATATAAACATTTCTCAGAATCTGAGTCATCAGTTTAATATTCCAGAGCACAGAGCTTAGTCAATGAGCTTTCTAAGCCAGCTGTAGTTCGTTCAGTTCACAGTTCAAAAAGCTCATGGAGCTGAGAGAGGTGAGTGAGTTGTTGCAGTTAGTTCACTTCACAGATGAAAATGCTCGTGGAGTGGGGAGGTGAGTGCTCTTGTCTAGCAGTGCCTATAGCAGGTCACTGCACTGCTCTGCTAATTCAAAGAGCTAGATGGTGTGTTGACTCAAAAATTAACTAACTATTTTCTGAATTTGAACTACTAGTTCGTAGTTTATTTTAAAGAGTCAGTTACTTTGAACGACTTGCTCAATCTGGTCACATCTCTAGTTAACATACAATATTTTGCGTCATACCAGTCTGAAATAACTTTTAATCTAAAATAAACTATAATAATTTGGAACAGGAAACTATTATTTTATATCAAAATGATAATTCTGGAGCAATTGATGGACATTACATTAAACAATTTGCTAGACGATCACACAGAATAGACAGGATTAATCGACAAAATGATTCTGAATCAAACTTGGAACACATAATTATTGTCTGGTAAAACCCAATACCTTACGGTGTACTATAATGAAATCAGCTATTTCCTTTCATTTCCAGCTGTAAACCAGTTCAAATCTATGAAAGTGTAGCAGTATGACGAAAAATTAAAATTCTATTACCATCACACACAATAATTTTTTATCTATTTCTCTCAAACTATGAAATACCTTATAAAGTATGATTGCAGTGGTGGAAATCTGACAGGACTTGAACTTCTAATCAATAATTTGATGGTTACTGTCACGGCCAACTCCAGATACCTAGATTTTTAGGTACTCTAGGTATCTAGAGTTGGCCGTGGAACTGTGCTTTGCTTAGCAAAGACTACAGAGCAGAATTTGTGCTGTAGTCAGTAACTGTAAACTGTGCTGTAGTTTGTAACTGAAGAAAGTCTTCTGTTCCCATCTGAAATTTTATGGTTCTCTATATTTTTTGTATTAACATTTTATTGTCATATATTTTTTCTATGGATTTTTAAAACGATCGGACTTTTTTCATTCCTAGCTTTTTGTTGGCTCAAGGTAGGTTGATAATATCTTAATTTATCTGTCAGAGTGAGCCATACCCAAAAGCAAAATTATTCTGCAATAATCATGGGAAGTGATAGCCGAGTGTCGTAGCAGGTATCTGTTCAATACGAGATAAGCTACGAAACTCCTGGATCATCTTTGTGATGGTGACCGATTGGATTGGTCAGTAAAAAGACTGCTCGTTGCTGTAGAATCACTTCCTGGTGGTTCGTAACCAACCTAAAACTATGGGTTCAACTCATCATTCAATCTAACCCACGCAAAACTGTGGGTCCAATTCAATACCCACGCATAGTTCTCAGATCTATGTGGGCTTCATCCTCCGAAAAAAAAGAGAATTCACCGTGTATCTTTCTTTTGTCAAGGAATACTTGAATATCATCAACGATTGCCTCAAGGTAAGTTCTAAGGTAAGTGCTATAGCTCCCAACTCACCTGAGGATAGTCCCCATCCTTAGTCTGGTAGTCGAACACGTAGAAGTATGACCGGGGCACAATTTCAGGAGCTGGGTTCTGCGGCGGTGGTTTGCTCAGTAGATCGCCAGTCTGAACGACGGGTGCGACGAACTGTGCGTCGCTGATTGCGGCCACGGTGGCGTCGCGCGTGTTGATCGGATGCAGCACGGTTCGTTCCCAATCCGTATACTCGTTCACCACTGTGAAAAAGATCTCGGATAGGTGGTAAGTGTAGGCGTTGCGCACGTACGTGCGGATTATCTTGTCGCGGCGTTCACCTGAGGGAAAAATAATTAAAATCGGATAAAAATCTTTGAGATTCTTCAAGTATTGTTATTGTCTCTGGAACATTGAGATTCTAATATCATTCATTCATTTATAACACAAAACACAAGTAGAGATACAACAGGCACGGCCGACTACTGCTTTCTTTACAAATATTAAAATGTAATAATTTTCATTCATTCATTCATTAATAATTAATTATTCCATTCATTTATTCATAACACAAAACACAATCAAGTAAAGATACAAGAGGCACAGCCGACTACTGCTTTCTTTACAAATTTTAAAAAGAAAAACAAAATTTCAGGTTATGTCTAAGTTGAACTAGGAATTTCATTTTGAATATAATTAATGATTAATTCCAAAACAAAAATATTAATTTATAAGTCCAATTAATAAACGTAGCACTGACATAGTTCAATTGTCCAAAGAGAGTGGATATAATTTTGAATTCTGTTCAGATTTTAGAGCTAAATTGAAGTCATAACCATGTTACATAATGAGCCAATTTTCCACTGTATTTTAATTTAAGTTATGTTTTTTACCAACTTAGTAATCATTAATTAAATAGAAATAAAGTGTTAGTTTTATTTAGAGATGGGTCGTACTAGGTTTTTCTGATACTAAGTATTCCGAGTACTAGTACGTTCTAATACCTATTCCAAATACCTGCTCCAAAATACTAGGTAGTATTTTATATTAGCCAGTTTGCCAGAGTAGACGTACAAGAGTACACGTACAAGAGAGTATCGTACTGCGGTACTGGTACTGTTTCTCACGTTAAATACAGCACGAATCTTTATTTACTCGTGTTAAATACAGCACGAATCTAATTATTGAGTTGCTCTCAAATGTGCTGTAGCGAAATGAGACGCGGACGGCAAGACCTTGAGACGCTTGAGTAACAAACTACTTTTTAGTACTCGTACTCAAGTACTCAAGAAGTATTTCTACTGGAAAAGTACGCGCGTACGCCATACGCAACCAAAGACAATCTAGACGCATGCGCCTACAATCGAGTATAGTGAATAGAGAGAGAGAGAGCGTGAGAGTGAGCGAGAAAGAGTGAGTGAGTAGTTGAATAGTTCTATAACGAGGAATGAGCTATTAATAGCTACTGTACAACTGCAAATTACAAAGCTCCACTCCCACTCCGTAAATTGGAGTGGGGACTTGAAGTCGCGTAGTTTACTAGCTTCTAGAAATACTCACAGATATCTGAGTATTTTGTTCTTCGAATACTAGGTGCTAGTCCGTACGTTCAAATACTCAGTAAAAATACCTGTTTCCAGTAAATACGCCTCATCTGTAGTTTTATTATAAGATAGT
>OX418216.1:9215004-9446448 GCA_948455865.1 Conomelus anceps | reverse complement strand
ACCATGTACACGTACCTGACATTATGGTTCCAATATATTGAAGGCAAATTTAAATTGAAATGGGATTACGTATCAGCATCAATAGCTGTATTGTATCAGTTTGGAGGAGTGATTCACCCACTTAGGTTGAGCGTGTGCTTTCAAATTGAGAATAATTAGAACCAAAACTTACCTTGTGTTTATAGATAGATAAGTTTCCTGAATCGTGTCACAAGCTGCGACATAATATGTCGCATTGTTCAGTATATTATATTGCGAGGAATATTGTAATGAATATTGTGTAGTTTGAAAATAATAGAATTTATGTTTGAAAACGATATAATTACCCAAAATTCCCAGCCTATAGTTGATAGTAACCACTACCAGATCAGCATAGCTGGCAAGAACGCTTCCATCGTACGGATTTCCAGCATTCCACTCAAAGGACTCTCCATGTATGAAGAGAAGAACTGGATATCTCGCTCCAGTAACTGCTCCTGAAACAGAACAACACATATATTTGAATGTAATGTGATAATAGTGAATAATCAAGTATTCATAGAGTAACTGCTCCTTAAACAGAATAACTGATAGTGAATAATCAAGTAGTTATCGAGTAACTGCTCCATAAACAAAATAATACTGATAGTGGATAATTAAGAATATATCAGAAAACTACTCCATAAACAGAATTGATGATAGTGGATAATCAAGTAGTTATCGAGTAATTGCTCCATAAACAAAATGGATGATAGTGAATAATCAAGTATATATCAAGGAACTGCTCCAAGAAGAATAACTGATAGTAGATAATCAAGTATTTTTAGAGGAACTGCTCCATAAACTGAATAAATTAATGAGAGTAAGCAATCAGTTATTTATAAAGTAACTGCTCCTTAAACAGAATAACTGACAGTGAATAGTCGAGTATCATTCTAGTAACTGCTTCTTGAGACTTGATAGCAGGTAAAAAATTACTGAGTATCTTTCTAGTAACTGCTCCTTGAACAATGTAAAGTACAGTGAAAAATTCAGAACTCCTCTAGTAACTAATCCTTAAACAAATTCAAAAAATTATAGATAAAAGATTGAAAACATGACAATAAAAATTGAGGAATTAATAGATTATAGAGTAGTTGCTTCCAATAAAGAATGAAACATAATAGAATAATAGATAAATACACAATCAGTAACTCTTCGAAGAAAGAATAGAAAATAACTAGAAGTTCCTCTGAAAACTACTCCTTGAACAAAATATATTTTTGTAATAGATAATACAATGAAATATCTGACCCTAAAAATGGATAAATTGATAGAATAATCTACTAGCTGCTTCTAATGAAGAATGATGCATGAAACATAGAAAAGTAATAGATAATCTGACTCAGTATGACTTATACCTAGCCTCACAGAGTCATTATTATATTGGTCTGCATGAATCCATAATGATTATCCATAGTCTGTATTTGATGGCAATAATTCAATAGGCATTGCATGGAAAAAAGTTGAAAATTCAAGATTAGAACTGAAATTTCCAATATTTTCATTACATTTACCATATAAGGAGTAAGGTACTATCGTATGACTTCTGTACAAAATTGATGACTGCTCTCATAGGCTGAACTATGCTATGCTGTGATTGGCTCTTCATTAAGACCTGTCACACCCACTTTTATCAATGGGAGCAGCTAACTGATATGAGTTAAATTAAAAGTAGAGACAAATTTGAAACCAACATCTGCATTTCATACTCGGGAAGGAGTGATGCTATTGGCTAGCAAAATGTAGGGCTAAACCATGCTGCTCTTTGATTGGCTGTTTACTGAGACCTGTCACGCCTACTTCCAACAATGGGAGGAGCTAACCAATGGCAGATGGAAGACTAGTGATTGTCTCAATTAGAAGACTAGTCGAAATTATAGATTTATAAGAGGAAGAAATAGAAGATCAGTGAAAAATTATTCTTGACATCAAATTGGCAAAATTGAAAAAATTATGGTAGTTGTAAATAAATGAACAAAGGTTTAAAAATTTAATTTCTGTTGATCACCTTGTATAAGTATTGAAATTATAGTTCCTACATCTTTGTTAAAAAAATAAGGCATTTGCCTGTTTTGACTCACAATAGCCTATTTCTCCAGAAAGAAGAAAATAGAAGAATTGTAATCAAAACAATAATTTAAATTGGAATAAAAGTTTAGAAAATTATTCATCAAGGGTATGACAAATTGAAGAACCTTGATGGAGAATTTTTAATTGAGATTCTCAAAGTTGTGATCCAAAATTTTGATTTAGATTCTCAATAACATGAACAGTTGAACAGCAAAATAAACTTATTCTTCTATTACATTTATTCGACGTGATCACATAGAATTATTGAGGAAATTTCTAAAATGAGATCAAATTTGTTGTGACCCAAAAGTTTTCATCACTTTTCATTTAATGCGGAAATACAGCAGAATCCTTAAAACTGCGAGGAACGCAGGATAACTTTCAAAACAAAACATAATAAATCTTCCACTCCTGTCTTCCCTCCCTTTCTTTACAAACATTCTCTTTTCTATCCCCTCTTCTTATCTACTTCTTTCTCAATAGGTCTCCCTTTTTCTGCCTCCTTCTTTCTCTCTTTTTCTCCCTCCTCGATGGCACAGTGGCGAAATTCCAAGAAACAAAAGAGGTCTCAGAGCTGAAAGTCTTCTAATTCATTGCCGGCCATTTTTCTTGTTTCATGAAGAAAAACTGCAGCAAATAAAAAATGGAGGATAATGCCAATGGAGCAATGCAGTCCTGGTGAGAGTAAAAACATGTTTCTTCTCATCCAATGAATTAGAATCATGATGAGAAAACATGTTTTTAGTTACTCAGTTTTCAAAACTAATAATAATCAACTGAAGAACACCATACAGTAGGTACATATTATCGAATGGAAATATAATTATATTGCAAGTAAATAATATAACTATGTATAGGCTACTGTATTCTATATTCATATTACATTAGTATTGACTTCTAAAACTTGGAGGAAGTGGATGAAATCGATGTTTGTGAACATGAGTGTGAACATGAAAATCATTTTAAAATTTCTACACTTGTAGGTCTCCTTAAAAGTGGCAAAAATCTATCATATTTGTGGAAAAATCTATTTGAATGACTTGAATTTTGGCTCAATATACTCCTTATTACTATGCCTTCAAGTTAAAATGTTATTCCCAAGAACAAATTTTGTACAATATAATAATATTGATATCAATACACGCATTTTAGTTATTTTTGGCATATCTTTGGGGGGGGGGGGGGCATATCTCTGGCATATCTTTGGCAATCTACGGCCCTCCTGCACTTTCCTAATACCCTCTGATTAAATTCCTATGAGTTCGTAAAATACAAAGAAAATGTATTTTTTCCCCAAAAAATAGTTGATTTTTGACAGCAAATTTGACAGCGAAGGAAAACATATTATGCAAACTGTTCTATCATTTTTAATTGTTGAAATTACCGTCACTCTATTTGTAGATCGTTCTTAGTTGATTGTCACTTATCAACTTAACACCAATACAGACATCAAGCTTTCCGCGTTTGGATGAGTGACCGTGCCACCCGGTAGTTCGGAACCCACCTAAAATTAAAGGCCACCATGTTCTCCATCACATGGCTCAAACGGCGAGGTGCATTTACCCGAAAGGGTCTCCCCACTTATAAGAGCCATACGCTTATTATTATTTTATTATTATTATCATTATTATTATTATTATTATTACCATTACTGGTTCTACGTATACGAACCTCCCAGCAAAAAAATTGCAATTTAAACAACGTCAAAAAATAAATGAAACGATTGAAAGCAACTAGTTTTTGAGCAGAATAACGTAGCGTTATCGAAAGTTTACAGTAAAAATAATCTGCTTATTGTTTTATGTATCACCTAACTGGCAATAATGATTTTCCCCGTGCTGTTATATAAATGGGGAAAATTGATAAGATAGATTGATAGATGAAAGAATAGTTAGTTGATGAGAATCTGTTTTTTGAAGAGGAAATCTATGTAGGTGTAGATTTCCAGGAAATTTTGCGATAAATTTTGTGAATCTTAAATCAAATGAACCAACCTTTTAGCTTTTGTATTTTGTACGATAAATCCCTGTGAACTAATCATGATTATATTCCACGCTCAAATAGATTCAAGTATTCCTGGAAAAGCAGTTTTTTTAGTAAAAGTTTTGGAGATTTGTTGAATGTTGAGTTTTTCCAAATACCGATTTCACTGGCTTGTGTTTCTCGGGAAATCCCCTTTTGTAAGCTTTTATGAAATGCTTGAACCTCTGCTGAATAGAACATGGTCTGATTAATCCAGCAGGTAATGTTGTGGAGCTGATTTGTGATGTATGATAATATTGTGAAAAGCATGAAATTTCCCAGAAAACAACATATTCGGATTAATTAAGTAGATTTCAGAAACTGATGCTGTTGAGAGCTGGTAAATAATAGTTCATATCATGATAAATAATAGAGAATCTAACATGGTAGATCATAATAGTTAACAATGGTTTTTATTCGTGTGCTGATGATGTCCACTCGAGTATAAGACTTGTGTGTGAGTGATGAGTGAATGATAATGATGTTATCGGTTAAACCAAGGTTTATTGATACGAGTTTGTTCGTTCCATAACTAGTTCGAATTAATAAAATAGAAAAGACATGACGTCACTCTGTTCATAATCACTCTTCTAGCATGCAAATTTCAGCAATATTTTTGGCCTTTTTCAGTGCAAAAATCAAGTTTTAATGGGTACGTTATGAAAGAGTTTAGAAAGTGCTGTAAATACAGCTTACTTTATTCCACGTCATATCAAAATAGTGTCATGAAGATGATAATTTTATTTTTGTAGATCACGTCTTGGAGACTCCAGTTGAGGAGTATAAGACAAGTCAGATCAACAATTATAATATAGTTACTGATAAACCAGCTACCATAATTATTACCATATCAATAAGTTTTATTGGTGGAAAGACCCTCCAATTAGTAGTTATACCACGCTATCTCCATAGTACTTATTTATTCAGTAGCCAATAAAAGGAATTACCGATTAAACTTGTGATGAAAAACTATTTTCATTTGAATTGCTCTTTATTTGAAGCTCTGTAGCAAACTCTATGAAGAAATAAAAACTGAACTTTCTAAGACTCTTCTCAAGTCTTTTAGTGTTCCAAAAGTGAAGAAAAATCGTTTAATTTTTTTGAATGAAGTTTTATAGTGAATCCAAATAAAATCACTCAAACACATTACAATAAAAAGTTTAATCTAATATTAAAACTGACAATGTATTTCACTTTTATAAAATGTTTTACTCACATATATTGGAGATGCTTGAGGAATGCATTTCGCTTCTGAAAAGAAGTGACGAAGGCTGACGAAGCTTCTTTTCAGAAGTGAAATGCATTTCTCAAGCAACTCCAATATATGTGAGTAAAACACTATATAAAAGTGAAACACAGTGTCAGTTTTAGTATTAGATTGTTCATTAAGTATTTCGTCATGGAAAACATCACAGAGAAAAAGTTTAAATTACCCTTCAATTTAGTGTAAATTAACCTCAATGTTTTGGACAATATAACAGTCAAAAAACAGAAATTAGTTTTTGACTTTGTTGCATCTTCACAGTCATTATTTTTCTGACTATAAATCAATTATAAATGAATGAATGGAATTATCAAATTTTACCATCCCTCTTTGGATTAGAAGAAGCAAGAAAAATGTGACTCCAATAAGGAGAGAGCACTGTTCAGCAGGGTAGTAAGTAGTGGAGCGGAGAAGCAGAGGTCGCACTGCATACAGTTTTGTAGTGAGGCCTTGGCAGAAGCTGAGCCGAGGCTTGCCGAGTCTGACATTGACATTGACCTTGAAAGTGAACGCTGCTGAAAGGGAAAGGCCAGTAGCGGAGTCAGACCATCGATATCTATACTACTACAACGTTGTAGTAGTATAGAGATCGATGAGTCAGACACTGTTATGGTGAGACGGGTGGAAGGGGTCAATGACCGTACAATCTTGACCTTCAATCTTAGGTAGGCTCCGAACCACCGGGTAAGTGATAATAATGCTAATTGTAAATTTGACGACTTGCAGTCAAAATTCAATTGTGAATAAATAATAATTGTACTCACACTTGACCGAACGTTTTCGAGTTATGAAAACTCATCTTCAAGTGGTTCGGAACCCACCTAAAATAGTAGGTCCACCATGTTCCCCGTAACATGGCACAAACGGCGAGGTGGAACTACCCGTAAGGGTCTCCCCACCATTAAAAGCAATACGCTTATTATTATTATTATCTTCAAGGCATTGACTAAAGTTATTAAATTTACAATAAAAAGTTAATATTAACAACGCAGATTGTTATAGAACAAGAAATATAATAATGATAATAATGCTTATAACATCAAGTCATGGAAGCGTAGCTTTCACTACAGTAACTTTTCAGTACAGCAGTCTAAACCAATCAGAACCTAGGAAATACCTTGTTTTCAAAAACTTTGAGGTGCCCTATAGTTTTAGGTGTTTGGCTTTCCATCAGTAAAACATTGATTGAATCTGAGCAGCGAAAACATTTTTCAACATTAATACATTTTAACTACAGAGGAAATTTTTCGTTTAATAATAATTTTTATCTACGATTTATTTTGAAGGATGAAGCTTAGATAGATTTAAATGAGACCTGTGCGTGGATTGATGGTGTCTGTTAAGTTGAACCTACAGTTTTAGATGGGTTCCGAACCACCAAGAAAGTGGTAATAAAGCAGATAACTTCATGGAAATGCTGAAAACCTCCTTTTTACTGCAGACAAAAATTCAGCATTCAACGCTTATAGTATTTTATGGGCTTTTTATACCGTTCGAATGTTCTTTGTGTGCTTGGTTGGGAAGAATAGGATCACATGTGTGATTGTGTGTGTGAACAGCCTACAGACGCGCGGTTTCTCGCAGCAGCGGCGCCATTTTGTGGTCTCCAGAGGTCAATAAAGTTCTCGTCTCAACGATTGTTTACGACGCATATAGTGGGTCGTTCTTCACCTGGACGTGGTTTATTCTTGCTAAGGGAGTAACACGGAAAAGTAGGCTGTAAGTGGCTGCCCTTTGAGCGGGCCATTGCTATGGAAATTGGGAAAAGTTATGTGAAGTCTGTTCATATTATAAAGACTGTGGATAAAGCTGATTCTGGGGAAATTGGTTTACGAGTGGAAATTTAAAAAAAATGATAGCACAATACTCAGTGACTCCATGTCTGAACCAAAATGACCGAAACTCTTTCAAAATCTCATCTTTTGTTTTCAAACACTTCAGCCTACTAGTTCGTTTTCTGTCAGTAGATTCCTCAGTTACCTTTCTGAATCCAGAACTTATTTAAATTGTAATTTAAATCGAATTTAAAAATGTAATATTCATCTTGAGAATTATTTTTCCTCATCAATGACTCCATGTCATAAGATTCTCTCATAATTTCCTATCTTTTTTTTTTAACAAACCCCTCAGCCTCAACAATTCCCCCCCTATAGATCTCCCTGTTGTCTTCCTGAACTAATTTTTTTACTGATCGTAAAGAATCTGTTTATGTGCTGAAAACTAATCATAAAGCAGCTGTTCACTGAGGAGCGAGCAATAAAGTACTTTACTACTTGCTTACATTACGCTTGCCAGTGTTGCCAACTATTCAGTCAAAATTATCAAACCTGACGTACAAAATCTATCAAATATTCCATTATTTTTTTTATAAATAATTATTCAACAAATATTTTTTGGGAATGAAATTTCTTTGAAATTATTGTACAAAAGTGCAGATCGTACATCATACAAGTACCAAATTACCATAGAAACGATTATTTTCATACGTTTGCCAACACTAAAGCTTGCCAGCTGATTATTGGCAGATCATTTTTCCATAACCTTAACAATGGTGCATTGTGTACGGTAATAATACTTTGATACAATAATAATTATCGAGTGGAAATCCAAAACTAGAGTGGTAGGAAATATGTTGTAGGAATTTCGAGTGTGAAACTTATTTATTATTCTCGCAGAATTACCGCACTCCGCTGAGCATCGGGTAGCTCAACTGATAAAGTTGCTATTCATTCTCTTAATACATAAATAACTATTACAATATGAAAATGGGATAAATATTTTGAGAATGATCATTTTTTCCTATGTAATGAATGACACCAAAATTCACACTGAATCCAATCCCTTTTTTCAAACGAGCCCCTCAGCCTACAACCAATTCTTTTCCCCCGTTTTGACTGTCTGACTCCAAAACTTATTTTACAATTCTCCTTATTCTCCTTTCTCTCCTCCATCTCCTCGTTCTCCTCCTTCCTTTCCTTTTTTTACTCAACATTTTCATTCTCCTTCTTTTCTTCCTCCTTTTAATACTCCTCCACCTTCTCCTTCTTCTCCTCCTTCATCTTCTCTTCCTTCCTTCCCTTCTCCTTTTTCTTCCAGCTCATCACATTCTTGTTCTCCTTCTTCTTAATCCTCTTCGCGTCCTTCTTCTTCTCCTTCTCCTACTTCTTCTTCTATTTCCTTCTTCTCCTTTCTCCCCTCCTTTCTCTCTTCCTTTTACTCCTCCTTTCAATCCGCAATTTCTTTCTTTTTCTCCTCTCCGTTTTCCTCGTTCTTCTCATTCTTCTCCCCCTTCTACTTTCTCTCTTCCTCCTTTTCTTCTTAACCCTCATCATCAATCTTCTCCTCCTTCTTCCCCCTCTTCTTCTCCTCCTTCCCTCTCTTCTTCTCCTCCTTCTTCTCCCTCTTATCTCTTCCTTCTAGTCCTCCGTCATCCACTCCTCCTCCACCTTCTCCTTATTTTCTCCTACTCCGTCCCCACCCCCTTCTCAATCATCCCCATAGTCCTTTTCTCCTCCTCCATTTCTTTCCTCTCTACCATTCTCCCATTCTCACCTCATCCTCCCCCATTATCTCTGTATTCTCCTTCCCTATCTTCAACCCCTCAGCCTACATCTAGTTCTTTTCCCCCTGTAAGTTCCTTGTCCTTTCATCGCTTGCTGGCTATCAGCGCCATCCCTATTGATCAACCGCAACCTTGGTCAGCTTCCAAGTATCTAAAACACACCCCTTGTAAGTAAAGGCGAGTGAAAAAACGCCCCGGCTACAAGCCTTAACTTAAACTTGCCTCGAAAAAGAAAGGAAGGCTTAGCGGTGGTGGTTTGGTGGCCTGGCTAGCCTTTGAACTTTCAGTTTGGCTCCACGCTGAAAAACACTTACTTTTTGTCTGTATTTCTCAAGTAGCACGTTCCACCGCCCCCCCCCCCCCCTCAACATAAACTAGGTTTTTTGTTCTTTTTCTCCTCCTACATCTCCACCCTCCCTCATCATCATCATTCTCCTTCCACATCTTCGTGCAACGTTTTTCCTTTTCTTGCACAACCATTTTTTTCTCTTTGCTGCATCGGTCGTCTTTCCCCTCCATATTTCGTCCCAACTGTTTCTTCTTTTTCAGTAATTTTCCTGCTTCTCCCACTTTGCTCCTCCTATTGCATTTCAGTCACTCTTTTTACATCAATTATCTCTCGTTGCCCTCCACCGTTTCCCTTTCTTCTCACTCTCCTCCTTCTTCTTCTTCTCCTTCTTCTTCTGTACCCTCCTTTTCTTCCTATCTCCATCATTTTTCTACTGCCTTCTCCTCTTTCTACTCATTCTCTTCAGTTTCCACTTCTCTTTCCCTACTCATTCTCTGTCTTCTCATTCTCTGTCTTCTCATTCTCTGTCTTCTCATTCTCTGTCTTCTCATTCTCTGTCTTCTCATTCTCTGTCTTCTCATTCTCTGTCTTCTCATTCTCTGTCTTCTCATTCTCTGTCTTCTCATTCTCTGTCTTCTCATTCTCTGTCTCCTCTTAAATCACTTAGTTATTACTTTCTTCTGTCTTATTCACTTTTTTTCTCCCTATTTCTCTTTCTCCTCCTCCTCCTTCTTCTTCTTCTCTTCCTTTCTCTACTTCTTCTTCTTCTTCCCCCTCTTCACCCTCTTCTCACTCCTTTCAGCTCTCACATCCTCATTCTCTTGCCCACACCTTTTCTCTTTCTTTCTCTTCTTTCCCCTCTCTTGTCAACATCTTCCGCCTCCTTCTTTTCCTACCACCTCCTTCTTATCTACCTCCCTTTTCCTCCCTTTTCTTCGCTTTATATATTCTATTTTTCTCTCTGTCTATAAGCTTTCTCTCTGGCTTGTATGCCTCAACTTCGCCCACAGCACTTTTTCTATTGTAAAGTGCGAAATAAAGACATTTTATCTATCTATCTATCTATGTTCTTGTCCCTCTTCTATTCTTCTTTTTTTTATCTTATTTCTCTCTACTCTCTCCTTTTTCTGCCTTTCACTTCTTGACCCCTCCACTTCTCCCCTATTTTCTCTTCTCACTCTACATCTCTCCCTTCTCTTTCCTTTCTTTTCCATTATCATCTCATCCTCCATCTTCTTTAATCTCTTTCTTTCCTTTTCCTGCTTCCTACCACTTCGTGTCCATCTTTTCAACTTCCGGGTTTTCTCTATCCTTCCTCCACCCACAAGATCTCCTAATTATTTTTCTCTCTTCTTTTTTTAATTTTACTTCTCGTTCTTCTTATCCTTTCTGTCTTCTCACCGTCCATTCATTCATCCAAAATACATTTTCTTCTCTTTTCTATCTCTTTGTACTCTCTTTTTATGTCTCATTCACTTTCTTATCTCTTCCAATAATTATTAATAATTAATAATAATTCCAAGAATTATTCACCTATCAATTTCCTTTTTACTCTTTCTTCAGTTCTTTATTTCCTCCTGTTCTCTCACTAACACTCTCTCCCTCATAAATATTTCCCTCCCCTTGATCATCCTTTTTCTCTTTCTTTACTCAAATTTTTCTTCTTTTGCTTCAACATCTTATCTCCCTCTCTTTTTGCACATTTCTCAACCTCTTCCCACTACTCGAACTTTTTCTGCAATGTTCTTCCGTTTCATTGTCCGATAATTATTTCTTTCTTTGGTTAGTCATCACTCCTCCACCTCCTCCTACACCTCCTCCTACACCTCCTCCTACACCTCCTCCTACACCTCCTCCTACACCTCCTCCTACACCTCCTCCTACACCTCCTCCTACACCTCCTCCTCCATCTCCTCTTCCACCTCCTACTCCTCTTCCTCCTCCTCCTCCTCCTCCTCCTCCTCCTCCTCCTCCTCACTCCTTCCATACCATCCTCCACTTGTTCTTTTATTCCACTTCTTTCTTCATCTCATCACTCTTTCTGGTCAGCAACCCTAAAGCAGTCTCAAGGGGCGGAGAGTATAAATCCACCCACTCTTGTTCTTCTTCAACACTTATATTTATTACTCTTAGCAGTACCCTTCTTGTATATCACTCTCGTTTTTCCTCCTTCCTTTTTTTCTACGTCGTTCTCTACTAGTTCTGTGTACCAAAGATGTTTTTTTTTTTAAGTGAGAGATGGTGGAAGAAGATAGTCATGTAGTATAACTTAAACCTGTTGTATTTTTCAAATAGCAAAAAGTGAATTAATGGTTATATTAGAATGAATATATTGATATAGTATAAATTATTATACAAGTAGTTCTGTGATCAGTAGACATCACTCGTAAATGAGGAACAGTGAAAAGAATTGTCCATAACACAATCACGCTTCTAATTCCTGAGAGAAATAAGTGTCGGCTATATTTCTGTTGAATTCACTTCCAGCGCCAGAGATATAAACATTACACAGGTCTGCAAAAAAAACTTTTTAAAAAATTGTTTTGATTTTGTTAACTGATCTTTATGTAGTTTTTTGTGCAGATTTCAAAAATGGCGTTAGTTTTTTTCTATCACGTAAGGTTCGCCTACAAAATAAAGTTTATGTATTAGGAAAAAGTACAAAAAACGGAAAATTTTGATTTGTTTATATTATTTTAAATTAAAGTAAAAGAAAAATAAACAACGATACCCAGCTCATCTACCCTTACTTATCTTCTCATCGGTGAGAAGATAAGCAATCTTAAAGAAATTCAATCTTATATAAATCTATTTACTCTCCATACACCTAACAGCTTTCTTTTGGATGTTAAACACCCTATCAAGGTTTTGTTTTGATGAATTACCCCATACTAAGATAGCATACCTAATATGTGACAGTAAGAGCCCATGGTAAGCTGTAAAAAGTAACCTTTTGTCATTTAATGTAGCAAGCTGTCGCAGGACAAATAATACCCTAGATAAAGTTTCACAACATTTTATTCTCTAATTTAGGTCAATCGTCCCTCCTATAAAACTCCTAGAAATGCAAAGTTTTCTTCCTGGTCTAGTTGATTATCGTTTAAAAACACCACTCTTATCCTAATGGAGTCAACTCAAACTACTCTCCGCTATTTCAACAAAAGTAACCTGTTATCACTGTTAAAAGGTATAATTTCTTTCACTAAGAGCCCTCCAAAATGGCAGAGCATCGCAGCCGAGTCTTATCAGAGTTTATGTAGCGAATTCTACAAGTACCACCCCTATACTTCCACTCTGGCAACAGAATACTCCATAATGCAACAGTTCTCTAGCTGAGAGTAGCTGCTCTACAAGAAAGTAGGCTACTCAGCGCCATTAGCTATTTATGGAGACTCTTCTTACTCAGCTTGCTTACGGACAAGTGCCCACACTTATGAGGCCAACATGGTGGCTGTATTTAGCATTTATGGGAAAAAGAAGTATTAACTAGAAGAAGTGGCATTTACTGGGGAAAAGTTGTATTAACTAGGAAAAAGGTAGTATTAGTAGGAAAAAGTAGCATTCACTACTAGCAGCTTTGTGAACAATAGACCTTACAGGGCTAAGTACAGAGTCATCAAAAAAGAATACCCGTATTTAAAAATATTACTACTCCAACTAGAATGAACACATGGAATTGCTCATGGCCTTAAAACAAAAAGAGAAAATGTGAGTTTTTGTTGCAGTAGTTAATAGAAGCATACGCGTGACCTTGACATGTTCATCACTGCCAGGACGATGTGGACCGTGCAACAAAAGGCTCATAATTTTGCAATACAAACGTATGATTGTCGTGTTGCACCAGATTACAAAGCAATTAAAACTTCCAAACTACCTTTGTTTTAAGACCATAAGAAATTCTATATGTTCATCCTAGTCGAAGTAGTGATTTTTTTAAACATGGGTATTTTTCTACGATGTATAAGTTTGCATGCACAGAGGATCATACTTGATGTACTCAGTGATACACCGCAAAATTAAATACAATCATCTGACCCATAAGCGTAGCAAGAAATTTCTCAAGGGGTCTGACAGCCAAATCCCGCCCCCTTAACAATCCCTACCAATAAAATAAATTTGTTTCTTAATAAATTATAACTTTTATACAAGAATAATATTGAAATCTTGATAACTTTATCACCTGCTGTCTACAAACCAACTAATAATTATTTTAATAACAATCACTTATTAATAATATTCTGTAAATATATCATTAAAGAGTATTCATAGAACAATATGAACGATAACAGGATTCCTATGAAGGCTATAAATTATATTGGATAATATGAATATTCTGTAAATAATAATATAATATTAATATATAATATTAATATAATATATAATATAATATGAATATTCTGTAAATACATCATTTAAAAGTATTCATAGAACAATATGAACGATAACAGGATTCCTATGAAGGCTCAACCAGATGAATAATGAGAGGGCTATCTTAAAATTTGATTCCAATACCATATGGTGGCTAATTTTAAGAATTATACGTTCCTCATAGTGGAAGGTCTGAGTGCTTTTCCTTGAAATCTCCTTCAAATGCTAGCCAATGTTTAAAATCCTCAAACACACATTGCTGGGCATTCCTTGAAAGAAAATCCGTGCAAAATCTAAACGAATTTGGTGAGTTCGCTTAGCTGTAAATGCGTTTACAGAAAGTCAGATAAATGCAAAACGGCTGACTTGAAGAAGAGACCTTTCTTTGTTCGGTCAAAAAAAAAAATAAAATAGTAATTACAAGAAGAAATGAGCATTCATTAGGAAAATCAAAATTTAATAGAGAAAAATTTGTATTTACTATTAAAAAGAGCATTAAATGCATTAAAGAACATCAAATCAATTTTATCAGAGTTTTTAAGAGAAGCATATACTGGAAAAATCAAGATTCACCAGAATAAAGTAGCATTTTTATGAAAGTTTCCAAAAGCAAGTTCACTTCCAATATTCAACATTTTTAAAAAGTAATCTTTTTTCTTCAATTATATTTTTGCTGATAATGACCACATGAGTCTGAGGATAGAGGAATGAAGTGAACGATGACATGAAATGAATCAGGCTGAACAACGGGAATTGAACCTGTGACCGCAGAAGTAGTCAGAGATAAGCGCCCTAAACATTTGTGCGACTGAATAATTAATAAGTCAGTTGCTTAGCTGAATTATCCACTTTAATCCACAGCGTAATCGCTGGCGTTTTCATGTTTGATTGTGTTGGAATCTTTTTTCATATCATTTGAAATCGTCGAATAAAAAAAAATAGAAAATATCGAGGCATGATAAATTTTTTAGAGATCTGTTGAACAATAAGAAGAAAAAACAAAACTTCTTTCAAGAACTCCTGAAGTGCATTTTTTTTTCAAATCGAGAATCATGTTATATTATTGAAATATAAGAATTTGAATGGTGCATATGCCTATCAGCACAACTGATAATAATAATTATTTTTTGTAAATTTGTCGGGTCCTTGGATACCCCGTTGAATTAGTTTATTGATCAGACTATTGTAGATGTGTAGTGATGAAGCAGATGCTCCCTAACACACAAGTAACACCCAATAGAATTGGAAATATCAAATCACATTCTGAATCTCAACCCAAGTTGGTAAGACTGATAGTAGTGCTCTCTAACAAAGTTTGAACCTACTTGAGCATGCACCAGTTCAGGATCCAGGAATAATTCAGAGGACAATTTGTGAGTCTGTCTGGATTCAACTTAGAACTGAATAGCAGGTAGTGCACAACATATTATTTGGAATTTATATGGGAAGCACAAGTGCAGTGCATCACCATCCAGTCTCCTTTCTCAACCCGCTCTAGTTCTCTCTTTAACACCAATTTACAGTTCCACCTTTCTCATCCCACAATCTTCTATTTTGTCTCCATCGTATTCTCCTTCTCTCTCTTCTTCTTCTTTCTCTTTTTCTTTACCACTTGCTCCTCCTCCTCCTTCTTTCTTCTACTCCTTTTTATCCTTCTACTTCATCACCTCATTCTCTTCCCTCTCCTCCTCCTCTCCCTTATTCTCCGCCTTCCTCTCCTTTTTTACTCAACGTTTCTTTTCTCCTTCTTATTTCCTCCTACTTTACCTCCTTTTCCTACACCTTCTCCAACACCGACCTTCTCCTCCTTCTCCAACTTCTCCTTCTCCTCCTCCTTCATCTTCTCTTCCTCCTTCTCCTTCTCCACCTACTCCTCCCTCTTCTTCTTATCCTTTTCCTTCTTGATCCCCTCCTCCTCTTTCTTCTTTATCTTCTTTTTTCTTCTCCTTCTTTTTCATCTTCCAATTCTTCTATTTCCTTCTACACCTTACACTCCTCCTTCTATTCCTTCTTTCACTCCTCCTTTTCGTTCTTCTTCACCCCTTCCTTTTTCTACTCTTTTTTCTCCTTCTTATTTTTCTCCTCCTTCTCCACCTTCTACTCTTTCTCCTCCTCCTTCTCCTTTTTTCCCTTATCCTCAACCTTCTCCTCTTTCCACTCTCTCTCCTTCTTCTCCTCTTGCCTCCTTCTCTTCCTCCTACTACCCCGTCTACATCTCCTCCTTCTCTTTCTCCCTTTATTTCTCTTACTACTTCTTCTTCCCCTTTTCAATATTACATTTCATCTTTTTCTCCTTCTCCATTTCTTTCTACTTTACCATTCTCAGCTCATCCTCCCCCTGTCCTCTTCTATTTTCTCTCGTATTCTCCTCCCCTTTCTCCTACTCCTTTTTCCTCTTCTTCTTCTCCTCCTCCTCCTCCCGTAGGTTGAGTGCAAGAAGGGGCCGGCTGCGCCTCAACTCCGCCCTCCTAGGATAAAATAAAGGCAGCAATTCAATTCAATACAATTCAATTCCCACCCTTCTCCTTTTATTCCTTTATTTATTTCTCGTTCACCTTATCCTTTTCCTTTACTCCTCCTTCTTTTCCTTCAACTCCTCTACCCCTTCGGCACCACATTTTCCTTCTCCTTCTCCTTCTCCTTCTCCTTCTCCTTCTCCTTCTTCTTCTCTTTCTGCTCCTCCTTCTCCTATTGCTTCTCTTTCTCCTTGTCCATCATCTTCTCTTTCTTCCTCCCCTTTTCATTCCTCTTGATCTTTCCGTTGTTCTTTTTCTTTTTTTTCTTCCTTTTCACATACAGTTACAAAAATGCAAAATACAACACTCTTGCTTCCATGCTTAATTCAAGTTACTGCTTCGTTGTCTCATATGTATTATGTATTTCTTACCCGATGTAATATAAATATATATATATCCACATACCACCCGTAATGACGAGCAGGAAACTTCTAGGAAAAGGAAAACCCAGCTAGGGGGATTTATCAACGGAGATAATTCCCTAGAAATTTATCTAACAACATATATCATGCGAAATCTTTCTTGCTAGGCGCTTATCCCTGTGAAGTTACTTTCTCGCACTGACAGTACGGTACCAAGGCGAGAAATATAGCTAGGAGGGTTGTTTACCCGTATATTTCGCACCCACTTCCCCTTCTCACACCTTAACCAACTCTTTCTTATCTCATCCCCTCCTTTCCGCTCATTCACCTTCCTCGTCGCACCTTTTTTACACCTTCCTAGGATTACTTTACGACTGGAAGCTTGGAAAACACGTTTTACCAAGTCTTGTTTGTAAAGGTAAACCAGAAAAACACGTTTCATGCACCAGTAATGTTCGTTGTGGTAAACCAGGAAAAGCATTCGAGGAGTTACAGGCGTTGAATCATAATCGAGGGACATTTTTGGATGTGGAAAATTCCACAAGTAGAATTTTATGTGATAATATTTGAAGAAAGTTCTGGGACTGCGATGAATAATTTTCTAGTTTGCTTGAGATTGATAATGGTGTAACCACTGAAACTAGTATCTCAAGCTTTCAATAGATGTGGTTGTGACAACTTCAAGCCTCTATTCATCATGGATATCGTCCATAATATCACCACTACAAAGAAAGTATATTAAATTGATCAATAATCACTTTGCAAATGATGAAAGCATCACAGACAGACATTAGTCCAAACTTTACCCTATTTATACTTTATATATAATATATATATATACATTTTTATTGTAGTAATAGCTGGCCCAACGCGCGTTGCTGCATTCTCATAAAAATTCTCCTTGATTTTATTATTCGCCACCTCCCGCTGAGGTTACATTTAAAATTAGGAAAGAAGTTAGTCCTAGGGCTCTTCCAGCTGATCATAGAGGCTTCGTTGTTTTCTTAATCACCACCTCTGAATGAAGAAACATTTCAAATTTAAACCTCCTATAATAATATAGAAGCTAGGTTTATTATTTTATTATTCGCCACCTCCCGCTGAGGCTGCATTTCAAATTTCTAGCTGCATTGGTTAACAGATGTCATCAACCTAGCATAATTACATTTCATCATACCCAGTCGTATGTTTCCTACATATTGCAAGGCTCCAACTGCATGGTAGCCTACATGCAAAGTGCAAAGTCTTTTGCTGTTCAAAGACAGCGTAAATAACGCCGCTAAGGGGCCTGCCATATGATTAAAAACTGTTGACTTATATCAGCTGCTCCTTTAAGCTGTATGGCTGGCAAGCTCAGTAGGTTAGGTCTATAAAATGGTTTAATTAATAATAATTATTAGCTCCCCTATTGAAATTTATGGTCAGAAACCATCCCCAATATTCACGCAACATATTCCCAAACTTTCATGCCGATCTGTCAAGTAGTTTCGGAGTCTATAGGGAACACACACACATACATACATACATACATACATACATACAGACAGACATTCATTTTTATATATAGAGATTGAAGTATTAATTAATCAATAATCACTTTGCAAATGATGAAAGCATCACAAGCAAACTTTAGTTTAAACTTTACCCCATATATACTGTATATATTTATATATAATATACATTATATATACCCTTCGTATAACAATTTGTTTCACAGCCCGAAGTTTCACCTGGATTAATTATCATAAAGTACAGCCGCTATTCAATTATTTAGCATTAGATGGTGCAAAGAAGACGACGAATAGAGAGAGAGAGGGGTATGCTGGTAGAAAGAGAGTGAGTGAGAGAAGATTAGTGTGAAGAACAGAGAGAGGATGGTGGAGAGATTGAGTGAAGGAGCATGCAAGGAAAGCTGGACCCATTTTTCCAACCTCCATGAATATGTATCTTCTCCATTAGTGGCTTGATATTACCCCTCATCACCCTCGAACCCTCACACCCCACACCCCTCAGTCCTTTACATCCCCCCCTCATATCCTAGGCACATCTTGCGGCTCAGATGGGTTTTAAACCCTAAACCGCTAGCAGTACGTCTCCACCCGGGCTAAAACTAAACCTCCACGTCTCCACGGCAGCTTTGCCGCTAAGCCCTGAATTAAGTCCAAAGGTCCAAAGAAGAAGTCCTACTTTGAATGTGTATGTGTGCTAAGTTTAAGATTTCCGTTTGACTTCAATGTTCTTTCTCATGGTGCGCTTGTGGATGATATATTTCTGTTGAGTTTTCCTATTTGTCTAAAAGGCTTTTTTGAAAATGATGATGAACCTTTTCAAAAAACGTGGAATTTTTCAATCACAAGAGGAAGGTTATGTTTTATGATTTTCATAGATCCTCTCTAGAGAATCTGAATCTTGTGGTTCGGAACCCACCATGGCTCTTACAACTTGGCTAAAACGGCGAGGTGAAACAACCCTGGATGTCTCGTCATCACTGAAAGTAATATTATTATTGTTATTATTATTATTACTATTATTAATATTATAATTATTATATTTATTATCATCATCATTATTATCATTTTTAGACGTAAAGCTCACAAAGTGGAAGACGCTGTGTGAAGATGGTTAATTTTTTTGACTTCTTGTTTGCCCACCAGCTTTTCATTTTTTGGGCGAATTCAGCTTTTCTCTCTTTTCGCTCCATCCTAATGTTGGAGTTTTTGTCTCTGGTATAACTTCCCATTATTGATTTGTTTTACTATTGTACATTTTTGTTGGTTATTTTGGCCATCTAATCTTGGAGTTTTTGTCTCTGGTATAACTTCCCATTATTGATTTGTTTTACTATTGTACATTTTTGTTGGTTATTTTGGCCAGTACTAGGTTCTCCAACATTTTGTAAACATTCTCCTCCATTGACAAGTGATGCCACTTAGTTTACAATTATTATTCTTTTTGTTAGTCTATGATCTGTAATCTTCATGGATAAAATCTTCCAGTTAGAATATTCTTGAACTTTAGGTGTTCTCTGTAATCTATATCCGTTTTCGGCTTGACCCAAGGATTTTTCCAACTATTTTTCTTTCTTCCTTCTTCAGATCAGCATCTTGCTGGCATTATAACATTGCTGGCTTGATTGCTGAATTGTAATGTCCAACACTAGAACGACGGATATTTTGAACTACGGTACATAGAACGACGGATGGCAGTCATTTTGACCGCCATGAAAATACTACTTTGTTTCCACTGAAATGGTACTTTTTCAATATTGTGACATATTTGAAGTAAATTATGAAATCTGTTTTGTATTAAAAGATTGAATATTCATATTACTTACACTCATTCAGTCACTAATGAATTCCAAATAAAAAAATATGCTTCATTCTGCTCCTTCAACACATACGGCCGCTTGCACGAAAGCCAATTGAATTTAATCCCCGTAGAATGACGTCATTCTATGGAAATTAAACTTGATATAGAGAATTTAGTTGCACAAAGGACAATTACAGGCGATAACGCCGATTAGGTTAACCGATGTAAAAAATATTTAAACGCCCGATCACCGATGTTTAAATCTCACTAATGCCCGTTAAGTTACATTTTAAAGGTTATGTTTATTGTACAAGAACACGTGACTGAAAATTTGGTCATAGGTGTTGAAAACCTTCCAAAATGGATGAATTATTAAGAATAAAATAATATTGAACTAGTTGAATAATGATTCAAATAATTCACAATGAGATGATTCTAATTCATCTTTTTTCTCAACTTTAGAATCAGCTGTTGATCAAATTACAGTGTAGCCAGATTGTGCCCGTTCGGTTAACGAAAATTAATTAATGGATCTCTGTAGAATATAAATAGACCCGTTAAGCTGGGCATTCACGTTCCGATTTGCAGTACCACTTGCAGTCCAACCTCCAAGGTTGGATCCGAAAACGGAACGTGAATGGGCTTGTTGGATGGTTGGAATTGTAGATGGACGACTAGAGGGACGACTTCCGAATGTAGTCGGTGTTGGAGCGTGTGTGGTGGAGTCGGATCAAAGTCGTCCAACCTATCTCAGTCAGTGCATGACCTTCGGGCAAGTTCGGGAAACATCGGGCAACTTCGGTTACATTTTTCGGCTCGAGAGCGACGTTCACAGCTGGCTAGGAATAAAGTTGGATTGCAAGTAGGAGCGTCAGTGGAGTCGACTATCCATCTAGCAGTACTACTAGCAGTACTGCAAGTGGTACTGCAAGTTGGAACGTGAATGCCCAGCTTTACACTTACGACGGTTAGTTAACTGACATAAACTCCTTTTTTAATTGGCTTCTAATAATTTACAATAAACGTTTTTATACACCGTTCTTAGCATTATCCAAAGGTAGGTTTGATGTATAATGAGCATGAATCTGGCATTTTGTAGCGACAAAAAGGACATCGACGACGTTTCTTTTCATTCATTTGTCCCTCTGTGGAGGGCAAGTCTTCGTGGTATATTTTTTGTTGCTATATGCGGAGACCTCAATTCCTTCACAAGATTTAGAATGAAGTTATTATAGTCATTATAGTGGAAGTGACAGCCGCGAGCCGTAGCAGGTATCTGTTCAATCAGATAGAGATAAGCTGCGTTCTCGTAGGTCCTGTTTGTAATGGTGACCGATTAGATTGGCCAGCAAAAAAGACACTGTTCTCTGCTGAAAATCACTTCCCGGTGGTTCGGAACCCACCTAAAACTGTAGGTCCAACTCATCAATCACCATCATCCAACTCATTACCCACGCACAGGTCTCTGACCTATGTGGGCTTCATCCTCAAAAAAAAAAAAATCCATGCGTTTATAAATAAATATAAATATAAGAAAGGTCTCCATGGTCTAGTGGTTAAGGCGCCCGACCGGCAATTGGGAGGTCCGTGGTTCGATTCCCGGTGGTGACTGATATTTTTGTACAGTAGCATTCATCGATTTCCATCAGCTATTAAATACTGTTGTCAATATCCGCCATTGCGGAAGTCTTCAGTATAAACTGATAGCAATTAAAGGAATTCGAAATTAATAAATTCTGTTTAAATATAAATATATTTATTTCCACAAAGCTCATATCTATGAACACTTTACAAAATACAGAAATAAACAAATCATTCATGATAGTTGCAAAGTTAGATCATAACAAAATCATAAAAACTTGCATTATTGGAAAAATTATTTCATGTAAAATATTCAAAAATAAATAAAATATATAGGCTATCTTTGGAATGATCATAACATTACTGCTAAGTCGAAAATGTTTTTGAAAATGTAAATAGGCCATTTTCTTGGAGCAGATCGAGCCGTGTATAAGAGGCTCATTTGGTCGAGAACATCCATCCTACACTGAAATTCTAAAGTTTTATCTCTTGGAAAACAATAACTCAACTTCATCTTTTATGGTTCGGAACCCACCTAAAACTGTAGGTTCAACTCATCAATCACCATCATCCAACTCATTACCCACGCACAGGTCTCAGACCCATGTGGGCTTCATCCTCAAAAAAAAAAAAAAAGTTCTGTGTATGTGTTGTCAGTCGATGCACTGCAATAAACAACCACAGAAGCAATTTATTCATTTTTTTTGTATCTTTCCTCACGTCACAATAGTGAAACGTATTGCGGTCTTTTTGACCGCTAGTCGTCGTTCTAGGTGGAATGACTATTTGATGACTTATCATGGAATTTAAACTTTTCTGAGTTGATGAGTCGATAGATCTCATTAAAATGAGAGAAGTCATAGAATTTGGGAAAGTTTGAATCATCCGTGAATCAAGACTTGAAAGCTTCATGTGTGGTCAAAATGACCGCCTCCATCGTTCTAGTGCTATCTTTTGTATTAAGAGATAAATATTTTTATTATAGATCTGATATATTGCACCATCCCTAGGCCTTCACGAGCTTTCTGTATTCTCTCTTGTTGTGAATATTTTATTATCATTATTATTACTATTATTATTATTATTATTATTATTATTATTATTATTATTATTATTATTATTATTATTATTATTATTGTTATTATTATTATTATTATTATTATTATTATTATTATTATTATTTAGGACTATGTAGCCGATATCTGCTGTAAAATCACTTCCCGGTGGTTCGGAACCCACCTAAAACTGTAGGTCCAACTTATCAATCACCATCGTTCAACTCATTACCCACGCACAGGTCTCAGACCTATGTGGGCTTCATCCTCAAAAAAAAAAAAATTGGCTGTTAGTAAGTAATTCATACGGGTCATTGACCAAGTATGAATTTAATATATTTCAAAGAAATTTTTGTTCTCCAGAACTGATGTGTTCCAATATTCAAAATTTTACTATTTTTCCTTTTTTTACTTTTACTATTCCTATTCTTACTACTTTTTTCATCTTTAATTTTATTGTTTTTTCCCTTTAAATATTTTATAAGTTTACTTTTTCTTGCCATCTTATTCATTTCCACATTACACTCTCATATCTCTTCTTTTTTTTAATAAATGCATAAATAACATAATAACAATCATGCATATTATATACATGTATAGTATATCCGTACATATCTTCATGAATTTTTTATATTATTATTATCAATTCCTCTCTATTTCCCCCCATTTTTTTTTTTTTTAATCCTATGTGCCTAGGACCTTTCGTGTTATTGAGCATGTGTCCAGAACAATTGACTTTTGAAGAGCAACGTAGATGTTAGGTGGCAGACCAAGATCAGAGATATACTTGTGAAGTTTATTATTATTATTATTATTATTAATGTTATTATCATAATGATTATTATTATTATTATTATTATTATTATTATTATTATTATTATTATTATTATTATTATTATTATTATTATTATTATTATAATTATTATTTTTAGTATTATTATTATTATTGCACCTGAGGATGAAAATATTGCAGGAAATGAATCACCTATATTTCATGTTCATTCAACTTCAGGTTTCCAAATGCTGTTCAATTCAATTAACTGGTTATAACCCCTAATAATTTCTTAATTCAGTATTCAAACTCCTCATTATTATGAGTTTCTAACTTGAAAATGCCATATTATTGTGGGAAATGTGAGAGTTTCTTTCTTAAAAACGCCATATCATTGTAATTATATGTAATATTATTGTGGTAATTAAGTGTTTGTACCTTGAAATGCCATATTATTGTGGGAAATGTGAGAGTTTCTTTCTTTAAAACGCCATATTATTGTAATTATATGTAATATTATTGTGGTAATTAAGAGTTTGTAACTTGAAAATGCCATATTATTGTGGGAAATGTGAGAGTTTCTTTCTTAAAAACGCCATATTATTGTAATTATATGTAATATTATTGTGGTAATTAAGAGTTTGTAACTTGAAAATGCCATATTATTGTGGGAAATGTGAGATTTGTTTTCTTAAAAACGCCATATTATTGTAATTATATGTAATATTATTGTGGTAATTAAGAGTTTGTAACATGAAAATGTAATTATTATTGTGGAAATTGTGGGAGTTTCTAACTTAAAAAAAAACATATTATTGTGGGAACACTGTAATAATTCCAATGCAATCCTTATAAGAATATTTTAGCTTAGAACTGACTAGTCACTGGTCTCAGAAAATCTTTTCTTTCAAAAAAAGAGAGAAAATATACAGGGAAACCTACTCACAAGCGAAAGCTTGAAGAAGACTCTCTCTGATGTGATAAAGAAAAATATTTTCTTTGACCTTCCAATATCAAAGAGGCAGAAAGAGGTGAAATGAAGAAAAAGAAGAAAAATAAGGAGAAGAAGGAAAAGAAGAAAAAGAAGAAGAAGAAGAAGAAGAAGAAGAAGATGAGGAAGAAAATGTGACATTGGTTGAGAACAAGTATTGATTTTGCCACTTTGACTTAGCCTCAACCTCTTCTCCAAAGTTTATCACTGACACACTTCGGCAAGCTCACTCACTTACTCATATTTCTTTCTCGTTTTCTATCAACAGACATCACTTTATTCTTCTTTCTCAAAGATCATCATCACTTCTCTTTTCGACTCTTACTATTCATATTTCTCACTTTCTATCAGATCATTGTTTTTTCATAAACTTCATCACTCGATTTCTATCAATTCTCTCATCACTCTGTTTCAATTCAATTTTTCCTATCACAATTTTCACTTTCTTTTCTGCTCATTCATTTTTTCCCCCTCATAACTTCACTCATTCTCTTTTTTCTCTTTCTATATCTCTTTCTGAATCTCTTCTTTCTCTTCCTTACATTTTAATTCTCACATTCATCTTTTTTCTCAGTTTATCTCTTTATCTTTCTTCTCTTTCATCTTCTGCTTTCTTCTTCTTATTTTTCGTTTTCTATCCTCTTCTTTTTTTTCTGCCTATCCCTCCTCTATTTCTTGTTCTTCTTCTTATTCTTCTTCCACTTATTATCCTCCTACTTCTTCTTTTCCTCCTCCACCTTCTTCTTGTTCTTCTACTTTTCCTTCTCTTTTTCTTTTTCTTCTCCTTGTTCTTGTTCTTCTTGTTCTTGTTCTTGTTTTTGTTCTCGTTCTTGTTCTTGTTCTTGTTCTTGTTCTTGTTCTCGTTCTTGTTCTTGTTCTTGTTCTTGTTCTTGTTCTTGTTCTTGTTCTTGTTCTTGTTCTTGTTCTTGTTCTTGTTCTTGTTCTTGTTCTTGTTCTTGTTCTTGTTCTTGTTCTTGTTCTTGTTTTTGTTCTTGTTCTTGTTCATCTTCTTGTTCTTCTTCTTCTTCTTCTTCTTCTTCTTCTTCTTCCTCTTCTTTTTCTTCTTCTTTTTTTTCTTCTTTTTCTCCTTCTGCAACTTCTGCTCGTTCTCCTACTTATTTTTCCTTTGCTCCTTTCTCTCTTCATTTCCTCTCCACCATCTCTTTCACCTTTATTCCTTTTTCCCATTTTTTTCATCCTTTTCCCCTTTTTGGTGAGACGTGCTTATAATAGAATTTGAAAAGATAATTTAGAATTTGGTGGAGCACTCTCTTAATAAAAGACAAACAAAAAAAATATACCATAACCAACTTTTCTGGTTACAATATTTAAAAGTTTTGCCAAATAATTTAGTAATTACTGTACTAATGACTGTTCCTTAATACTAACGGCGAGGGAGTAGTAGTCAAGAAAACTACAGTTCTTGCCTTACTTGAATTCATTATTACATCTTTCAAAAAATTGACACTTTACAAAAAAATATATATGTTTCAAAAGGTTACATCTTTATATAGATTAGCCTACTTCTTATGATTCCTGGCCAGGATATCCCCTCTTAAAGTAAAATAAAATTTAAATACTCATTACAAAAAATTTAGAGTCCCTACTACAAAAATCCTTAATGAAGGTTAATTAAATGAGTCCATTTTCGGTTAACAGGCTAACTTGCCATTGCAAACAGTACAAATTCAGGATTGACTTTCGCGCACTATCCTCACAGGGTCATAAGATGAAAAGTTCTTTTTGTTACCTGGTTAGCAGAGATTCAATGAATACTTGCGCTTGTCCCTGGATAATCACAGGGTGACCGCAGCCTTAGTTTGCCGGACATAAACCCGCATTATGCGCGACGGCCAGGATCGCCACTGTGAGAAACGACAGGAAACGTTCCAGTCATAAAGGCACCCTTCTTAGCAGTTATAGGCTGCCTCAACTACCCATGGCTCGTAAATATCATATCAGGAACATTAATACTCCGGAACAAGAACCGCACTGAAAGATTCAAAGTAGCTAATAATATATGGCCTAATTAAGTATAGAACATGGTTAAATAGTTACAAAAGTAAATAATATTTACGGTTCTCAAAAAGTTGGCAACATAGATAATCACACTAATTCCCTAACTTTAGTTTCGGCTTCATTTTTAAACAGTTACAAAAATATATTTCAATGAACTGACTAAATGAATTCATGTATTATCTTTCCTACTATTTCAGAAAAACTTCAAATTATTTCTTGAGTAGATCTCTACTCCTAGCTTTAGTATCAGAATAGTAACATGATCCTTCCAAGATCTTCAACAATTTGTTAATTTTCAATCTATCAATTTATTAGCTTGAGTAACGCAATACATAACCTCTTTCCAATATTCTATTAATTCACAGGCATCACGCCGAATGAAATTGTTACATAATTAAGCTTATTCATGAATTACACAAAGGAAAATTACCTATTATCAACTTCAAGAATATATACGCATTAGAATAAGATATCATACCTGGGCGGATGGAAGAATTTCAGTTACATCAAGTATAGGATTAACAAATTCAAGTTAGGCGAAGCACACATCTATTATAAGAAACTTTCACATATTTAAAGTAAGGCAAAAAGGTAGAAAAGTAAGGAAGAGTTAATTTCTTATGGATCCTAACTCTTCATATTTTTAAATTAAACGGCTTCCTTTAGCCACAAAGCAAATACAACACCGAGTACGCCATATTCAATCTTCAACTCATAGAGTAAGGAGAACGAATGAATCTTTGGTCATCTTCTCCAGATGAACACGAAGGCGCAAAAGTACCCACGCGTCCCAGCAGAGTACGCCACCGGTCAAAAAAAACGTAATACCGTCTGTGATTAGCTAAAACAGGGAATAGTAGAAAGGTTTCCACCAATCCCAGCGAGTCTTACCAAACCGTCAAGGCAGAGCATTTTTATAATAATTCCTCCAATCAGAGCTCGGCGCTCCCCAGAGGTAAGTTTCACATGGTTTTCAAAAAAAAAAAAAAAACTAGACTAGCGACATCCAGCCGAGACTGATGCAATCGCACATATTAACAACGAACAAGGAAAAAGATAAAACCTAGCTAGCGACATGATGTCGCATATAATTCTCTCATGCATGAACGGTGACAATAATCCTACACATTGAACCATGACAAAGCAAGTTCATAAGTTCAATCATAGTCCAAGGCTGAGAATATAATAATCAAGTCGTCATCAGATTGACAATCGACTAGGACAATGAGAAAAAAAAATTAAATCAGCACAACTCACCCCCCCTTTAACTGAGAAAAACTCCCAGGGGAAAAGACAAAAGGTCAACTTTCAATTCTAAGTTAAAAAAAAATTATGGGAAAAAAAAACAGAGACCAAAATGTCAAATGTAGCAAACAAACTAATGTCCAAAAGGATCCAAAGTAACAGAGCAATCAATGGTGTAGGTAAGGAAAACTCAGGAAAGATTTTTGCTAAAGATCGTTCACATATCAGAGTGGCCATCCCTAATACAGTAAAGTACCTTAGCAAGAACTAAAGAGTCTTAACAGAAGTATAAGTCTAACAGGATCACGAGTCTACGTTGCGCACACGCAGACAAGGTCACACAAAAAAAATTGGGAACACGACGACTTTTCAAAGTTATTATCTAGTTATTAAAAAAAAAATTTTTTCTATCACACTATAGTAGGGGTATAATGGGAATACCGCGTACCCAATCAGAAGACAGGGGGGCGTGGCCACCCCCCTTCCCCCCTCCCCCTGCTCAGACATTTTGTAAACGCCCACCCCTTCCCCCTGCCCCAGGCAGCCATTTTGTTTTTAAGGTCACATACCCCCTTCCCTATGTGCCCCCACTTTATTCCCAATAGATTAAAGGGGGACCCCCCGCAAGCACCAATGAGAGAGGACCTATCCCCCCTGACCCCACCTCTCACAGAAGGTTCCCAATAAATATAGAACATACAGCTTTATATCTATATATACATGCTTGCAATTATATATCTATATATACCTGCTTGCAATTACTATATCTATATTTGCAATAGCATCAGCCCCCGCCGCCAGATTTAGCTATTAATTGAGGCTGCACACCTGCTACCTCCTGCTGTGATTCTCAAAGCCCTCTCTTTCGCACGTGCAGTGTTAATATACCCCCCTGCCCCCCAGCCACCGATTTAGCTATTAATAACACTTCCGCCCCCTGCTGCGAAAAAAAACTATTTCATAACGTTTAAAAGCAGAGCACGTGCACAAGTTTGTGGATTGTGCTCATTAACTTTTAACATGTTCTCTGCGGGAGTGAACCATCTACATCAACATGACAGAGATGAACATACATCTACTTTCTCTCTCAGGTCATTAACCTTTGCATGAATAATCCTGTCTGTGTGAGAGAGAGAGGCTTTCTCTCTCACTCTCTCTCAGCTCATTTGAAGGTCACAAACATGTTTTAACCTGTCTGTGTGAGAGAGAGAGGCTTTCTCTCTCACTCTCTCTCAGCTCATTCATTACCCTCAGTTGAAAATTCAAATATGCTTTGCAATAATATTAAACTCATCTATAGCTATACCAATAAGTAAACTGAATGACCAAAACATGGTATTATTGAATCACGTGCACTACCTTTTGAATCTCGTGCACTACCTTTTGAGGTGTGCAAGTGAAACTGGATCCTCCAATAGATTCATAGGCACCTCCTATTAGTAACATGGTTTCTAGGCAAACCCAACACACATAATCGCGTTTAGCATCATTAAATGTTGTTAGACACAAATAGGTGTAGAATGCTGGTGTACTTTTTCAGGTCATTAACCTTTGCATGAATGCACATGCCACGTTCTGTTGGTTTCCCCCTCATGATTGAAATTTTTTACATTTTTTATCTGCTAAATCATATAGAGCATCCCAAAGTTCGTTTGTATCTGAAATAATTTGTATGGGGGAATCGTTAGAACAGCCATAGTGCAAATGACCCTCCTCACTTATAACTATATCTAGGAGATCATATATTTCAGATAAAATAGGATAGCAGAAATTCTCAGTTTTTGTTGCAGACAAAGTTCCATCATCTGCCTCGGTTGAAAATTTAATATTCTTTGCAATAATATCAAACTCGCTTACTGAAATAGCCATCAGTAAACGGGATAGTTTTTTAAATTTTGTATAGCTGTAGCATCGCATCCTTCCTCTATGATAGTTAAACACATACTGAATGACCGGCGGTTTGTTAGTTAGAAAAAGCCTCCAAAGGAACGTCAACCTCACCGCCTTATTGGAGGTCACTCTTTTTTTATTTGGCTAAAAAGAGGTTCACACAGGGCTAGGTCACATAAACCTGTGCTATGGAGAAAAACCCATTGTAAAAATTTACATTTCTTTCAACTCTACTTGTCCGTTCTCATGTTCGCATATTAATACGAATTTTCTCTTGTTAAAATCTGTTCTCTAATTCTTTATCCGCACACATCCACTTCTGAGGATCCATTATCTACAACTAATTATTTATACAGCGGGATTAATACCGAAAAATTGATAGGTCTTCTACCAACGCTCACGCTACAAATTCTCACTTTGTGTGATTCCAACTCATAACCACAGTAAACGCATACGACCTTTTTTCCATCATAGTAAAATCCTTGTCTCGCATAATTTCTTTTGCTTGTTCTACTATAAAAAGCGCAATTCCTCATACTTTTCATTCGATTATTTTCACAAGTATAATCCCCCTCCTCTCCTATCTTTGGAAGCGTGTTAGATGTTAATAGTTGCAAATAATGTTGTGCACTTATTAGAGCGCATCTCCCACCTTCTACATTTTTGTGTATGTTACAAACCTCAAAACACCACGTATCTTTAAACTTTGTGAAATTAGGTTTCGCGTAATATTCCGGTATGCAACGTACATCATTATGATACTTTTTCAAAAATGCCGCTTTTTCTGTTCCCTTTGTAAAAATGCAATCATACGCGCCGAGATATCCTCTTATCAATGAATCTGTAAACTCCGTCTCCCCCTCATCCCATAATATTTTATGATAATGTTGTTCTAACCAGGTAGCCTCGCGAAACATTTTCCAGCTCAAAGTAGATTTCGGAAAAGGCGGTTTAAAGTGTAGTACCACATAATTACCAGCCCGATCAACCAGCGCGAATTCTTTTAAAATTATTTGATTATTATCTCCCTTAAACCAGTGTAGATCCGCAACGGCAAAATTCTTCTTCTTTTCTTCCATGTCACACTGTATTCCCACTGTACGTGTTTTTCCGTCTTCACTAGCCTCAAAATCTCCAATCGCCTCTTGAAACACCGAAGAAGTCGACATGTTGCTCTCTCACACACGCCCACACGAATGATAAATGAACCACTTACTTTACACCTTTTAAACATCCCCCTACCGGCAATTTATTGTACTTCTCTAACTAATGAGGTTAAAGGCGTGTATTCCATTATTGAATCGCTTATAAGAATACAATATGCCGAAGTCGAGTTTGGTAGTTCTTTACTAAATTCCATATCTAATCTTATATCTGTGGATGTTTTCAAATGATCAGATTGGTGTGAACAGTCAATCACAATTATTGGTGATTTTTCGCAAAACGCTTTAAAATCAATAGCGTTCCCATGTTCTGCATTTATAGTGCGATTATAGTAACTCGGCGCGAAATCTAAAAACATACGGTACATTATCTGCTTATTCCCCAACAAATTATCATAGGGATAATATTGACTGTTTAGAAATAATTTAACGTTATACAACTCGCACGAATCAAAATCAGACATTGATTTATTAATAGCATTTTTCCGAGCCGTTTGAAAGGCTAAAATTACATAGCGTGGAACATCTAAATGCGACGATGTTTTTATTGCCCACGAATGAATTCTCGATGTCGCCATGTTTGGAAATTCGTGAATCTCCCATCTTCTAAACGCAAGTTTTAAAGGACGATCAGAATCGAGTAATTTCAAAAATTTCAACCTTACGTGATCTTCCAAATGGATGTACGGAATTTTCCACTGTAGTTTATCAATTGTTAAAGAAACATTTGTTCCTGTAGCCGATTCAACGCAGTTTAGATCCGACGCACTTCTCAATAATACAAGCTCTTGTTTCAAGTTTAAAATTATTCGTTGAAAATCTTCGAAAAATGGTAACAAAAGTTTCAGCAGTACGCAAAAAATGAATTTATTATCCGTCAACTTATATCCATCTCTATCAAATCCTGCCAATTGGTATGTATTTGTATCGAAAACATTTTTCAAAAGCAATCCTTTAATTGTAGACGTAATTCCGACAAGTCTCGATTTCGCTACTTGCTGTCCCGCCAATTCATAACGTATCTCATCAAACAGATGGGCTACCACGTTGCTGACAAGTTTATATTCGGCATGCACTGGCGGATCCTCGGGTTTCGCACCAGGCTTTGTACATTTAACACTCCCCTCAATAAATAGAAAGGATTTACAAGGCAGTGTGTATATATCCTGCTGATTTACAGGAAGCCTTACTTCATCCGAATTACCTAGTTTCTGTCCAGAATATGTTGTGTGCGTGTGAAATTCGTACTTAGTAATATCAGAGTAAAATTGAATTTGACTATCGACATCTAGAATTTCACTTATTGCGGCTCCCGACATTTTTCCAATTAACTATAAATCCCAATTTTTCTAGTATTCTCGCGTTTTTAGCTGTTAATCTGTTTTTCGGCGTTAACATAGGTGTTAACGCTACTGAGCTTAAACTCCTACTGAGGCTTTCTCTGTTCTCATCTCGACGCTTAGGTACGGCATTGAATACAATAAAACCCATCTTCTAACTTTTCTCACGAATATGTAACCTCACAGTTATACTATCCCCTCGAAAATCGATAAGTGATCCGTCTTGATCGGTTACCGTCACATTAATAAACTGAATTCTGCGCGTATTGAGAGGTACATATATAATTTCTGCGGGTGTTTCATTAATCAAATAACCGGGCGGTACCCTCGGCAGAAATTCGTAAATAATATGCTTTTCATCTCCGTTAGCGAAGCTTCCACATGCTAAATTGCATGACACCACGATTGTATTAATATGACTGATCGAGACTAAATGATTTGAATAATGCCATGTATTTGCTTCGAGTAGAAGTTTATCAAACCCAAGTGTCTTACCAATTGAATCGTCAAAAGTTAAATCTACTGGTTTATCGGAATAAATTCCAACTTTCATAGTGTTATTATTCGGTTGTATAACAAGACTCTCATCACTCAAGTTCAATTTCAACTTTATAGCGCTTATTATATTATCAATTTCGTACGATCCTGTATCAAGATTCACCAGTTTATCTCCATATTTAAAACTGGAATTTTTCCCCCTTATTATATTCGGTATACTATTAAACGTCCACAAGTTAACCAATCCAATTTCCCATTCGCGATTTTTATCCAATTCCAGAGCATGGTTTAAATTCTCATATAGATTACTTGTTTTTGAGGTTAGTGTAATAACAGCCATCACTCACTCAGCTAATGCTTTCAACACAAGCGTAAAATTACAACTGGTTAGCAAGAAACAAAATCACTAGGTGCCCACAAATGTCTGTGTTTACCCGCTGCAATTGGTTGGTATTATAGAATATTTTTACATTATTTTCTTTTTTCCAATATTTTGCCAATTCGCGTGGCGGTTGCAAGTCACCGATCGGATCAAAATAATACACATTTTTTCCTCGTTTAATATATGCAGTCCAATGTGTTCCCATTCCAATCTGTTTGTCTAAATTAACAATTGCGAGCTCATTATTTCGAATTTTACTCGGAAGTGTATCAATCATATATATGCCCCTTAGTGGAATATCTAATAATTTGCACCATTTTATCAGGTCATAGTTTGACAGCGGGCCGTTCATCTTTGCGTTTTTCTCTGTCTTTTCCTCTGCTTTTTTCCTCCTTGCTTCTTTTTAACCTTAGGAAATAGTGTTACACCGTATTGGGTGGGAGGTACTAGTATTCTTCCGCCTGTTGGATATGGTTTCAGATAAAAACCGCGACCAGCAATATGATTTTTTAACCTATTGATCGCCTTTTGTCTAATACTATCACTATGCGTTTTTCTAACTCCTCTCGTTTTTCGTTTTCTCAAACCGCCACCAAATGCGGATTTCGCTTTCATAATGTTTGTAACAAGATAAGAATATGCCCTCTCAGATAACCCCGTTTTTGGGTCCTTGAAAATTTCCCAAGCTCCATCTGCCAAGTGCCTGTCAGCCTCCGCCCGCGTCTTGTTATCAGACGCTCGGGAGTAAACTATGTCGTGCGTCTTACATAAATCATCAAGACGGTTTATTCCTTTATCTCCACGTGCTAACCTCGACCTTAACCTCGTTCCTGGACCGCAGAAATTATATCCATCTAGGTGCGCTTCTACAGGTAACAGGTCAACCCCCCTATTTATCACTGTACCCAAAATATTCCCAATTTTTGATAAAATACCTCTACCACGCTTACGAACAGTGCGGCGCTTTTTCTTAACAGTGTTCATCCTTTAAAGGTTAAACATAAACTGAACTGTAATTACTACTACTACTACTACATAATTGATTAGTTTTCTTCAAAAGAAAATTCGATTTTTCATTAAAAGTCTCGGCACAATTTGCAAGAACGCTATAGTATTTGTAGAAATTACAAACTGTTTCTAGCTCATCAACCATAAATTTATACCAATGTATCAACCCAATTTCAAAGGAAATTGGTGTTTTATAATACGAATTAACGCAAGATTTAATATTGAATAAAGTATGATTTCTCAGTGAAGTTGACGATCCAAAGGAATTGAAAAGAAATTGCGTATCATTTCGTTTCTCATGCAGATTGCACGATTTATCTTTATTTAAAAGTAGTACGGTGTTTAGACAGCATAATAGAAATATAAATAGTACTATCGTTTTCCACACGTGCCGCATCGCCAAAGCACATTCCATGTTGACAGATGTAAACATACTGATAAAAATAGAACACCGTGTTGAGGGGGAGAAGCGAGCGCGTGCCAGCGAGAGCTTCCTGCGAGCTTCCTTCTTTTAGGTGCTCACCTACTCCAAAGAGGAATGCTCATCGCATCCCGCAATCCTTTTTTAGATTGCCGCGCACACCGCTAAAAGATCATTCGCGTTTTGAACGTCATAGTTATCGGATCGAAAAAAGTGCGATCATCTTTATCAGTTTGAAAGTGTCACAACAGTTTGAACTTTAGCTATCCGCGCACAGCGATAAAAGAGCATTTGCGTTTTTGAACGGCACAACAAGAAGAGTGATCATTTTGAAAGCATCACATCAGTTTGAAACAAAGGTGAGCAATAATAATTCAAATCTTTATTTACATTAATCAATTATAACAAACTCGAAATAAAGCCACAAAATAATCAAACTCATAAAAATTATCTTCAACCCAATCACGCATTTTTACAAGTTTTTGGGTAAATACTGTTAGTGCAAAAAATCTTGCATATTAAATTGGAGCAATTGTAATAGAAATAGTAATTGTTCAATAATATTTACAATAAATCTTCTCACACCTTAATGCAGACGTCACCTCCATAATCTGATAATAAGTGTGCATAATCCAAATTTTTAAACATCAATCTGATCCATTTTCCCTATTTTGTATGTTTCAGTTCCAACTAGAGACGTTTCAAGTCTACAACAGAGCGCAAGTGATTCCTCGGCTTCCTCGTTGTGCAGGTTTGTTTACTTTTTTAATTAATTCTCTTCCTTCTTCTCCTCCTTCTCCTTCTCCTCCTCCTTCTCCTCCTCCTTCTCCTCCTTCTCCTCCTTCTCCTCCTTCTCCTTCTCCTTCTCCTTCTCCTCCTCCTTCTCCTTCTCCTCCTTCTCCTTCTTCACCTTCTCCTTCTCCTTCTCCTCCTCCTTCTCCTTCTCCTCCTTCTCCTTCTCCTTTAAGACTGTTCTTATTATATATACAAAATGATGCGTGACACAGTTTTTTCGAATCTGCAATAATTACTTTACAATATACACATTGCAAATAACCCGTTTTATGTAGAAAAAATCCATTACTCGCGAAATATTCAGCATTTCTTTTAAAAACCAATATCCTCTTATTAAATGTGTTTGACCAGTGAGGGTTTGATCTTTGATAAAATGTCTTTATTCGCTGGTCGTAATCCCGAAGATTATTAAAATTTTCATTCTCGATAGAAATATTATGCATTCTCCTCCATCCACAATTCGGACTATGTTTTTCATGTTCTTTTTCGGGATCATCTGTTATTAGCCATTTTTCCAAACCAACTAAACAAAACACGCACTGCACTGAGTCTGGTGGCGCCTTGAATACAAATCCCAGTTTAGCTAAATGTTTAGGCGATAAAAGGGGAGATTCGAATTTTTTCCATCTCTCATCAAAACTTAATAACCTCAATCTTTCGTACATTAAAACGTGTGATTGATCCATAGTGTGCCGATCAACTTCTAATCCACTACTAACTTGTTTGTTTTAGATCAGTTGTACCAGCGGAGTGTAAGAGAGCACACATCTGAGTGAGAGGATACATCTGAGAGAGAGCGCACATCTGAGAGAGAGCACACATCTGAAAGAGAGAGAGTTCATCATTTCCCATCACCCTTTTACAATGTAAGTAGTGATTATTGACTGCGCATTATTTCGAATTATTTTTCTCGGTAGAAACTATTATTCTGCAGAAAACACATTGCATGCGAGTATCTCCATTCAACTAATTCTGCTGCCGATTGTTATACATTGGAGGAGTAAACTTACGTTCAGTATTCCTACTCAGTTTTACCAGCACACTTGAGTGTTTGAAATAATTTACAATTTTTCCCACACCGAAATTTTCTGGATGAATTACACAAAAATTTATCAATTTTGTTGTTACACATATTAAATGTGTGATAGACGCCATTACACGATTCATGATGGTTATCTGCAATATGTAATTGCATTATTCGATAAAAACAAGTATCTGAATTACATTCTCCAATAAATTGGTGTAATGGTTCATTGAGCGCAGGATTTATACACACGCAATAGTGTCCATATTCTCTTCCATAACACTCATAACGGTGGAAGCGTAATTTATGTATTAATTGTTTTTCGAACGAGGATTTATTTTTAATAAACTTTTCTTCTTCCTCGTCTACCGCCACGTTTATATCCATAGATATAATCTGTTTCACACTCATAATCTTTTTAACCTTTCAGTTGGAGAACGCAGTGGAATCGCATCCTTTGAAAGTCAATCTTTCGTAATTTAGAATAGTCCGTGGTGATCAACTTCTAATCTGCTACTAACTTGTTTTGTTTTAGAGAGAGAGCACTAATTCACAATGGCTCATACGACGGAGAAGATTCGAGGTTTGAACGGCAGCGCAGCTAGATACAGATTCACGTATCTGGAGGAGGAACGTGACATCAAATCTACGCTGGAATCAAGCAGGGAGGAGGTGCTGCAGCTTATCGTCGACGAGTCGCACCGGTTCAACGGGAATGTGAAGTGCTTTATTGTTTTAAACGTTCTCATGCATAAAATAGTGTTGTTGGGTGAAGAGAACGAACAAGTATCAGCTATCGTGAACTTCCATAGCTATTCTGCACAAATTGAGCAGTGTGCTTCAAATTCTATCGATTTAAACAATTTTTTTACAAATGCTATTGTAAAAATTTTATCTTCTTTTGACAAGTTTGTGAGGTTTGGGAGTGGGTGGGTTATAAAAAAGATCCAATCGTTGGATCTCAACATAATTAGGCATACAGCGATTCGTGGTTCCTCATCCTCATATGTAGAAACCCCCGATTTTATTAAGAAAAAGACATGCGTAATTAACGTAAAAAATTTCAATGATGAAAAATGCCTTTTGTGGTCAATTTTATCTTTTTTTCATTACCGGCGTGATAACATGAGTGTTGAATATTTGAGCAAGTTTGCTCACACAGTCAACACAAACGGGGTCAACTTTCCTTCCAGTTTGCAGGACATTAAGAAATTTGAAGCTTTAAATCCTGATATATCCATAAATGTAATTGCATATGATAAAAACGTATTTTTCCCGTACAAGTGTAGCGCTTACAGAAACCGTACTCACCAAATTAATCTTTTGTTGCTAACAAGCGAAACTTATCCGCGAAAATCTCATTTTTGCCTCATCAACACTGCAAATGGGAAAAACGGGTTGTCTCGGCTCTTGAGCCATCTTACAAAATCGCATGGACAGGTACATGTTTGTGAATTCTGTTTCCATCGTTTCACAACTGACAAAAAGGTGAATAGAGATGGAAAACTAAATTTGGAGAAGCACAAAGAGCACTGTTCAAAATTCAGCCCGCAGAGAACAGTGCTTCCCAAAGAAGGGGAAACTCTCAAATTCGCAAATTATACTGCAACATTGAAAACAAAATACACAATTTATGCCGATTTTGAATCGTTTATTGTAGCGATAAAGAGTGGGGAAGAAGAAGAAGAAGAAGAAGAACCGCACATCACAAGTAGCTTTACAAAAAAGACAACCCGTCACATTCCCTGTGGATATTGTTTTGTAGTGGTGAACATAGAGGGGGAAATTTGCCACGGCCCGATCATCTATCGGTCGCGAGATATGGAGGAGAAGATCATTGAGAAATTTCTAGATGAAATTACAAGTGTAGGAGAACTGCTCTATCGGGATATGAAGAGTGAAATCCCAATGTTTGAATTGAGTGAAGAGCAACAAAGAGATTTTAATAGTGTGGAAAAATGCGGGCTGTGTGGGAAGGATTTCGCGAAAAATGACATCAAGTGTAGGCATCACTCGCATGAAACAGGTGAATTTATTTGCGCAGCTCATCAAGCCTGTAATTTAAATGGGAAATCACCTGATTTCATACCCTGTTTTATGCACAACTTTGGGGGGTATGATTGCCATCATATTGTGCAGGCATTAGGCAAGTGTAAAAAACCAATACGCTGCATTGCTCCTTCAGCAGAGAAGTTTTTCTCAATCACGGTGGGAAAAATCAAGTTTTTGGATAGCCTAAAATTCATGAACGCTTCGTTGGACAGTTTGGTGAAAAATTTGTCAGAAGGACAACAGACAGAGTCAAAATTCAAATCTATGTTTGCAGTGTTTAAAAGCGTTGAACAACGACAACTGCTTATTAAAAAAGGAGTATACCCCTACACATATATTGACTCTCCACAGAAATTTGAAGAAACCTCCCTTCCCCCAATCGAAAGTTTTTACAATGATTTGTCGGATTCGCCTTTAGAAGAAAGGGAGTACGCACATGCACAGAATGTTTGGCAAACATTCAAGATAAAGAATTTGGGAGATTATCATAATTTGTATCTGCTTTGTGATACACTCCTTTTGTGTGACGTTTTTGAGGATATGAGGTCATCAATGTTTGAGAAATACGGTTTGGATGTGACTCATTTTTTAAGTCTTGCGCATTATTCGTGGAATTGCATGCTGCATTTCACAAAAGTTGAACTCGGCTTGATAACAGATATAGATATCTACTTGATGGTCGAGCAAAATGTGAGAGGCGGTTTAGCTGTAATACCCCATCGGTATGCTGAGGCTAACAACCCTTATATGGGAGCAGATTTTGATGCAAGCAAACCGACAAGCTATATACTCTATCTCGATGCGAATAATTTATATGGGTACGCAATGTGCGAACCTCTGCCTGATGGAAATTTTCAATTTCTATCTGAGGATGAAATCAGTCAAGTTGACTTTTTCAACTTGGCTGATGATTCAGAGTATGGGTACATTCTCGAGTGTGATCTCCAATATCCCAAAACGTTACACAACAGACACAATCATTTTCCGCTAGCGCCGACAAAAGAAGAAGCACCTCACCATCTATTGTCTGACTACCAGAAACATGAGGGACAGAAATCGTCGACAAAACTATTGGCTACACTGTACGATAGGGAAAAATACGTTTTACATTATAGGAACTTGAAACTGTATGTACAACTAGGAATGTGTCTTAAACGCATTCATCGTGTCGTAAGGTTCACGCAATCTCGCTGGCTTAAGCCCTACATCGATTTTAACACAGAGTGTAGGAGAAATGCTAGAAATACATTTGAAATTCAAAATTTTAAGGCGATGAGTAACCTTATTTTTGGAAAATCTTTACAATCCGACCGCACCCACTGTCAGGTAGAGCTTGTCACCGATGAAAGGAGATTGGATAAATTAATATCGAAACCTCTGTGCAAGCGATGGCATATTTACAATGAAAATGTAATCGGAGTGTTTCTAAGAAAACCTGAAATCTCGCTGAAAAAACCAATTTTTGCCGGCTTCACTATTTTAGATTTGAGCAAACACCTCATGTTTGACTTTCATTACAACAAGATTTTGAAAATGTACCCTGTTGAATGTGTGAAGCTGCTTATGAGTGATACAGATTCTGTTTTGTACAGTATAAGAACAGAGGACGTCTTTTCCGACATTAAGAATAACCTAGATTGGTTTGACACAAGTGATTATCCTCCGTCACACATGTGTTACTCTTTAAAAAATAAGAAGGTTGTTGGGAAATTTAAGGACGAAGCAAATTCAAAGATCATAACACAGTTTGTCGGTTTGCGTCCCAAGCTGTATTCCTTCAAATATATGGATGATGCAGCTGTTATTACAAAGAACACGGCGAAAGGTGTGAAAAGGAATGTTAAGGATAGGTGCTTATCATTTGATTTATACAAGAAGTGTTTATTTGAGAGAAGCACACATTACGAGAGGTTCAACATGATAAGAAGTTATTCGCACAAGATTTATCAAATAGAATGTGCAAAAACGGCTCTCTCATGCTATGATGATAAAAGATACATCATGCCCAATTCGGTTGACACCTTGGCATGGGGTCATTACAGAATAGGTGAGGAGGGGGAGGAGGAGGAGGTGGAGGAGAAGGAGGTGGTGAGAGGGGTGAAGAAGTGAGTAGAACCTTCCTCTCCAAGTGCGCAGCAGCGAGTGAGTAGTGGAGAAGTGAGGCGTGCTGCTTCACAAAAAGAGGGTGGCTAAAAATAGATTACCCACGCGTCGCGTGCCTAGCCAGTTGAGATACAATCGCGCGTGTGTGATGTCAACAAAAAAAATGAATGAACTTAGACATAGATTAGCACAAGAATTGCATTCTGTGCCAAGAGTACATTTTAATAGGAGAAAATATGAGATTAAAAGTGAGGTGGATCTGCTTCAGGCAGATTTGATTGATATGAGCTCGCTGGCGAGAGATAATTCAAATTTTACTTTTATTTTAGCTGTAATTAACTGTTTTTCTAAATATGGTTATTGTGTGCCAATAAAATCCAAAAGTGCCGGCTCTGTGTATGCTGCACTTGAACCAATTATTCGTAAAAATAAAAATGTTAAACTTTTTCAAACAGATCAGGGTCGCGAATTTTTTAATACAAAAGTAAAAGCATTATTGGATAGGTATAATATTAAACATTACCATGTTTTTAGTGAGAAAAAAGCTGCAATAGTCGAACGTTTTATTAGAACTATTAAATCAAAAATCTATAAATATTTAACGCAGCACGGAACAAAACGATGGGTGGGAGCATTACCAACAATGGTTAAAGAGTATAATAATGCTTTCCACAGAACAATTCAAATGCGGCCATCTGATGTTCGCAAAAAACACCGAAATCATATAATAGCATCGATTAATAAGGCGGCCAATGAGAACTTGCGTTTGAAATCTAAACGAATAAAACCGAAATTTAAATTGGGCGATGTTGTACGCATTAGTAAGTACAGACAGGTTTTCGACAAATCGTATAATATTAATTGGAGTGGGGAATTATTTATAATTCATTCAGTCTATCCGACTAAGCCACCTACTTACATCTTGCGTGATTTGAAAGGGGAAATAATTTCTGGCCGTTTCTACGAAGAAGAAATGAAAAAAACAAAGCTGGATGAGGAGGAGCAGAAAGTTTATTTAGTAGAGAAAATTATAAGGAAAAATAAAGATAAAATATTGGTTAAATGGTTAGGTTTCAGCGAACCTACATGGATCGAGAGAAAGAATTTACTAGGTTAAGAACTGTATTGTAAATACTATGTATTATATTGTAAATACTATGTATTATATTGTAAATAAGCGAAATGTTGTATATTGGAAAAGAACTGAAAAATATTATCAATAAATTGATATAATATGTTGAAGCATGTGTTTTATTCAGTTATCCATTGGCTATCATAGTGATACAATGGTAAAGGATACGACCATACCCATCATCAATTTTGATGAGGTTATTACAGGTAAACCGAACATTGGCAAGAGTAAAAATGGTAGTTTATTACCGCATAATGCACGCATTATCCTGATTGGAAGATCCAACAGTGGTAAGACAAATACGTTATTGAATTTGATTTTCAATAAAAACGGATTGAAATTTAAACATTTATACTTATTTAGTAATTCTTTGTATCAAGATAAATATGAATTTTTGAAAAAGGTGTTTTCAAAGATAAAATGTGTTACTTTTCATTTATCAGACAATGTAGAATCGATACCTCATCCCAACAAAGTTGAGAGAAACTCTCTTGTCATTTTTGATGATTTACAATTAAGCAATGTACCTCAAATTCGTAATTACTTTACAATGGGTAGACATCGCGAAATTGACACAGCCTACTTGGTACAAAGTTACGGATCTATTAAAAAACATCACATCCGAGATAACGCGAACATGCTAATTATTTTTAAACTTGATCAATTAAATTTGAAATTAATTTATAGGGATTTTGTAGGGGAAGATATGAGTTTCAGTGAGTTTAGAAAACTATGTTGGGAGGTGTGGTCAAAAGGTGCTCACAAATTTGTTTCTATTTTTACTGAATGTAAGGCTGAAAATGGAAGATACAGAGAGCAATTGGATAAATTCATAAAGATTCCTTTGCAATGAGGTAACTTCGGTGTTTGCACGTTTTTTGTTCATTCAACGTCGCGGCATTAATGGAGAAAGTTAATATGCGTAAGAAACGCGGTCGTGCTGCTCCTACCGCAGCATCATCTGTTGGGGAGAGAAGCAGTTTAATAGATAGAATAAAAAAATTGAGAAAAACTATTATTGAAAAACACAGAAATTTATTGGGTTTTCAAACACAGAGTGAAGAATTTAATCGTAAAAGGTTGGAACCAATAATTACTCCATTAATTGAACTCAAAAAGAGCACAATCTCTGCCAATGAAACAGTAAAGCGCGAAAAAGAACACAAGGTTGAACCGTTGGTAACGGAGAAGGAGAAGGAGGAGGAGGAGGTGGAGGAGAAGGAGGAGGATGGGGAGGAAGATGTAAATATTTCTGCTAATGATAAATCTGCTTTCTTTGATTCGACTTTGAATATTACTAACCGTCGCACTCGAATAGAAGAAATTTTAGACAACTATTTAGGTGTGTTTCATAACGAGAAATTAGATAATTCTATTCCTTATGGTATACGTTTTGATCATAAACAAAATTTATATTTTATCGGCGATGAGCCCGTAAGTTTTGATGATGTTTTTATAACTGTCGGCGAACAAAGGTTTAGAATGACTCATGGTTTGTTGGAGCTATTGTTTAACAGTAGACCAAATTCAAATCTCTACAATAACAAAGATTTGGCGAAATATAAAAAAATATTATCACTGACATCTGTACATATTAATAACCAGGGTTACGTAATTCGCAATTCTGGTAAAAAATCTCAAATTATACAGAAACTTTTTCCACCCAAAAAACGTTCAAAGTATGGGAAAGGATTATTGAATTTTGTTAGAAATAAATCACGTGATAGAAACTACATATTCTGGGATGATGTTAACGAACTAGTCGAACGGTTATTTATTTTAATGGGTTCAAAAAATGCAGGAAATTCAGCTCACGATATTGAAATCGATTCGATATTACAAGAACTGCGAGAAGCTAGCTTTATACAGTAAAAAAGCGAGGACAGGCCGTGTTGGCAGGAAGCTGTTCGGTAGAGCGAAAGAGGAGAGAAAGAAATATGAGAGAGATGAGGCTGGGTGAAACCGGCTGTTGCGAAAGAGGAGGTTAGAAGGAATGCGGTGAGGGCGCCTCCTCACCCCTCTGCGAAACATCGTGTAAAGTGAGAATAGCCGACTAAAGACATGAGCTGGGGTGGTGACGTCAGTGCTGCCAGCGCGAGTCATCTTGACAAGCAACACAAATCGGAACCTCTCCGCTGGAGCGGGTGTACCGAGGTGTTGATAATTAATTTCGACATTCGAACAATGAACACCGATCGATTCGGTAGGATGCATACAGTGCATGCGAAGCAATTAGAGGAGTTAAAAAAATTAGTAGCGAATTTTGACAAGTTGAAATTTGAATTGAGTGAGTTGAAGAAGGATGTTTTAACTAGAACAGAATTTAACAATGAAAGAAGCCAACTTGTGTCGTTTGAAAATCTCAATAGTGGATTAAGTATAATTAACAATGTGTTGGAAAAACGCATGCATGATTTAGAACAGGTTGTTTTAACTAGGAGAGAATTTGAGCAGGAGAAGGCTAGTGTGCTGGTGAGTAGACATACCCTCAATAATGAGATGAAAATTATTAGCAAAGAGGCAGAGGCAGAAAGAGATAAACTACTCACTCGAGATGAATTCAATAGGAAAAATTTACTCACTAAAAAAGAGTTTATAATTGAAAAAGCAGGATTCATCTCATATGAACAACTTAACACAGCTGTAAAAATATCACAGGACCTATTAATGGATTATGTGCATAATAATCGAGATTTCAAGAGGCATTTAAATGATCTGATGTATAGATATGCCTATTATTTGATAGAAAAATGTGCAATGGCTGCCAGAACGTTTGATTATAAAGAGTTGGAGGGACGAGGACTATTGCCAGAACATACTGTCAGCGAATTTCTTCGGCTTATTGGGATGGATGAGCCAATGATAAAATATGATAGTAGTTTGTTTTTACCTCCTCAACAAGAACGCCTATTACAACGCTATCAATCTAGGAATCGGGGAGTGTAGAAGCATTCTATTTCTGTGTACAGCCCCCCACCTGCTAGGCACGTGTTGCGACCGTTAAATTCTAAGGTTAATGACCTGAGAGCACGTCTCTCTCACACACACACACACACACATAAAACTTGTGCACGTGTTCTGCTTTTAAACGTTATGAAATAGTTTTTTCACAGCAGGGGGCGGAAGTATTATTAATAGCTAAATCGGTGGGTGGAGGGGCAGGGGGGTATATTAACACTGCACGTGCGAAAGAGAGGGCATTGAGAATCACAGCAGGAGGTGGCAAGTGTGCAGATGCAATTAATAGCTAAAGCGGGGGGCGGGGGGCGGGGGGTTACGGATAAGAGCAAATATAGATATAGTAATTGCAAGCAGGTATATATAGATATACAATTGCAAGCATGTATATATAGATATAAAGCTGTATGTTCTATATTTATTGGGAACCTTCTGTGAGAGGTGGGGTCAGGGGGGATAGGTCCTCTCTCATTGGTGCTTGCGGGGGGTCCCCCTTTAATCTATTGGGAATAAAGTGGGGGCACATAGGGAAGGGGGTATGTGACCTTAAAAACAAAATGGCTGACTGGGACAGGGGGGAAGGGGTGGGCGTTTACAAAATGTCTGAGCAGGGGGAGGGGGGAAGGGGGGTGGCCACGCCCCCCTGTCTTCTGATTGGGTACGCGGTATTCCCATTATACCCCTACTCACTATTCTTAATAATATTATGTTTAGTTACTTATCCTATCACAAAGATAATTGAGTTATACTTTTGAATAATTCCTAATCTAAGTTATGCATAAGTAATTTCGGAGCTCCTAAGTACAATTACAATAAGTTTACAGGACACTATCAAGGGTACATATTATTCAACAAATTAATATTAGTTAAAACTCGAGTAATTAATGATGCTAATTGCATACATAAAAAATTAATAGCAGCAACTTGCTTTAGTGAAAGAATCACCATAAATTAAAAAATTATCTATCCTTCCAGAAAACGAATGCAGTTACAAAGTTAAACAGTTACAAGGTCATTTCATTATTAATAGACTATTATTCTCAATATTTAAAATCGCATAGAATATTCGTTTCCTAAACCTAACACATTATTTCACTAAGTTTTAACTTCGCTTACTATACATATGACTCTTAAGTACTACAACAATTACTTCAATACTTTACAGTTTCATTATTTCCTACCGGTCTCCGTATCAACATGAGTAAGCGGTTACGGACACGTCTACTGGTTCAAGGTCAAAATGTTCACTGAAATTTACATTCAGGCATGAACAGTATTATTTCTTACTGGAAATTGGAATAGTTACTCAACTCCAGAGTAGAGCTATTTCGTACCATAACATTTTCATTTGCCTAGGTTTCTTACATACCATAACAATTAAGTTTTCAAAATTGAGTAGGGTTACTACATTCAATTATATTGTCATTTACTTTTTTAAGTAGGGTTCATTTTGAGTAGGGTATCTAATTATCAGACTGCGCGCATAGTCTAGAATAACAGACAAATTTCCCAAACTCTAATAGTTACATTCGAGTCTACAATAGACCGATACTACTGTCACAAGGACCTATTAAATACAAGAACAGAGAAAGACTCTAGTCATTCTTGATTTATTCAATCCCCATCGTCGTCAATACGAGGGTGAAATTTCTTGAGATGAGAAACGTGTGCTTTTTGAAAAAATACACCAGTTTCGGGATCATGTAAACCGGCTGTCACAGGACTAAGCCATCTTTCTATCACATATGGACCTCGCCATCTATAACTAAGTTTATGTGAAATTTTATTGGCTTTACTACTCAGTATATGAGTTTTTAACCATACCAAGTCACCTATTTTGAAAGGAATGGGAGACCTATTTCTGTCATACTTAGCTTTGACTTTATCATGAGCTTTAGTTAAATTTTGTCTAGCCTTTTGCCAAATTCTTAACGTATCTTCAGTATACTTAGCAGGCAAAATTTCGTCAATTTTCCATGCATTAAGCAATGGATGATTGGGTTCAAAACGGAACATCAATGAAAAAGGAGTACATCCAGTACTATCATGTTCAGCTAAATTGAATGCTAACGGAAGCCAAGACAAGCTTTCATCCCACTTAGTTTGTGAATCTCCGTGAAAAGCAATGAGAGCACTTCTTAGATTTCTATGTAATCTTTCTACCTGATTAGGATTTGGATAGAAGGGAGACGTCGTGATATGCTGAATTCCTAATTGGAAGCAAAAATTTTTGAACCTATTACTTGTGAAAATTGAGCCGTTGTCGCTTACAATTTTTTTTGGACAACTGTAATTTTGAAAAATAGTTTTTAAGCATTTTATAATAGAATTAGAATTAGCCTTCCTAATAGGAAACAAAAAGGAGAATTTAGAAAATCCATCTACACAACTAAAAATATGTGTGTTACCTTGAGTACTTCTTAAAAGTGGGCCTACCACATCACAATAGAATTTATCCATAGGGGCTTGTTCTACTTTAGAAGCAAGGAAACCGAAATTTAATTTTTGAGCTGGCTTGCTTTTTCCGCATATCTCACAGGACTTTACAAGCAATGAAATATCTTTACCTAGTCCAGGCCAGTAGAAACTTTCTAGAATTTTTTTTATAGTCTTAGAAATGCCTAAGTGTCCACCTACAGTGGTTTCATGAAAATATTTGAAAACTAAAGGTACTAAAAATTTTGGAACTACAATTTTGAGATTTTCTTGATTTCTGTGCTTATAGACTAACACGCCTTTAGACACAGAATATGGGAATTGGTCTATTCCATCTGTAATCTTTTTTACAATTTCACTACAAAAAGGATCGTTTTCTTGATGAGTTTTGATATCAGTAAACACTAAAGGAAAATCGCTAAGTTTTAGAGTGTTGACAAAATTAAGTAAAGGATTCACTTCAATTTCAGGATTACTTGCTTGTTCAACACAATCGTCTTCATCCTGATACATGCGCGAGAGACAGTCGGCAATGACATTATCTTTCCCGGCAATATGTTTCACATCAAATTGAAAACCTAATAATCTGAGTGTCCAACGTCCTATCCTACCGGTTTGACGAGGGTTATTCAACACATAAGACAGGGCTGAATTATCAGTCATTAATAAAAACTTATTGTGGGATAAATAGAAGCTAAAGCGTTCGATCGACCAAATCGCAGCATAGGCCTCACGTTCATAAGCCGAAAAACAAGATTCCTGCTGAGTAAGCTTCTTAGAGGCATAAGCAATAGGTTGCAGTAGGCCGTCTACTTCTTGACAGAGTACACCAGCAATGGCGGTGGAAGACGCGTCAGTTTGAAGAACAAATTGTTTAGAAAAGTCCGCCGTCCTCAATATAGGAGGGGAAGAAATTGCTTTTTTCAACTTTAGAAACGCCTCTTCATGTTCTTTGGTCCAGATAAATTTTACATTTTTCTTTCTTAAAGCATTAATAGGAGCAGCAATTTCGGCAAATTTAGGAATGAACTTACTAAAGTATCCTATCATCCCAATAAAACGAGCTACAGCTTTAGGATTCTTTGGGGAAGGAAAATCTCTAATTTTTTGTGTTCTACTTGGATCTATTGAAACACCATGTTGATCTACAAGATGACCTAGAAATGAAATGCGTTCTTTAGCAAATTGAGCTTTTTCAGGGTTTACTGTGAAACCTGCATTCCTTAATTTGGATAAAACGACTTCTACATGCCGTAGATGAGAGTCGAAATCATTAGAATAAATTACTATGTCGTCAAGATAGTGATATACAAATTTAAATTTTTCTTCCTCAAATAATGAGTCTAGGACAGAAGACAGTGCTTGTGCACCTACTGATAATCCGAAAGGGACCCTAGTAAACTCATAAGTATTGTTCATGGTACAAAAACTAGTTATATGTCTACATTCTTTAGTTAACGGAATTTGATAATAGGATTGATTGAGATCCAGGCAAGTATAGTACTTAGCGCCATGAAACCAATGAAAAGCTGTTTCAATTTTTGGTAGTGGGACAGAATCTAAACTAATATTTTTGTTGAGAGACCGGTAGTCAATAACTACACGGTGACCTCCATTTGCTTTGGGTACTAGAAAACAGGGACTAGCATAATTACTTTGTGATTTTTGTATAATGCCTTCTTTCAACATTTTCTTTACCAAATCATTCAAGATGTTCATTCTTTCAGGATCAAGTTGGTAGGGAGCTTTCCTAACTGGTTTATCTGAAATCAACTTGATTTCGTATTCAGTTAAATTTGTTAAACCTGGTTTAAGAGTCAAAACGTCGTCATACCTTTCCAAAACTTGAGCTAACCTTTCCTGTTCTTCATTTCCCAAATTACTACCTTGGTGGTCAAGCATGATATTATTCTGCAACTTTCCTACCAGTCCATCAACATTACAGTCCAAGTTAAATTTGAAACAAGGTCTGAAACCGAAAAAGTATTTTTTATTAAACAAATCAAGCACTAATTGAGAATGGTCAATAAAATCACAGCCCAAAATTACAGGGACAGAAAGAGTTTCACAAATAAAAAATTTAAATTTCCAACTGAAGTTCTCAATTTTGATTTTCAGTACTACTGACTGAGTTACTAAAAGTTTGCCCTTGTTAGCAGTAGTACATTGTAAGTTTTCAGATTCAAACTCTAAATTTACATTTTTCTTTTGAAGCTCATTTATTAGAGTTTTAGAAATAAGGGTTCTTACGGCGCCTGAATCTATCAGAGCAACCGACGAAATTGTAGATACCGTTCCTAAAGTACACTCAATAAAAGGAATAACACCATTGGATAGGGCTTTAATTTTGTAATTGGCGGGATGTTTTTTGTCTCGTTTTTTATGGCCTTTGACTTTCTTGTGACTAAATGTTTTACTGTACTTACAAGAATCAGAGGAAGACAATTTAGTTTGGTTAATACCAGTCACACCATTAACAAGCCTTTTATGGAAATAAAAATTATTTTTGCTTCTTTTATTCTTTAATAGTCAGGTTTTCCTATCTTTACAATCTCGCTGGTAATGCCCGAATTTCTGGCAGTTGAAGCACTTAACATTTACATCTGGTTTTCGTAAAATGTTAGTTTGAACAGGAGTTTTATTAAACTGATTACTAGTTTGACCGCGAAAATTCGCACTAGCTGGATTTTTGAAACAATGTTTGGCAATGTGACCCAATTTTGAACAATGATAGCAACTTCTAGCAACTGGTTTAGTATTAACTACTGAAGTACGAGAATTATTAGACCTAGTGGTCTCAAAGCGTTCTCTCTCTACATCAGCAAATCTTAAGTTTTGTGCCTGTACAGTAATCAAATTCAAATCAGAAAAGGTACAAGGTCTATTTTGAAAAACTAACCTAGACCGTTCGGCCTGATTAAGTCCAGAACATATATTGTTAACAATTTCAGCTTCTGACTTATTTAGTCTTAGTAGGCTGGCCGATTCTTTTATTGAAACAATATAGCTTGCTAACGGTTCAGAAGATCCTTGAAGCCTATAAAATTTTTCTTTTTCTATCACCGAAAGCAGTCGTTGTGGAATGAAATAGTTTAATACTTCAGCATGAAAATCATCAAACGACCAACTATTGTCAATAGCAAAGGTCAAACGATCGCCTAATGGACCAATAGCATGAGAATGAATCAAATTTAATAGTTGAACATCATTTAAGTTTGAGCGCTCTTTTATTTTTAAAGTGACAGCCAAGAATTTTAGTAAGATTTCAATTTCTAATCCATCTGTCACTGGCAGATCTTGAATAAGGTACTCTATCGGATTTGGTAACTTATTATACAAACTATTGAATGCAAGTGACATCGCACCAACTTGGCGATTAGGTTGTGAACCAGGAATAGGAATGTTTTGACTAGGGCAATACCTAGGAACCACTGGTGGAGCTCTCAAAGAATTAGTGTCTAGCACTGGTCTCAAATTCGGTTCAGTAAAGCTCACTTGTCTAGGAACTTCTTCAATACTTAATGATTCTTGAAACATTTGATCAAACGGATTTTCATCAATATCTAAATTTGGTTCCCTAACCTCAGGCACTACACTAGGAGAAGGAGGCCTCGTTTTCACAATTTCCTGATTTTCTAAAATCAAGGAGAAATTTTCCTGCAGTTTTTCAATGATGACAGAAAATTTGTCAAGCATTGTTTGGTTCTGCGCGATTTTAACACTAAGATATAATTGAACAATTCTATTTATAGTGTGCAAGAAATATGTGGTAGCCTTTTGGACTTCAGTCTTCCTCTCACTTAGCAGTTTGGTCTCATCTTCCTTAATTTTCACCAATGATGCACTTTCCCTTTCTATCAAATATTCTATATTTGCAAATGCCTGTTCAAAATTACTTTCATTATAGAGTAGTCTATGTACTTTGCTTTCAGACTCAGCCTTAGCTGATCTATACTGTTGTCTCAAAATATCTACATTTACATCCTTGGACGTTTCAGGAGGAAAGCCTAAGGTTTGCAACTCAAAAATCAATATTTCCTTAACCAAGTGGTTAGGATTTATTTTCTGTGATTTCAAAAGATTCAATTCAAAATTGGATTCAATAGTCTTTTTACAATCCCAATAATTAATATTTGGATGTGCACTAGAGCCCGAAGAAGGCTGCCTAACTGGGAAGTGAAGCATTTTGATGAATGACCTTACTGAAGGTTTTCACAGAATTTAAACAGAATTATTAGGCATCTAATAATTACTAATTTGACTCGAATCTACACTCTTGACAACTAACCCACACATAGTAAAGGAATCAGTCATAAAAAAAAATTTTAAAGAACAAAACTCATTCAAATTAAGGGGTTAATTCATCCCTTAAATAGCAGAGTTGCGCAGGAATTGAGACGTGCTTATAATAGAATTTGAAAAGATAATTTAGAATTTGGTGGAGCACTCTCTTAATAAAAGACAAACAAAAAAAATATACCATAACCAACTTTTCTGGTTACAATATTTAAAAGTTTTGCCAAATAATTTAGTAATTACTGTACTAATGACTGTTCCTTAATACTAACGGCGAGGGAGTAGTAGTCAAGAAAACTACAGTTCTTGCCTTACTTGAATTCATTATTACATCTTTCAAAAAATTGACACTTTACAAAAAAATATATATGTTTCAAAAGGTTACATCTTTATATAGATTAGCCTACTTCTTATGATTCCTGGCCAGGATATCCCCTCTTAAAGTAAAATAAAATTTAAATACTCATTACAAAAAATTTAGAGTCCCTACTACAAAAATCCTTAATGAAGGTTAATTAAATGAGTCCATTTTCGGTTAACAGGCTAACTTGCCATTGCAAACAGTACAAATTCAGGATTGACTTTCGCGCACTATCCTCACAGGGTCATAAGATGAAAAGTTCTTTTTGTTACCTGGTTAGCAGAGATTCAATGAATACTTGCGCTTGTCCCTGGATAATCACAGGGTGACCGCAGCCTTAGTTTGCCGGACATAAACCCGCATTATGCGCGACGGCCAGGATCGCCACTGTGAGAAACGACAGGAAACGTTCCAGTCATAAAGGCACCCTTCTTAGCAGTTATAGGCTGCCTCAACTACCCATGGCTCGTAAATATCATATCAGGAACATTAATACTCCGGAACAAGAACCGCACTGAAAGATTCAAAGTAGCTAATAATATATGGCCTAATTAAGTATAGAACATGGTTAAATAGTTACAAAAGTAAATAATATTTACGGTTCTCAAAAAGTTGGCAACATAGATAATCACACTAATTCCCTAACTTTAGTTTCGGCTTCATTTTTAAACAGTTACAAAAATATATTTCAATGAACTGACTAAATGAATTCATGTATTATCTTTCCTACTATTTCAGAAAAACTTCAAATTATTTCTTGAGTAGATCTCTACTCCTAGCTTTAGTATCAGAATAGTAACATGATCCTTCCAAGATCTTCAACAATTTGTTAATTTTCAATCTATCAATTTATTAGCTTGAGTAACGCAATACATAACCTCTTTCCAATATTCTATTAATTCACAGGCATCACGCCGAATGAAATTGTTACATAATTAAGCTTATTCATGAATTACACAAAGGAAAATTACCTATTATCAACTTCAAGAATATATACGCATTAGAATAAGATATCATACCTGGGCGGATGGAAGAATTTCAGTTACATCAAGTATAGGATTAACGAATTCAAGTTAGGCGAAGCACACATCTATTATAAGAAACTTTCACATATTTAAAGTAAGGCAAAAAGGTAGAAAAGTAAGGAAGAGTTAATTTCTTATGGATCCTAACTCTTCATATTTTTAAATTAAACGGCTTCCTTTAGCCACAAAGCAAATACAACACCGAGTACGCCATATTCAATCTTCAACTCATAGAGTAAGGAGAACGAATGAATCTTTGGTCATCTTCTCCAGATGAACACGAAGGCGCAAAAGTACCCACGCGTCCCAGCAGAGTACGCCACCGGTCAAAAAAAACGTAATACCGTCTGTGATTAGCTAAAACAGGGAATAGTAGAAAGGTTTCCACCAATCCCAGCGAGTCTTACCAAACCGTCAAGGCAGAGCATTTTTATAATAATTCCTCCAATCAGAGCTCGGCGCTCCCCAGAGGTAAGTTTCACATGGTTTTCAAAAAAAAAAAAAAACTAGACTAGCGACATCCAGCCGAGACTGATGCAATCGCACATATTAACAACGAACAAGGAAAAAGATGAAACCTAGCTAGCGACATGATGTCGCATATAATTCTCTCATGCATGAACGGTGACAATAATCCTACACATTGAACCATGACAAAGCAAGTTCATAAGTTCAATCATAGTCCAAGGCTGAGAATATAATAATCAAGTCGTCATCAGATTGACAATCGACTAGGACAATGAGAAAAAAAAATTAAATCAGCACATTGGTTCCTCGTGTTTACTTATTCCTTCTTACACTTAATTCCTAATTTCTTTACAGCTTTCCCTCTTTATCCACTCCTCATAACCATCATTTCCTCTCCCTATCTATTTCACGGAAACTATTATTTTCTCTATGTTCCCCATTTTACCAACAGCTTTTTCCCCATAATTTCCTTTTCTATGAATCTCATCATCTTCCTCTCATCCTCCTCTTATCCCCTCGACCACAATCTTCCGTAATTTTCCTTTCCCTTCTTAATCCTCACTCCATCTTTTCACGCAATTTTTTTTTCTTTTTTTTTGAGGATGAAGCCCACTTAGGTCTGAGACCTGTGTGTGGTAAATGAGTTGGTTGATGGTGATTCATGAGTTTGACCTACAGTTTTAGGTGGGTTCCGAACCAAGATATTCTCTCTTCACACCACTATTTCCTCACTGCTAATTTCACGACCACTTCTCTTATTTTATTTCATATTTCTATTCCTCTCCTCACATCTCCTCACCTTTCACTCTCTCTATCTACTTTATTCCTTTTCATTTCCTCTTTCACTCTTTCTTTCCCTCAATTTTCCCTGTTATTCTGTACTTCATCCTTCTCCTCCCACAATCCTCTTTCTATCAAATACCGTCTTTCACACTTCCTCTTCAACCCTCTTTCCCCTTATTTATCTTTTTTCCACCCATTATCCTCCTCCTTACACCTCCCCTCCCACCCATGTTTCCACTCTATCCCTTCACAACGAAACTTTATTTCTGTCATCACTTCCTTTCTCCTCATCTGTTCTTCACTCCTCATGACCCTCTTTCCCCTATTTCCTCCTTCCTTCTCCCCCTCCCAATTCCATTATGACCCTTCTCCCATCATAACTGAATCCCTCCTCAATCCCAATTCTTCCCCTCCCCAACACTCACACCATTCAACAGCCCCATAATTTTTCTTCAAACTTTTTGTCACCTTTCTTGCGTGGAGTTTTTCTTTGAGAAAACTCATTACTGTTCACCTTGTTTCCGGCGACGGAATTTCCCAGCTTTTCCTGGCGATAAACGTTCGCGCAAGACAAACGCTTTTCCACTATCGAATTTCTCTCACGCACTATCTCTCACTCAACTGCATGCTCACCCAGTCACTCACTCACTCACTCTCTCTCTATCTATTCCTGTCTCTCTCTCCCTACCTCTCTCAGACACTCAAAACCACCCACTTTCTCTTACTTTGTCAGTCTCTCTCTCTCTCTCGCTCACATTCATCCCCTCAATATAACTCCATCTCTCTTCTTATCACTTAATCGAATCTCTCTCCCCATATCTCTCACTCCTTCTCTTTCTGTTCCTCATACACATACAAAATACACACTTCCTCCCTCTCACACACTCGCTCTGTTTTTATCTCACTATTAATAACATTATCGAATCTATCACACTCTGTCTCTCTCTGCCTCTCTCACACACTTGAAAACACAAACTATTTCTTTCTTTCTATCTTTTTCTCTCTCTCTCTTCTTCATTCACTCACTCTATTTCCATCTCTTTTCTTATCAATTTATCGAATCTATCTCACCCAAAAACACTCTCTCTCTCTCACACACACTCACTCCATCTCTCTCTCTTTTTCTCTCACACACTCTTTCTCTCTCTCTCTCATCAAAAACACACACTTTCTCTCTTTTTCTCTCACTCTCTTTCTCTATCTCTATCTCTCTTCTTATCACTTCATCATATCTCTCTCACTCTTTTATTCTCACACTCTCTCTTTCGCTCAAAAACAAACACTTCCTCTCTTTCTCTCTCACTCTCTTTCTCTATCTCTATCTCTCCTCTTATCGCTTTATCAAATCTCTCTCACTCTCTTTTCCCCTGTGTCTCTCTCACACATACACACACAAAAACACACACTTTCTCTGTCTTACTCTCTTCCTCTATCTCTATCTGTCTTCCTCTATCTCTCTGTAAAGTGCGAAATAAAGGCATTTTATCTATCTATCTATCTATCTATCTATCTCTTCTTATCACTTTATCGAATCTCTCTCACTCTCTTTTTCTCTGTCTCTTACACACTAAAACACACACACCTTCTTTCTCTCACTCACTTTCTCTACCTCTATCTCTTTTCTTGTCACTTGATCGAATCTATCTCACTCACACTCACTCTCTCTCACTCTCTCTTTTTTATCACTTGTTCTTTCTCTAGATCAGCCTTTGAACTTCAATTTCCGAGGACGAACTAAGATTGATCACTGACTCGCAAGAGAACGTGCTGAGAACACGTTCCGCTTCATTCCCTTCGATATTGGCTCAACTAAGGAGAATGTGCGTGCGGCGGGGAAGGGTGAACAAATACGAATTAGACGGAGTTCGACAAGAAAAATGTCTCCGAATTAAGAGTAGCAGGTGATAAATAAGATTGAACAGTTCAACGATCGTTACATCTAGAGAATGGAAAGACAATTTTTTCCGGTCTTCGTAAAATTTGAGAATTATTCCTTCTTCTCGAGATTGTATGGTTCAATACACTGAACAAACCCCTGAAGAATGTTCATTTCATTGCTGATAATGTCAACATAAGCCTGAGACGTTTGCGTGGGTAATGAGTAATGATATAAGTTTGGTTTGTGATTCAAACTAGTGATCGCAGGTATCAAGTCAGAGAATGAGTATTGAGTCAGAGTATGAGTCAGAGTCTGAGTATAGTCAGAGTATTGAGTATTGAGTCAGAGTCTGAGTATAGTCAGAATATTGAGTCAGAGAAGTCTCCAACAATGATTTTTTTGAGAATGAAGCCTTTTGAGTGATTTTACAACAGAGAAGTCTTTTTTGCTGGCCAATCCGATCGCTCGCCATTATAAAGAGTTTGTATCTTATCTCTATCTGATTGAACAGATACCAGGTGATATTATGGTAGTTACTGCTGGGGACTGACAACATGACCCCTGACGCCTGAAGGAGAGAGATGAAGGAAGGTGTAATGGCGTAATAGCTCCACTATGCCTTGCACTAAATAGAGCACGAATCTGAGCCAGTGGTATTTGGGTTATATACAAATAAAATATAAATAAAATTAAAGTTTTGCCTGTACATTTATCAGAATTGTATTTTTTTGGTTATTTTTACGTTTTATACATTAAATAAGCCGAAAATAGTCTTATCTCACTTTCTGTCTGTCTGTCTGTCTGTCTGTCTTTCTGTCTGTCTGTCTGTCTGTCTGTCTGTCTGTCACGGCCACAAAGGCATTTTACGCGGCCTTCTCCTCAAAATCGAGAGCATCGATCGGGATTTTAGTTATTGAACAGTATTGAAAACATTATTGACAATGTCTTTAGCTATAAAAAACTAAATTAACTTTTTTTTCAACAGAGTAATAAACGTTTAAAAACCAAGTAATGTGCGATGATTTTGGATACATTTTACGCGGCCTTCTCCTCAAAAACGAAAGCATCGATCGGGATTTTAGTTATTGAACAGTATTGAAAACATTATTGACAATGTCTTTAGCTATAAAAAACTAAATTAATTTTTTTAACAGAATAATAAACGTTTAAAAACCAAGTATTGTGCGATTTTGGATACATTTCTTCTAAGTTTTATTACCACATAAGAACAAATCACGTAATTTATCATGATATATCAATCAGCTGTTCTCAAAAAATATTCTCTCCGATACCTGTCACTGAATTGATAGAGCCGAGAATGTTGTTCTAATTGGAGACATGAATATTGATATTCTGAGAAATAGTAATTTAGTCAATGAATACAGTAGTCTCATGCAAATTTATGGACTAAGGTCTTTAGTAAATAAGCCAACAAGGGTAACCTACAATACAAAAACATGTATAGACCACATTTTTTGCAGAGATAGATTTTAGGGAGGAAAATGTAATGAGCTCTATACAAAGGACCTATATTACGGACCATTATTGTACTGCGCTGTACATTGGGAATTCGAGCATAGTTAGTGCTGATATTAGAGAGAAAATTATTATTAGAAAAATAAACTACCCAATACTAATTGATAAACTAAAACAAGAAACCTGGGAAAATGAAACATATTTAACTGAAACAGGTTCAGATTTAGATGATAAAATGAATAGTTTTTGTAATAAAATGGTAGGTTATATACGTTCCGCTACTAAACAAACAAAAGTAACAAATAGAAATAGACCACTAAAAAAAATGGATAAGTTCAGGACTAATAAGATCTATTAGAGAGCGGGATAAAATGCACAAAAAACTCAATAGTCAACCATTTAATACTATTCTGCAGGCCAGGTATAAAAGATATTGGAACCTATTAAATACATTAATCAAAAAGGCGAAACTCGACTATTACAAAAATAAAATTACATGTTGTAAAGGAAATAGTAAAAAAACATGGGATTGTATACAGGAAATTTTAGACACACAAATAAATAAAAAACCAGTTTATATTGACCCAGTAATATTAAACGATTATTTTTCAAAAGTGGGCAAAATGTATGCAGAAAAACTGAATAGTTCCAACTCAACTAATGTACAACAATTGACTACAACACAAAATTTTCCACATTCTTTTTTCATCTACCCGATAACTGCTGATGAATTATCTATTGTAATCAACACCTTAAAAAATAATTCTTCTCCAGGGGTTGATGAAATTAGTAATATTTGCTTGAAAAATATAGCTGATCTCATATCACAACCGTTATCAGTATTATTCAATAAATGTTTAGAAATTGGTCATTTTCCGTCCCACTTCAAAGTAGCTAAGATAATTCCTTTATTCAAATCGGGCGATAGAAAAGCTCCGGAAAATTATCGCCCTATCAGTTTAATCAGTAACTTATCTAAAATATTTGAAAAATTAATAAAACGGCGCATACTAAATTATCTCAGGAAACATAATTTCACAGCAGAAAATCAGTTCGGATTTCAGGAGGGGAAATCTACTGAGGATGCAATGTCTCAGCTGGTGAGGATTGTGTCGGAAAACTTCCAAAGCAACAGGAAAAACTTAGCCGTTTTCTTGGATTTGGCAAAGGCGTATGACACTTTCCCTCACAAATCTCTCCTAAAAAAATTGGAAAATATAGGTTTTCGCGGAACAGTTCTGAAACTAACTTTTTGAAGGCTATCTACATAATAGATCACAAATTTTAAAATCGAGTAGAGTGACTCTGTCTGAATTCGGCCTTCCTCAAGGGACAGTTCTGTCTCCGATACTGTTTCTAATATATATTAATGATTTATTGAAGATTAATATAGATGAATGTCACTCTATCTCTTTTGCCGATGATACGGCGTTAGTCTTCACTGGTTCCAGTTGGGAGGAAGCGAAACGTTCTGCGGAGCGCGGACTCATAGTGGTTAAGTCGTGGCTTGATCGGCACACTCTCACGTTAAACACTAAAAAAAGCGTCTACATGGCGTTCTCGCCTACAATAAATTCTATTCCTACAGAAATTTTAAATGGTGGAATTAAGATTCATTCGTGTGACTGTGCTGATCGGAGTGCGCGGCCAGACTCACAGTTTAAAGTTGGAGACTGTGTCTACCAAGCATTAAAAAATGTTAATGAGGTAAAGTACCTTGGGGTTTTAATTGATCCACATCTCAGATGGAACGCACATATTAATAATACGTGTAAAAAAATGAAACATATTATTTACAAATTTTATAAAATGAGTACTGTTGGCGATCTTAATTTGCGGATGATGGTCTGTTCAGCGTATGCGCAGTCAATATTTCAGTACAGTATAAGGGTTTGGGGGGGTGCTCTGGACACCCATTTCAATAAAATTGCTATAATTCAGAGACATATAATAAAAGCGGCCCTTCGAAAACCGAGACGTTATCCCAGCCATTTACTCTATGTCGATTTCCCAGTCCTGACAGTAAGACAGCTCTATATAAAATATTTAATACATTATATTAATAAATTTAAAAACTCTTTCACTCCATACATTCCATTTTACAATTTCCGATCGCCATCCCATTACCAAGTGTCTAGAACAGACCTAACAGTATGCCGTAGACAGTTCCCATATATGAGTAATAAATTGATCAACCTCCTACCTGAACATTTTATCATAAATAACATCACGAAATCAAAATATTAAAAAGATAATAGAATGGATTAGATCGACAAATGTTTTCCACCTAATACATAATTGATTTTGAACTTTAATATTGCCATCGTAATCATAAATCTTTTGTATTTATAATGTGAAAGGGCATTTATATTATATGTTCACCTCGACTCAAATTGCCTAGTACCTAGTTGCCTAGTTGCCATTGATGTATTTGACCTATTGATATGATGTAATATTTTAATTTTGAGATGTAATAACTATCGTTTTCTGTTTTGTTACTCGTCGCCAGCACACAAACCGCAAGGTTTTGCTGGTAACGCCTAATAATTAATATAAAAGGATTTAATTTTCTACTTTGTAATTTTATGTTCTAATTTTAAGTACAGTATGTACTGTTTTTTTGTATCTATATTGTTTTTCTGATGGCAATAAACTTTGATTTGAAATTTGATTTTGATTTTGATTTGAATTGCTTACGTTCTAAGTTGTTTACTAAGGGCCCATTCACACGATACAGTTTTTGTGCGGTACAGTAAATTTGTTGTATGAGTTATTTTGCAGTGCTTTCGTTTGCATGTACATTTCATATTGTATGTTCACACAATACTGTTTCGACTGGATCCAGTAAAAAAAGCTGTTCTAGCCGATTTCTACATTCGGTTTTGTCTTCGAAAACTGTATCGCTAAAATCAGCTGCACCGCAAAATAACTGTATTCGTATCCGGTGGCACATGTATTGTACCGGTAATGGATATGTTCAAATGATACGCTTATTACGCTGGAAGCAGTCTTCAGATCGTCAGCATTGATCTTCTTCATTGATATTCTTCAGCATTGATCTTCTTCATTGATATTCTTCAGCATTGATTTTTTTTATTCGTGAATTCCAGTGTCCAGAAATGGAAGATATTAATTGTGAAAATTTAATTTCTCTAATATTATGAGAGACCTGCCTTGTGGTCCCGGGTCCCGTGAGATTGAAATGGTTTGAATCTATACTTTCGACTCTAGAATCTCAAACAAAATTCTAAACTATATCCACTTTCATTGGTCTATTGAACTGTTTTAGTGCTACGTTTTCAAATTGAATATCTGAATCAATTCTTTTGTTTTGAAAAAACCAGTAATTATATTGTACTTCATTGCGAAATTTCTAGTATAACTTGAACATAAGCTAAAATTTGGATTTTTCCGTTCAAAATCTGTAAAGAAAGCAGTAGTGGGCTGTGCATGTTGTATATTTACTTGATTGTGTTTTGTGTTATAAATGAATAAATAAATAAATTTATAGTCGATTTAATCATAAAATTTAAAATACGAGATACGATGGGAAAACCATTCATAGCTTTGTTCTTAGCAGGGACCAGGGACGTATTCAAAATGGTTTCCCAGGTCCAAAATTCACCCCCTTCAGCGATGACTCATGCTATCAAGCACTAGATAAAATTGACTTTCACACATAATGTGCGTTAAAATATGAGGATTCATGTCTAGAATTCAGATTAAATATAAAATACTAGCAACCTGCTAGTACAAGGCTATATATTATGTGAATCAAAGTCTGGAATGCATAAACACTGCATTGCAATTCCGGTATCCGAGCTAGTATATATATATATATATATTTACATGTTCTATACCTTTATACCAACTATAGATATAGAAAACATTATGCACAGGTATAGGAGACTTGTTATTATGCACAGATGACATTTGCATTGAGCTGCAGTCAGAGTAAACAGTGTATGGCTTAGAAGTCATGGACCACTGACATCGACTGAATTGTATTTACGTTTAGTCGTTCAATCAACCACCTACTGTTTATTTCTCTGCTCTTTCTCTCTATTCATCACTCTCTTCCTTCCTCATTCACACTGTTTCTCTCTTTCTGCATTCCTGTTCCTATCCAATTTTCAGTCGCCAATTGCATCCACAAAATGATGCTGTCATTCTCAAGGATTTTTTCGTAGATTACGTATTGGAGACTCCAGTAAAGGAGTATAAGACAAGTAAGATCATCAATTATACCATCTTATACACTAGTTACCATAATGTTACGAGAGCAAACAAGCAGTTAATCACGCACTTGTTCTATTTATGTCATTCTATTGTTTTCATGGTTGGACGTGACATCGACATCCAATCTGCGTTCTCTTGCTCTTCACATATCTTTGTGACTCCCATTCTTCAAATCTGCAACTCTCTCACTCAATTGATCTTCTCGTCAATTCTGCATTCTTCTAGAACAATCAAGGTCTAGTCTAAGCCTTCCTGAGGATTCTCGAAGTGTCTGGTGAGCTCCAATTCTTGGAATTTACAACTACAACAGCTATATAAAGTAGTACACATGAACCAGTTAATCAGTTTTCAAACCTGCGTGTGACAGATTGTATTACAGATCTCGTGACACAGAAAATCCAGTGCCAGTGGAGTAAACAGTGATTTATTCAGTCTTTAGACAGTGTCAAGTGCAGAGGCAAGTGTTTACTGTTTATGCAGCTTACTAATAGTTTAAAGACGTTGTGTTAAGTTAGCCTATATTATTTGGGACTGTCGAATAACGGATTGGACTGTGTTTTTGTAAGTGATAGTTGCTCTTTTTTTTATAATTTCTTTCTGCATTATTGTAAAGCTTATTGGACTCTTGTTTCTTTTATTATCGATCAGCCTGTAATCAATTATTCATTATTGTATAGTTAATTGGACTCTTGTTTCTTTTATTATTGATCAGCCTTGTAATTACTTATTCATTAATTCTTGTAAATAATCACTGAAAATAAGTATCAGCTTGTCATTTGATGATCTGTTTTTATTTAATTAATTGAACTTACAACTAATTTGTGTGAATAAAGTGCAAGTGTGAACTTTAGTGTTGCCAGCCTTATTTTAGCTATTAGAACCCGTAACAATAATTAATATATCGATAAGCTGAGGTGAGGCTTAATTTCAATGATAAAGAAACTCTTGTACACTATAAAAAGCTTTAACCGAATATTTTTTTAAATTGTTTCATAAATATTTCTATATTTTCAAAACTGTTTAAGAACTACGATAGCTTGTTGTAGACTTTGCTACCAATATAACTAGGTTTTTGTTTGAATAAGCTACTATTGTGACTCACCAAGAGATAATCTCCTCGGCTTCTTGTATTATAATTGTGAACATTAAGATTTCGGTTGATATCACTCTAGGTACTCTGAGAAGAACGGTAGTTTTTTTATCGAAGAAGACAAAAATCTCTTGAAAACTTATAATATTTTTAGTGCAAAACAAACAGAAAACACGGAGTGTAACAGTATTTTTCAATTTCAGATGATATTTGTTGATTGCCAGCAGTCGCATTCACGGAATCTATCGAAAGTCCCGGAGTTTGTTCGATAATAGAAGTTTTTGATTAGAAACGACGAGATTATCCAAAAATGGAAGTAGGCTATTTCTTGACTAAAATAAAAAAACGTAGTTGACAGTATTTTTCGGTTGTTAATGGTAGTTTATAAATCATAACAAATGTATCCACAATAATTTATGTAACGGTATTTTTTTATCAAAAACTACGGTAGTTTGATCAGAAGTTAGAAGTTAGAAGTAGTAGTTTGATCAGAACAACGGTAGTTTTTGATCAAAAACGACTGGTTTCTTAAAAAAGCAGTAGTTTTTGAAAAAATTAATAACAGCTAGTAACAGTTAGTTTCGATTTCTTATAGTAGTTTTTCAATCACAGCAGTTTTTTCTTTACTTTTTTTATTGCGAATGATGCCTACATCAGTCTGGAGACTTGTGCATGGGTAATGAGGTGAATGGTTGAAAGATGAGAAACATCCATGGCTGAATGAGATTCGAACCCAAGGCTGCAGAAAACAAAGCCAGCCAGAGCCCTATCTTATCACAGACAAGCACTCCAACCAACTGTGCTACCCGACCCGCCAAGTTGAATCATCAAAATGTCATTGCTTTCTTCAAGTTTGTTGGAGAATAACAGTGGTTGAATCCCATTCATTTTGTACCCATGAATTTCACCAGAAAACGGTACTTTCTAAAATGTTCAACCAAAATGCTAAAAATTGGAGATTTTAGCAGTAATTTCCAGTTTCTAACGGTGATTTTTTATAGTAGATGTATCATTGAAATGTAACAGTATTCTTCGAGTAGTTTGTAGGAGAATATAGGTAATTTTTGATCGAGAAAGACAAGTTCTATTGAAAATACCAGTTTTTCAAGCAAAATCAATAAAAACGCTTTTTCCAACAGTACTTTTCAATTTATAGCGGTATAGCTTTTGAGGCATAGAAATGAATCCAAGATGTGTAACGGTATATACTTTCAGTTCTTGGAGAATAATCGTTGTTTGCAATCAAAATCAACTAAAGCATGACTTATAACACTGTTTTCAATAATTTATAATTCACTTTCGGATTATTTGCCATTGAAGGCACTCTTGTATTAATCAAATAGATTGATATTTTCTCAAGTTTGTCAGATAATAACGGAAGTTTTAGATCAAAAGTGACAAAAATTCATAGAAATAACGGTTCATTTTGGCCTCAAACAAAGAGGCCATTTTTTGTAATGGTACTTTTCGATTTCCGATAGCCTTATCGAATCACGGCAGTAGAATAAACAAAATCAAATGATATTCTTAGTTTGTTCCAGAATAACGGTTGTTTTTAAATAAAAAATCAAATTCATTGAAAATAACATATTTTTCGAAAAAAAATCAACGAAAAACGTGACTTCTGACGGTAATTTTTGATTCCTAAAGGTACTTTTTGATTCCTAGAGATACTTTTTGATTTCTAAAGATACTTTTTGATTTCTTAAGGCACGTTTTGATTCCTAAAGATATTTTTTGGTTTTATAGATACTTTTTCATTTCTAAAATCACTTTTTCATTCTAAATGTACTTTTTCATTTCTAAAGGTACTTTTTCATTCTAAATGTACTTTTTCATTCCTAAAGGTACTTTTTCATAATTTTCTAAAAGTAGTTTTCGATTTCGAAAGGTACTTTTTGATTCGTAAATTAACTTTTTCAATTGCTAGTTTTCTATTCACTGCTGTTTTATTCATGTAATGTGACAGTGGAATTCACATTTTTTCGAGAATAACGTTCGTTTCTGCTTGAAACCGACAATTCTCAAAAAATTACAGCACTTACCTATTAGAATGTTTTGTTTTGTGTAGACTGATACTAGATAATCGCAGTGAGGGCCATGCGTTCTTCCAGAATCTAGACGAAAGGAAATCTTGGGGAAGTAATAGCCGTGAGCCGTAGCAGGTATCTGTTCAATCAGATAGAGATAAGCTGCGTTCTCCTGGGCACTCTTTGTAAGATTGGCCAGCAAAAAGACACTGTTCTCTGCTGTAAAATAACTTCTCGGTGGTTCGGAACCAACCTAAAACTGTAGGTTCAGCTCATCAATCACCATCATCCAACTCATTACGCACGCACAGGTCTCAGACCTATGTGGGCGACATCCTCAAAATTTTTTTGTTTTATTTTCTAGATATTCTCTCACCAAATCCACTCAATATCAGCTATTGTGACATCAGACTCCATCTTTCTGATATCGAAAATGTGAAATAAGAGAAGAAAAAAACATTTCCAAGAATGAACATCCGTAGCTTGAAAAATAGTTACAAGCAAAACAGAAGCTTCAAGACAGACGAACTCAAATGGAAAGCCATTTAATACATCGTTCAAAAGGAAAGACATCATTTTCCTATCTCTACTTTGATATCAATATCTTACATAGGGAGGTGTAAGACGTTCAGACCTTATAAGGGGATATGTGTCATCTCCAGATTGTAATCCATCATCTCCTCTCTTTCTAACATTCTTTCTTTACATGTCTACTCTTTCCATCTCCGTTCTCCTACATTATTTATTTCCTCTCTTTCTTCCTCCCTTTATCACCATTTCGTCCATTCTCCTTTCATAACTTCATTTCCTCTCATTCTATCTCATTTTTTCTACATTCCCTCTCGTTTCCTCACATTTCCGCTCTTTCTTTCTACTTTCGTCCTCCTTTATTATTTCCTCTCACACTATCTTCGTCCTCCTACATTATTTCCTCTTTTCCTAATCTCCCTCCAACCCTTCTTCCTCTAAGAACTCTAATCTCTCTCATTCATGATCTCCTCTCTTTCTAACGTCATTTCTCTACATGTCCTCTCTTTTTATCTTCATCCTCCTGCATCCCTCCCTCTCTTTCTACTCCTTTTTATCCACATTTCTTCCCTTCATTCTCTTTCATTCCATCTCATTTTTTCTACATTCCCTCTCGTTTCCTCACATTTCCGCTCTTTCTTTCTACTTTCGTCCTCCTTTATTATTTCCTCTCACACTATCTTCGTCCTCCTACATTATTTCCTCTCACACTATCTTCGTCCTCCTACATTATTTCCTCTTTTCCTAATCTCCCTCCAGCCCTTCTTCCTCTAAGAACTCTAATCTCTCTCATTCATGATCTCCTCTCTTTCTAACCTCATTTCTCTACATGTCCTCTCTTTTTATCTTCATCCTCCTGCATCCCTCCCTCTCTTTCTACTCCTTTTTATCCACATTTCTTCCCTTCATTCTCTTTCATTCCATCTCATTTTTTCTACATTCCCTCTCGTTTCCTCACATTTCCGCTCTTTCTTTCTACTTTCGTCCTCCTTTATTATTTCCTCTCACACTATCTTCGTCCTCCTACATTATTTCCTCTTTTCCTAATCTCCCTCCAGCCCTTCTTCCTCTAAGAACTCTAATCTCTCTCATTATGATCTCCTCTCTTTCTAACGTCATTTCTCTACATGTCCTCTCTTTTTATCTTCATCCTCCTGCATCCCTCCCTCTCTTTCTACTCCTTTTTATCCACATTTCTTCCCTTCATTCTCTTTCATTCCATCTCATTTTTTCTACATTCCCTCTCGTTTCCTCACATTTCCGCTCTTTTTTTCTACTTTCGTCCTCCTTTATTATTTCCTCTCACACTATCATCGTCCTCCTACATTATTTTATCTCCCTCAAGCCCTTCTTCCTCTAAGAATTCTAATACCTCTCATTCATGATCTCTCTTTCTAACGTCATTCCTCTACAAGTCCTCTCTTTTTTCTTCATCTTCCTGCATCGTTCCCTCTTTCTACCCTCTTTTATCCACATTTCTTCCCATCATTTTCTTCCATTCTATCTTTGTTTTTCTACATTTCCTCTCTTTCTAACCTAGTTTCTCCACATTCACTATCTTCCTATCTTTATCCCCCTTCCTCTCTTTCTACCTCCCTCTATCAAAATTTCTTCCCTTCTTTCTCTCAGAACGTCATTTCCTCTCACTTTATATCAATTTTTCTACATTTCCTCTTTTTCTACCTTCCTTTATCCACATTTCTTGCCTTCTTCCTTTCAGAACTTCATTTTCCCTCATTCTATATTTGTTTTTTTACATTTACTCTCTTTCTAATCTCGTTTTTCTACATTCTCTCTCATTATTTCCATCTTCGTCCTCTTGCATTACTTTCTCTTATTTTATCTTTGTTCTTCTTCATCATTTCCTGTATCTCCACCTTCCTTTCTCCACATCTTTTCCATTCTTTCTCTCCGATCTTCATTTTATTATAGTTTTTTTGAATTTTCTTACATTCCAACCTCATTTTCCCTCTCTTCCCATTCTACCTTCTCCATGAGCCCTCTGTTTCTCTCCGTTTTTCTACATTTTCTCTCTCTCTCTCTCTCTCTCTCCACATTTCTTTCTCCTTCCACCTTTTTCTCTAAATTGGTCAAAAATATACTTTCTATCCTCCCTCGACCCTGTTTCTATCTCTCTTTTCTACATATTTTTTTCTCGCTCCACACTTATTCTCCTTCTTCTCTGAATTGATCGAGAAGATCGCATAAAAGCGAACAGGAATTGAATGAAGATTAGACTCACTCTCCTTCTTGTGCAAGAAATCGGCTAGAATTGAGCTGATGTCGAAATGGAAGACGTATTCAATCTTTTTTCGCCGTTCTTGGAAATTGTGGAGCCGCCTCTCTGTTTATGATGGAGAGCCAGTAGTCACTACAGAGAGACTGCTCATGACAGCGACACATTATTATGTTGTATGATGGTAGGGGGGTCTTTTTCCACTTGATACTCAGACAAAAGTATCGTTCCATAGATGGAATTTTTTATTGCAGATGATGATAACATAAGACAAGAGACTTGTGCGTGGGTAATGTGGTGAATGGGTGGATGATGAGAAACATCCATTGCTGAATAAGATTTAAACCCAAGGCTGCAGGAAACGATGCCACCCAGAGAGCCAGAGCCTTATCTTATCACAGCGCTACAACCAACTACGCTACCAGAGCCGCCTTAGACTATCTTTAGTCAGTTTTCTAGACCCATATCTTTAGACCCATTTATATGGGTCAGACTTGATTTTTAGACTTTAATCATCAATATAAAATAAAAACTGATAGTATAGTTATGACTTCCTCACTTGAACTGGAGTAATGCATTTCACTTCTGAGGAGAATTCTGTGGAAGAACGGAGCTCAATATGATTAAGACTTTGATAAGGTTGGGAGGAAATGAGAAGTTATGTAACTTAGTCGGACAAAAAAATTGATCAATACTAATTTCTATGGGACAGACTTGATTTTTATACTCTAATCATCAATATAGATTTTTAAACTCTAAAGATTATCCTCAATAATTGGAAATATGGACTTTGACGTCATTATTTTTGATTGTGTTGGAATCTATCCTTAAATTATTTTAAATCGTCGAATTGAAAAAAAGAGAAAATATTGGTGCATGATATATTATTAGATCTGTTGAAGAAGAAAAAGGAACAAACCTCTTTCACAAGAACTGCCAATGAAATTAGCATTTTTTGTGAATTGGGAAGCATATCCATTGTTATTAGGCAGAGCAACTGCTGTCACCGCCGTGTGCCACTATTTCAGACTAAATCACACCACCCGAGTGAATTTATTTTAAAGAAAATCAGCTTTTGGTTTTAAAGAAGTGTATGCTTTGGTGTACTTTGAAATTGTTGAGCTCGGTCACACGGTCAGATGATGTTATTTAGCCTTAAAGTGTGGCTCGCGTTGGCGACTGACCACTGCAGCAGTGGTTCTGTCTGATAATATAAGGGCCTATTGTGCGTATAGAAAACAGAGCAGTTGAATGACAAGGTTAATAGAGAGGCTGGTATCAGGACGGAAAAGTAATACTATTTTTTTATTTTTTATTTTTTATTGCTGATGATGCTCACATGAGTCCGCGACTTGTGCGTGGGTAATGAGGTGAATGAATACACATAAATGCCTGACGGTGGAGCGGGATTCGAACCCACGACCACTTAAAAGACAGCAAGCTGAAGTTGCGACGCCCCAACCAACTGCACCAAGCGGCCCGCCTAAGGCTCGGACTACACGAGCGGACAAAACGCCGCCGAGTGTACGCTCCATTGATTAAAACCATGACTTCTTATGAAGTGGACTACACGAGCGGTTCTACCGCCTGGCGAAGACGCGTCAATGCGGCGGCCGACGGATCGAACGCCTCCGGAGGCGTCAAATCGGCGCGCCGATCGTCGGCTCACCGGACTACACGTAGCGGTAGGAAGCGTTTCTCCCGCGCCCCCTTCCATCCTCCCCTCAGTGGACGAGTCTATTGTTGTTATCTACACTCTACAGGCAAGTGGAATAGTGTTTGGCAAATACAACGTGTCTGGTTTCTGTTGTACTTTTTTTGGTTGTTATAATGTTTGATACCGAATTGTTTATATGTGAGGTGGAGATGCGTCCTCCCCTATATGACGTAACGTCCAAGGAATATAGCAATAGAGAGATAAAAGCCAAATGTTGGGCTGAGGTCTGCGAGGTTATGTTCAACGACTGGGTAGAAATGGATCCGGATCAGAAAGATGCGAAAGGTGAGGACCAATTATTTTTATTTTTTAGTTTTGTTTTTAACCTTTTATAGGGGGTTTTCTTGGAAAACATGATTATGTTCATGAAACTACCTTTAATCTATATAAATAAAAGTAGACTTTTGTCTGTACATTGCTTAGAATAGTAATCTTTTTGGTTTATTCCACGTTTTATACTATAGGAAAGCCAAAACGAGTCTTATCTCAACTTATGTCTGTCTGTCTGTCTACTGTTATGCTCGAGGGGGCATTTTGGTCACGCTTCTCCTCCTAAACGGGAGCACCTGTAATATTGAAACTGTTCTCCTGTATTTCCTGCATTTACGAGATGGTTTTTAGCTACCTATAAGTGGTCTATTACCTTGGGTTGTTAAAATGGAATGTACGACATTGGCGCGCCTTCTACCTGGCTCAAGAAAAGGTTTCAATCATTTTCGTAGGGGGTGCGACATTGGAGCGCCTTCCAACCGGCGCGCCAATGTCGCACCTGAAAATGGACCTGGCTCTGACCGCGCCTTTTTCTACCTGTTTTATACCTGCTATCAAAATTATCTATATATATAGATAATTAGTGCAGCCAATAGTGTTTAGTGTATACTACAATAACATTATTTGGGCTAACTCTCCATGCCTATGCACTTTTATACACGTGCGTCTTGCCATGGAACTGCTCCCTCATTATTAAAAAAACGGCAAAACATTTCCCGGATGTCAATTCCCTTGTTCTGACCTCCGACTGCAGCCACTCCTTCCATATCGTCTAGATCACAAGTTAAAGTGTCCTCGAAAATGAAGCCATCTCTTTTCCTAACAAAATTGTGCAGTACACAACAAGCCTGAACTATAACCGTTGCGTAATCTGGAGCTACAAGCATCGCTGAATGCAAGACGCGCCACTTGTTACTTAGGATTCCAAAGCTGCACTCAACAACACGTCTACCTCGGCAGTGTCTGTAATTGTATACTCTTTTCTGTTTTGTTAGGCCTTTTGATGGATAAGGCCTCATTAAATTCCTGCTCAACCCAAAAGCTTCGTCCCCCAATAACACATATGGAACAGGCTGTCCCACTTCAGACCCATCTGCAGCACGTAAAGGTGTAGGAGGAGGAATGTCCAGTTGACCACTCTTTAACCTCTGACCGAAGTTAGACTTGTTAAATATAGTTGGATCTCCTTCTCGCCCATAAGCACCAACATCGATTGCTGTGAAGTAGTAGTTAGCATCGCAAACGGCCATCAACACAATAGAGAAAAAGTGCTTAAAGTTGTAATGTTGAGAACCAGTCTGTAGTGGGCACCTTATTCTAATATGCTTGCCATCGACACTTCCTATACAGTTTGGAAAGTTCGTGATCTTTTGAAAAGCAACTGCCTTTTCTAACCACATGGCTTTGTCTGGAGTTGGCATTTCAGTTGGTTGCAAAACATTCCAAATAACCACACATACTTCTTTCACAATCAATCGGGTTGTCTTCCTTGAAATATGGAAATCAAATTCTAAGTCAACGAACGTCATTCCCGAAGCCAAGTACCTGGAAATAAAGAACAGCATTAATGTACAGGGTTAGGCAAAAGTATGGAACCCCCACTTAACTTTTTAACACGTTGCATTAGGGGAACCATACTCGGCACATGTTAACAACATAAAAAGTGCACTTTTTCATCTAAGTCATAATTTAGCCCCGGCCCCCAAAATGGGGTACTTTGGGGGCAGCCCCAAATTTTCAAACGTAAGCCCCTATCGAGTGACCCCTCATTTTAAAGAATTTACCAATAGAAATCAAATGGAGCAAACTGGAGGTCGATATCACACCCCTAACCAAAATGGCAGCCATTTTAAAATTTGAGATGGAACGGGAACGTATTACTATTTGCATGATGCGAGGGTACGGTGTTCGAACAAGTTCGTTGTAGGATTGTGGTTTGGAAAAGGTTCGTTGAACAACTGCACAACCTGCTGATAGGATATTGTTCGAACACCGTACCCTCGCGTCATTGAAATAGTAATACGATCGTGTTCCATCTCAAATTTTAAAATGGCTGCCATTTTGGTTAGGGGTGTGATATCGACCAATATCGAACAAATGAGATTTCCCCCCAGTTGTCATACTTTTGCTTATAAGTCGAAATTTGTTGTTTAATTACTAGCTGCGCCTGTAATTCTTGATTTACTTTTATACTTGTCACAATGTATTATCCTGCAATTTTGTTCCAGCAAAGGAATTGATGAAGAAGTGGAAGGCAATTCGAGACGCTTTTGTCAAGGACCACAGAAAAGTGACATCAGTACAAACAGGACAAAAAGCTAGTAAACAAAAGCGATATGTATTTTACGACCAGCTACAATTTTTGATTCCTCATGTGAAAGGTAATACTAACACTTCTTCTAATATACAACTGCCTATTACTGTGAGTGATTACAACCAAGATGCTAATGATACCTCCAAAGAATCTCCAATCTCCAAAGAAGGGGAGATTACGGAGATTACCGATGAACCTACACGATCTGAGCCAGGTACTGCGCAAGTACAATTTCCACCTCCTGATACTATTAACCCTGGTAAGAAGAGAAAAATTGAGAGATCAAGACAAACCATGGAGCAATCAGTTGCTGCGTCGGCCAAAAATTTAACTCAAATTTTAGGAGAGAGCCTAGAATTAAAAAAACAGCAACATCAGAAGCAACATCAGACAGATAAGTTTGGTCATGCACAATTTCTTTCATCGTTTGTACCGATTTTGGATAGCCTGCCCCTTCACGCAGCCATGAAGGCCAGAATCGAAATATCTGAAGTTGTAAGTCGCATTGTACAAGGGACATATGACGTTGCTTCTCGCCATTCAACGCCCTGCAGTGAATTCGATACAATGAGTAATGTTACAGATGGTGACGATAGCGCTAGTCCATTCTCGCTTTCAAATTACCTTCAACTGTAACCTAAATGTTTATTATCACATTTCATAATGTATTTAAAAATATGTACAATTTTATGACCATTAAGTCCAATAAAATTTGAATACCTGTAGAATGTGTTTCCGTTATGTTTCTACATTCCATTCAATAGCATTAAAAATTAATTATTTTTCGCTAAACTACTGTGTAATCACCTGTTTTCGTTATATGTTTATCACCTGCGAAAATTCATCATTGCATTGTTTACTACTGCAAAAGAATGTTTACTATGGAAAAGTAATGTTTACTACCGAAAATCAGTTTTTCCGTAGTAAACATTATTTTGCCGTAGTAAACAAACAAACATATTTGTTATTGTTTTGTTTATAAAATGAAATGGACGTGTCAGTGCCTAACCTAAATAAAGGTTTTATTAAAAAAATAATTAGTTTCTGTAGTGTAGCGAAAAATAACGTTCAAAACACGATGGAAAGTGGTTTGCATATTCTCGACCATAGTTGAAGTGCTCGATAAATCTCGAACTTCAAACACATGGTCTCGAATATGCAATGACCCACTTTCCACTCTTGTTATGAAATATACTATTGTGTCTGTTCACTATTCTTGTTGGTAATGCGAATATATCAATATAATGTAGTTAAGTGTTGAATAAACTTACCTCAAAGTCAGAGCAAGTCTTTCCGCAGGATCAATTGCTCTTCTCATCACACTATCACGTTTCCCTATGAATTCTCTGATCAACCCTAACAGTTCATCAAACGATTCCACCGACATACGATAAAACTGATAAAACTTGTCTGGGTACATTCTATGCGTGTTGAACATGACGTGAAACTGCCCTGTTACTAAACGATGCGATAATATAGGGTGTGACCACCAACGCCTCTTTGCACGGCGTTTTTTAATAAAAACATGCTGTAATATTAAAACAGTCGCAACACATCCGACCTGTATGGAATCCATATTGGAACTATAAAAAAGACAACAATCAGAATGTCGGAAACCGCGTCGCAACTGCTTGGTGTAGTCCAGGCCCGCGGGTGCAACGCGGTCAGTCCGCCGCCGATTGTCGGCTTCGTCTAGTCAGACACAATTCGGCGCGTACAATCGGTGGCGTTTTGTCCGCTCGTGTAGTCCGAGCCTAACTAGAGTTATTACTATACCGTCCTGTGTTAGCATGCACCTCCTATTGGTTGAATGGGTCATATGTCTATCAGCACAGTTAATAATAATTTATTATTTAATTCGACGATTCCTTGGATAATCTATTGTTTGTGTTTATTAGAATCTATTCCAGCACTATGTCGGTCCCAAATAAAAAGTTTTGGTGTCAGAAATTGAATTTCTTGCCTTTTTTGATGAGACTAACCCTTACCACAAGCACCGATTTTGGGCGTCATGACCTTCCATAATCCCTCAACTAAACCCCTACCCCTAACTCAACCCCTAAACTCAACCCCCCCAAGTCAACCCTCAACTCAACCCCCCAATACTGAATTGTGGCAATCATTTCCCCTACAAAGAGCATAATATACACTTTTCAGTTCGGATGTGATATCAGCCAATTATCTCAGGATTCTATGAATGCTGACGACAGATTCTATTGCAGCACTGAATCATTCGCTCACCAACACTCTCATTCCCTCTCACTCGCTCCCACACTCTCAAACTTTCTCTCTCAATACCTCTCACTCACTCACTCAAAAACTCGCTCCTTCCCACTCCCTCTATAGCTCTCTCACTCTCAATCCCTCTCCACTAGACAGTTTCAACCTGAATATCAAAGGATTTCGCTGTGAATAGCTGGCAGTTACAGGCCATTCAATGGCGGAATGCGACAGCAACGATTTCACCACATCGTATATATATCTATATAGCGGGAACATAAATAAATATACATATATACAGAAGTGGTCTTTTGACATCATTTATCAAAGAGGCCAACGGTCGTTCAGTGTCGATATAACGAGAGCTTTTGTGAACTGCCATTACGGCTTTTATACATGTATATACGCTGTTATACTTATATGTTTTTAGCTATTACATATGCATAAGGTTACACATATATCTTCAGCTATTACACGTGTATGTACGCTACTATCCATATATATTTGACTATTATACACATCATATATTTTGTTATTATACATTTACAGATAAGGAAACGACTTTCCAGCGCTGCCATTTTACATCTGCAGTTATAATCAATTCCAATATTGTTGGACTCTGCTTTAGTAGTTAGAATGTACTCAATCTTTTTCAAGCTACGACTCTGAGTTAACCAATAGAATTTGGATAACAATGGAAATTCATAGCAATTCAATACTTGGCTTGATCATTATTTGTGTACGGTGGGTTTATGTTGATGATAGCCAGTAGCGTAACTAGAGGGTCAGTCTTGGGGAGAAAGATGACTATAGATGTTTTGTGTGTTTCCTCGTGGGAGGGGGGGGGGAAGGTTCCAAACACTATTTCAAAGCCAACTGTACCTGTGTTTTTCAAATATAGGTAAACCCCCAAATTGTGTGAAATAGGCATTTACCACCTTAGATTACTGCAACACAGTACAGACACCATATGACGGATTATTTAACAATAACTCAGAACTTTATAATAAAAAATTCTCACTCAAAAGGGGGGTTTAGGATACTGTTTTTTTCGGAGGATGAAGCCCACATAGGTCTGAGACCTGTGCGTGAGTAATGAATTGGATCAACAGTTTTAGGGGGGTTCCAAGCCACCGGAAAGTGATTTAACAGCAGAAAACAGAGAGTTTTTTGCTGGCCAATTCAATTGGTCACCCTTCCAAAGAGCGCCCAGAGTTTCGTAGCTTATTTCTGATTGAACAGATACCTAAATGTTTCGGCACTCGGCTATCACTTTCCCTGACTCACTTTTTCCCGTTTGACTCACCCAAGAAAAAACTCCTCTTCAACTTTCAATTCTATTAAAATTTAACTTTTTTCATAAAAAAAAAAAAACAATTATTTGGGCGCCCTTAACAACTTATATTTTGCAATAAGAAGTGGGGAGGAGAATAAACGAGTGAATGGAGAGTGAGCCAGAGAAAAACGCAGTATTTTACCTTAATCATTGATGTTGCATTTTAACCCCAGAATAATAATAAAAAAAATTTCAAACACTAATCATACTGATTTCCATTCTTATGAGGGGAAGAAATCGAAGTACAACTAGGATATCACATTTAAAAAAGTAATGTTGCAAGCTTATCACATGAAATGAACTTTAAAAGGGACCATTGAAGTCATTTTTCAGGAAAAAATAATATTCTTCAGTAATAATTAGAATTCTTTATTTTTGCACATTTTTCCTAGTGGGTAAGGAACACTTACACTCTTACACTTGAATTGTCGTTTTTGTATTTCATGCAGAGTTGTACAAGTTATATTAAAAACGAGAAGGAATTTATGCTCGATATTTTATTGACATAGATAACTTTTGTTCCGGAAGTGTCTTCCTCGAGTGTAACAAAGAGGGGAGAATAAAGAGCGAAAGAGAGTCAGTGAGAGAGAGAACGAGTGAGTGTTTGAGGGAGGGTGGGAAAGAAAGAGTGAGAGGGATCGTGTGAGAGAGGGCACGAGGGTGCGAGAAAAAGAGTGTGAGTAAGAAACATATATTGAAAAAGATTGACGTAAATTCAGTTTAGTGTGTTGTAATAGAAGAGTGAGAAAACGAAGGAAGAGAGAAGAGGACAAAATAAAGAGGGAAGAGGAAAAGAGAAAAAAATGGGAAAAGTAATAGTAATGGGAAGGATCACTTGGATGAATGAGGACGAAGAGGAACGAGAGATTGAGAGTGAGAAATTGACTAATGAAGAATTTAAAAAGAAGAAAGAGAGAAAATAGAGTGAGACGAGACAACAGTGGATTGACATCATAGTTCAGTGTCCTCTATGAGGCTGTGACATCAAATAAACAACTATGGGAAAGTGGTGGATAGAGGGGGCTCTGAGAGTGGTAGGAGGGTTTCTGTGAGAGTTGGAGGCTTCTAAAGGGTTGGGAGGGATCTCAGAGTGTTCTAGAGGGTTGGAGAGAAGCTCATTTAGTGTTGGGAGGGGTTTTAGAGGGTGCTAGAGGATTGGAGGGTGTTCGTGGAGTACCCTGCAAGATGGAGGAGGTCCGAGAGGGTTGAGGAGGTTTGTAGAAGGGGTTTAGGAGTGTTGAGACAGGAATAGAGGGTTGCAAGGAGGCTCCGAAAGAGTTGGAGGGGGAGTGTAGGTCAGGCAGTTTGGGGAAGAAAGATAGCTTCAATATATTGAGAAGATATTGGACCCGGGGTCAAAGAATTCGTTGACTCTTCTTGAGAACAATGTCCGCTGTATTGCTCTCGGACACGTAAACACTCAACAACGCACACACGCACACATCGAATACTAGTGCTCCTTCCATATAACCTCTACAACCCCTATCTGAAGTGTTAGGTGAGTAAGATAACACTTATTGGATATGAAGAAGTGGGTCTCAATTATCTTCTATTATATAAGGCAGTGTTTTCCAACCTTTTCCTGCTTGAAATCTATCAATGGAATCAAATTTCATTCATATAATGGCATGAAAAATGAATGATTTATTTTGTTACCAGTGGCGTATTTTTGAGGAGATCAGGTTGGATAGATACCCGTTAGTATGTTAACGGGTATATTACCCGTTAGTATAGTACCCGGTTAGATTGGCCAGCAAAAACGACACTATTCTCTGCTGTAAAATCACTTACCGGTGGTTCGGAACCCACCTAAAACTGTAGGTCCAGCTCATAAATCATCATCATTTAACCCATTACCCACACACAGGTCTCAGACTTGTGGGCTTCATCCTCCAAAAAAAAGACCAAGCAAATTGAATCCATGGTTAGATCTGATGATTGTACTTGATTTTTTGATGGTGATTGTCATTAAGTACATTGAGTCCTTTGTGCTAACACCCTCATTCTTAGTCTACTGTTAACAGAGAAAGTATTTACATAGATTTTTAGACTGATTCCCCTTTTTCCAAAACAGGACTTCACTGCAAAGGTTGTTGAAGAGCTATAAGAGGAAAAAGAAGAATAATGCTCAAATTGATTGATGATTCTGTTCTCCAGGGGTGAAAGTCAGGTGTAACTTTAGACCTCACCGCTCTCGTATTGTTTTTTTACACTCTCTTCAGAGGTTGTAGGGCGTAGTGATAACAGTGGAGGACATTGTAGGATGAATAGAAACGCTGCAGTTATAAGGAATACTATATCTTCACTATTTATAAATAATATTTTTTTTATTTTTTTGTAGATCACGTCTTAGAGACTCCAGTTCAGTTAAGGAATGTAAGACAAGTCAGATCAACAATATTACTATATCAATTAGTTGAAGAGAGGCTCAATTTTGATGTGGAAGGGACTCTTGTATACTATAAAAAGCTTTATCTGAGTAATTTTTAAATTGTTTTTTTACATATTTTTATATTTTCAAGACATTTTAAAACTACGGTAGCTTCTTGTAGAGTTTCCTACCAAAATAACTAGGTTTTTGTTTGAATAAGCTACTATTGTGACTCACCAAGTGTTAATCTCTCAGCTTCTTGTATTATAATCGTATAAGTTAAGATTTTTTTATAGGTAGGTTTTCTTTTAAGTAGTTTCATACACATATAAACAGGGTTACAGTTAGGAGACCAAGCCTCTTGAACTATTATCTATACTATAACTATATCTATTATCTATATCTGTACTATAGTGAAGATTTAATAAATTTAATAGTACAAACCAGTGGTGCCCGAACCTTTTCTGCCTCATGGACCTCTTAGAGGATTAATTGGAACCCTGCATCGATTAGTTTTTCAAATACAGCAGTTCAAATGTGTTTTGATAACTGGTTAAGTAGGCCTACTACTACTAACAGTAACAGATTCAAATTCTTAATTGTAGTGCAGAAAACACTCGAAAATACATGTCTAAGCTTGGTAAATTTTTGTTAAAAAATCTCCACCCTCACCACTTTTTTTTTTTTTTTTTTTTTTTGTAGATTACGTCTTGGAGACTCCAGTTAAGGAGTATAAGACAAGTCAGATCAACAATATTATACACTAGATACCATAATTACTATATCAATTAGTTGAGGTGAGGCTTAATTTTGATGTGAAAGGAACTCTTGTACACTATAAAAAGCTTCATCAACTAAATATTTTCTCAATTGTTTTTTAAATATTTCTATATTGACCACTGATGCATCTTATTAATTATTCGAGTCGACGTTGATGATTATTGTGTATAATGTATACTATTTATTGTTACAATACATAAGTAATCAGTGGCGTAACAAGATCAATCTGGAAAGATTACCAATGATGAAATGGAGGACGGGTAAGCTCCTGACACTATATAAAACACCATTATAGCACACCATGAGAGGAGAAGGAGTTCTCAAACAACGATTCAAGACTAAAATGTAGTTAATTCAAAAGGGGGGCTCCGGGATACTCCCAAGGAATTTTTTTGAAAATTATCCCTTTTAAAGAACATTCTAAGCAATTCTAGACACAAATTCAACTATTCTAAACAAAATTGTATGTCAAATTTTCATGCAGTTACTGCATAATTTCAGTAGGACATCCGAACTCTTGTGTTAAAAATGTATCTGTGATGTTTTCACACATTGTTACACACATTCCAAAAAAGCCACAAACTAAATACACTGGAGCAATATGAAATATTCAAACACCATAAACAAGATAGAACCAACGTACTCAATGACCAAATACAATTCAAATCAAACGCAATTTTTAACTACATAATGGCTGCTCATCCTAACCTCAACAAAGCATGACCCCTGGTGGCAGGCTGTCGAAGCTTCTTTTCAGAAGTGGAATGCATTCCTCAAGCATCACCAATATATGTGAGTAAAACATTATTTAAAAGTGAAATACAGTGTCAGTTTCAATATTAGATTGTTAAAAATGTATTGTTCAATTAGCCAAAACTTCAAAGCAGACATACTTAAAACGATTTCCAATCTGCTATTTTTGATCCCTCATCGCACCTGAAATCATAGTAAATACTCAATGCACTTATTCAAAAAGGCAGTGAAAACGATGTTGCTAGATAAGTTCTGTTATTCTTTTTAAGATTTCTTGAATCCCTATGACGTATTCCATGTCGAAATACTTGAAGAACAATCTAATATTAAAACTGGCACTGTATTTCAATTTAAATGAGGTTTTACTCTATTTTCTAAAGTGAAATGCTTTCCTCTAGTATGTTCAGTATAAGTAAGTGAAAGTTTATCAGTTTTGATATTACACAGATTTCATAAATATTGATTCAGTTTTTGTTATTTTGACCTTCTGTGTGTCATGTCTATTACTAATACTTTACAACAGGGAATAGTATCTCACTGTTTTCAATAAATGTGGTTGTGACAGCTTCATCCATTAGTCCAAGTTGGTATCACTCTATCTCATCAATACTTTAACTTATCAATATCTTCCATCAATATCTCAGTATCCATGCAACATTTCTACCACATGGTAACCTAGATTTTCTCTTCCTGCATAGAACTCTGTCTAAAGAGTTGAAGACTGAATATTTCATGTAGAATAACCAAGTCGTACTACGGCCGTTAAAAAATCAAGCTGGAGCTTGAATCCATGCAGTGTGTTTTCTGTGTTGGGATTGGGAAGCTCATGACTATTCAAACAGTCAAGTGCAGTCTCTGTCACTCACTAGAAATGCAGAGAATAATTTCCAACTGTCCTCTCTTTATATAAAGAATTATTTTCGTCAGTTCTTGTTTAAGAATCATTATTCAACTCCATATATTCCACTATATACAAAATTTATATATTTTTTTTCTGAGGATGAAGCCCACATAGGTCTGAGACCTGTTCGTGGGTAATGAGTTGAATGATGGTGATTGATGAGTTTGACCTACAGTTTTAGGTGGTTTCCGAACCACCGGAATTTGAGTTTGTAAATCTATTATCTAGTCATTTCATTGGGGACCATCATTTAATCTCTAATTTGACATTGGTAGAACAAAAATGTAGATTCATCCCCATGACAATAATAAATGTTATGATAATAAGAAATGGTCACATTCTATTAATTTTATGAGAATAATATAATGTAAACTAATGCGAAAATACCCTAATTTGAACATTTATTATTTATTTAATTGCAAGTACATAGTCTGTGAGGGTCAAAACTTGGTGAAAACTACTTACAATTTATAACGGTTTTCAATTTTCCTTAATTTTCTATCAAATTCTGTTTTTTTTAGACCGGTAGACTGTCTTATTATCAATTTTTTTTATTGTATTATTCATGGTATGTTGATTTTTGTAATTATTCAGTCCATGAAGTTCTGCATGTTTAAAGCTTCCCAAATAGCATGGATGTTTCAACTACTGTGATTTGGGTTTAGTTCCCTATTGTTTAGTTATTTATTATCAAAATTACAAGAGTTCCGGTCATTCAACTCTATTTACATTTACTATTAGGTGGTTCGGAACCCACCTAAAACTGTGGGTCCAACTCATCAATCACTATCATCCAATTCATTACCCACGCACAGGTCTCAGACCTATGTGGGCTTCATCCTCCGAAAAAAAGAATTGTTTTCAATTATATGAATGTGTGAAGTGATTTCTTTTTTTTGGAGGATGAAGCCCACATAGGTCTGAGACCTGTGCATGGGTAAGGAGTTGGAAGATGGTGATTGATGAGCTGGCCCTACAGTGGGTTTCGAACCACCGGGAAATGATTTTACAGCAGAGAACAGTGTCGTTTTTGCTGGCTAATCTAATCGGTCACCCTTACAAAGAGGACCCAGGAGAACGCAGCTTATCTCTATCTGATTGAAAAGATACCTGCTACTGCTCACGGCTATCACATCCAATTTCATTTTTATTTTACCTGTATTCATATTAAACTATTATTCTCTATGACTTCAGTCTTCAAGTCTTGAAAAAATACTGAAATTGTAATTCTATGTTGCAACTGTTAAAGCTTTGAAGTAATTCAAGAAGGCGATGATAATGCTCAGTATATGCAGTTCAATTATCATTCCTTCCTGCAATCCAGCTGTATGTTAATGGAGTTAATGTCAACAGTATGAGCTCATCAACATGTGTAATTATCAATAAAATAATTGCGAGTGATTCTCATTCACTATTTAGACACAAGTGCTTCAACAAGCTCGCAGTATGCAGGTAAGATTATTCTTTAGTAAAACAATAAATGTAAATTAGTGATCTTTGAAAAAATTGTATCTTTAAAAAATTGTCCACCACTTCATGAAGTAAATAAATTACTAAAGTGAATTCGTATGGCTTTTCGTGGTGGGGAGACCCTTACGGGTAGTTCCACCTCGCCGTTTTTTTTAACGACTGCTTTTTTTTAATATGCAATATGTAATAAATTACTGAATTACTGATATGTAATATTATTCCCTCTCAAATTTACCTAGGAACGTATTTTTTTTCGAAAATTTTATTCAAAATATGTGTGAATTATAATTAAAAATATCTTTCTTTGTAGTGGTGAAGATGATATTGTGGGAGATATCCATATCCAACCGAAACTAGTATCTCACTGTTTTCAATAAATGTGGCAGTGATATCGTCGTTTTATTATTCATTGAAAATATATATTTCTCGCACCCATATCCATCAATTTTCCTTTGAAAGAAATCGATAGATTTCCTGACAATTAACAAGTTTTTTGCTCCTATATTATTTGTTAGAATATTATTTCTTCCTAGAAACTGTAATTCCTGGAATCGTACTTGAACATTTTTCTATTGAAAACTCGAGTTCCAGAAATTCAATTGAATGAAACCAACGCCAGTCATATATCGATAATGAAGAATTGATTGACGCACAATATTTTTTTTCTTCGAAAAAGAGAAAATGAATTTTTTAACAATAATTATTGTTACTTTCTCAATAAATCATTCCACCGAGATTTCCGAAATGCTCAAGGAAACACGTGCCATTCTGAATATAAGTGGTTCTTGAGCATATTTTTATATATTTTATCACAAGTGCTTAATTCTCTTAATAGTGGCGAAAGTGATTTTGTGCGAGATATCCATAATGAACAATAAGACAATAAGACATGAAGTTGTCACAGTCACATTTATTGAAAATATTTTCGGTTCTTACACCATTGTCAATCTCAAACTAAAAATAATATACAGAGTAGCTCAATATATACTAAACGATTTAGATAATCCCCAATAATTTGATGTCAATTTATTTATTCAATTGAAATAGATTTTACGAATTTTTCAGGTACATCATATTGATTTCCTTCTGCTGGTGTTATATTCCTTATATTATTTGATACAAACAATCAATCCAACAGTCGGCCATCAAGCTACCATATGGCACCAAGAAAAAGTCACTGATGCCGATATCGATGCCAATTTAGATTTCATTCAGCGATCGAACAATCAACCAGACGGTCACCCAGTCACCAGATGGAAGCAAGGGCACATAAGTGATGCAGATTTGGATGGTATTGATGGTGCAGCATAATATCAAAAAGACATTTATCTTTTCAATTAAAAAGGATATTGCAGAGGTACTCATGTGATGATAGTTCAATGTTCCATTGTTTTAAAGACTTCTTGAATACTCCGAAGGCTGTGCCCAGGGTTCTTGGTCATAATTTTTTTCGAAGCTTCCTGTATAAGATATTATGAGGGCTTTTGAATGTTGTCTATTGCTGAGAGGAAAATAGATAATTATTTTAGGATTTTTTTGTTTTTTGGGGGCAATTGATCTCGCCTATGAGTTGTTTTAAACTTTTGATGAATTTTCATCCCCAAAATACACCTTCAAAAATAAAATGACATATTTTATACCTCAATCTAACAAATATTATTTCCAAAATGAATTATTTTACAGAATTTAAAAAATGTATATTGGGAAAAGTAATTGCTTGATTAGAGTGGGAAATATGTCACTTTATTCTTCGAGTTACTTAATTACAGAAAAATTATCCTTAAGTACAGTTCGTGAGGCGAGAGATGAGCTCTGTCCTGCGCGTGGAAAGAAAAAGGAAGCTCACCATGGAAAGAAAAAGGAAGAAGCAGGAAACACAGTACGAATGAAAAGTTACACACGTGCCGTTTCATTTGAAAGCTCTGTAGCTCAATTACTTATCAACAATCCACAATAGCCTGACGATATGACTCATTAAACAAAGAAACAAATCTATTTATACTTGAACAAATAAATGTTTCCTCATCGACTGGGATAATGTCAACAATCATTCAACTCAAAAATATTACAAAGAAAACTTTGCATTTTGATATTATTAAGCATTATTATCATACTCACGGTTATTATATGCTAGACCAGGCTCCAGACTACTGTAATTCTTCTACACCACTCATTTCAGAATCGCTGTTCGATTTTTGTGAATAAGTACAAATATAGTAAGTACAATAAGTACCTAAAATGAGGCCAAAACACATAAATGTTTAGCCTACATGTTGCTTGAGCACTTAGCTGTTCATCAATAAAAAATGTATTTCCTATGACTTAACGACTGTTTTCAGGCAGCCGGGACCTACACCTTAATATGTCCTCCGAACTGTTGTTATTATTTAGTCACATCATAACATAATTCTTGTTTTTCATTTTAGCTGATGATTTTAGAATGTTTGAGCGTCTGAACGAATTTTATGTTGCATACATGCGTTTCCGTATCATCCAGTAGTGTTCGTTGCACAATGGCTAGCACTCTGTTGCTGGGATGCGACTGCCTGTAAGCTAAAAGTCTACTGCGCATCCTATCTTCATAGCTCGTGTCTCAGCTCACGAGCTGTACAGAGAATTAATCAAACGTTTGAAATCACTCATAGGTGAGATCAATTGCCCCCCAAAAAAACAAAAAAAAAAATCAAATTTGAACACCCAAATTTCACAAAATAATTACCCGTAATGAAAATAGTTATTTATGTATTAAGAGCGTGAAGCGCGAATTTATCGCTCGAGTCAAAACATTTACTGCGCGACGCATAGCGGAGCGCAGTAATTTTGCGAGAGCGATAAAGAAGCTTCACGCACGAATTACATACAATATTTTTCCTAAAACTGCAGTTCTGGATTCCAATACAATAAAAGCTTGTAGTTTGTAACATCACAGACCATGCGCGGATTTGGTTAGCGTTCGCCATTGTTGAGGTTATGTGAATTTCTCGGATTCCGTGATCCACCAATGAGAAGGCATCAAAATCAAAACAGAAGCGTAAAGAAAACAGCTGGTGAGCGTAAAGTACTTTACCGCTTGCGGAGCAGTTTTTTTTTTTTTTTTTTTTGTAGATTACGTCTTGGAGACTCCAGTTAAGGAGTATAAGACAAGTCAGATCAACAATACTATACACTAGATACCATAATTACTTCAATTAGTTGAGGTGAGGCTTAATTTTGATGTGAAAGGAACTCTTGTACACTATAAAAAGCTTTATCAACTAAATATTTCTTCAATTGTTTTTTAAATATTTCTATATTTTCAAGACTCTTCAAAAACTGCGGTAGCTTGTTGTAGAATTTCCTACCAATATAACTAGGTTTTTGTTTGAATAAGCTACTATTGTGACTCACCAAGTGATAATCTCCTCGGCTTCTTGTATTATAATCATGTACATCAAGATTTTGGTTAATATCATTCGTTTTTACATATAAAGTAGCTTCATACACATATAAGCAGGGTACAGTTAGGAGACCAAGTCTCTTGAACAACGGCCTACATGAATCTAATCTATTTACTCTTTCTATACACCTAACCGCTTTCTTTTGGATCTTAAACACCCTATCAAGATTTTGTTTTGATGAATTACCCCATACTAAGATAGCATACCTAATATGTGACAGTAAGAGCCCATGGTAAGCTGTAAAAAGTAACTTTTTGTCATTCAATCTAGCGAGCTGTCGCAGGACAAATACCCCAGATGAAATTTTACTACATATTTTCTCAATGTATGGAGTCCAGGTCAATCGTCTATCCAACATAACTCCTAGAAATGCAATTTTTTCTTCCTGGTCTAATTGATTATCGTTTACAAACACGTTTATAGCCCTATCTTCATTTAAATTATGTTTGTTTTTGAATTGAAGGTATTGGCATTTTTTACTATTTATAGTTAATTTCAACTGATTTAAAAATTGGACAATGGACTGCACACCTATATGGGCACTTATTTCTAAATTATCTAGAATGGAATTGCTGAAAATGAGTGATGTATCATCAGCAAATAAGAGGGCTCTACCACTAATTAATTCTTTAGGTAAACGGTTGACATATAACAAAAAAAGCAATGGACCTAGTATTGACCCCTGAGGCACTCCAGCTTGCACCTCTAATTTATTAGATTTATTCTTTACTATACTATTACCAACTACTGTAGTTTTGTAGTAAAGAGGTATTTTACAATTAGTTTTCAGTACGTAAAGAACTACTTTATGAGCAGTTGTAGGAAAAAACTTTTTTAAAGGAGTATATGATAAGTCATAAAACAATTAAATACATAATTACAGCTGTTATTCCTTAGCTGGGACGAGGCTTATTTTTGATCTGAGAGAAACTGTTGAACATTATAAAAAACTTTATCAAATAAATTTTTTTTTTCAAATATTTCTACAATTATTTTCAAGACTCTCTAAAAACTGCAGTAGCTTGTTGTAGAATTTCAATACAGATAAGGAGATCTGCTTCCCAGATTGTTTTCTATTTTCCTTACAGATTTAGGAAATGGTTGTTTGAATTAAATTACATTTGGTTTATCAGAGATGTATTGAGATAATTATAATAATAATAATAATAATAATAATAATACTGCTTTAATGACGTAGCCATTGAATTAATTCACAAAGCAAATCCAAATAATATATTTTCATATGAAACAAGTAGGCTATATTACTGGATATACTTACTTCAACTGTTAACACTTTATAACTTCTCATGTATCACTTTTTCTTTTTCTTTTTTTCTTCTTTTTTCTTTTTCTTCTCTTTTTTTCTTTCTCTTTTACTTTTTCTTTTTCTTTATCTTTTTTCTTTTTTTCTCTTTTTTTTCTTTCTCTTTTACTTTTTATTATTCTTTTTCTTTTTCTTTTTCTTTTTCTTTTTCTTTTCCTTTTCCTTTTCCTTTTCCTTTTTCTTTTTCTTTTTCTTTTTCTTTTTCTTTTTTCTTTTCCTTTTTCTCTTTCTTTTTCTTTCTCTTTCCCTTTTCCTTTTTCTTTCTCTTTCTCTTTTCCTTTTTCTTTCACTTCTTTTTCTTCTTCTTCTTCTCCTTCTTCATCTTCTTCTTCACAGAATTCCAGATTTGGGGTGTATGGTGACCCTTATGTCACCCTCCCCACAATCCACAGGGACTGCCCTAGGACATAACCGGAACTTCCCGTTATTAGTTGAGATTCTGGTCATTTAATCGACCGCCAAATGCACTGCTCTATTGGCAATTCCATTGTCTTTTCTCCAGTGCACTAATTCTTAAACACAGCTCCCCACTATTGTGTGGTGGCCAGCTAGAACCAGGACCAGGAAACTGGGACAGTGGGAATTTTGTTGGGTAATATCGATTCTGGCCAGCAGCCAATAAAGGCATTGAGACCTCGGAGCCTTGTAGTAAAGGCAATCGTATACGACGTCGTTGTACGCCATCTTGTATAGGTTGCTGACATTGTAAATTATTGGGCGTATGTGATTGGCTGATGGCTCGACCAATAGCGAGTGAGCTAATAATTAGTGAAAATATGGATTTGACATTACTTTGGTCATAATAAAGTTCAACTCTTCAATACTGGTGTAACTGTGAGGGGGGAGGAACAGAAGCCTGGATCCTCCCAGAGAAAAAATAAATTTTGGAATTTTAACAAGCCCTGAGAGACAAATATTTCTGACAAGAGTCAAAAAAGACTTTAATTGCTATTAGTTTATACTGAAGACTTCCGCAATGGCGGATATTGACAACAGTATTGAATAGCTGATGGAAATCGATGAATGCTACTGTACAAAAATATCAGTCACCACCGGGAATCGAACCATGGACCTCCCAATTGCCGGTTGAGCGCCTTAACCACTAGACCATGGAGACCTTTCTGCACAGCAGCATTCATTTTTAACTTGGCCATATCGGCTCGTATCTCACAAGTTAGTTTGAAGTGACTGACAATTGATCTGCATTCATATTTGATATTGATAGCATTCATCGATTTCCATCAGCTATTCAATACTGTTGTCAATATCCGCCATTGCGGAAGTCTTCAGTATAAACTAATAGCAATTAAAGAAATTCGAAATTAACAAATTCTGTTTGTGTATATTTGTCAGTTTATTCAATTGTCAGTCACTTCAAACTAACTTCAAAAAAGACGTCTAGAATTGCTGAAAATGTGGTTTTCGAGGGATTATTTTCAAAAAGGTTTTTGGGGTAGCATCCCAGACCCCTCCTTTGAGTGAATAAGCTACATAAAATTTTGAATTAATTACTGTTAGAAAATCCCTTCTTCTTCTGAATGACATTAGGGAAGTGATAGCAGTGAGCCGTAGCAGGTATCTGTTCAATCAGATAAAGATAAGCTGCGTTCTCCTAGGCACTCTTTGTAAGGGTGACTGATTAGATTGGCCAGCAAAAAAGACACTGTTCTCTGCCGTGAAATAACTTGCGGGTGGTTCGGAACCTACCTAAAACTGTAGGTCCAACTTATCAATCACCATCATTCAACTCATTATCCACGTACAGGTTTTAGACCTATGTGGGCTTCATCCTTAAAAAAAAAATGACATTTGTAAGCATGTTACTATACTGTACCACAATCAGGTGTGGTGGGACATCAAAAATAGCAGATTGAAAATAGTTTCAAGTTTGGCTATTTGAACAATACATTTTTGGCACGAAAGTTAGGACAATCACCAGAGCAAATAGTGATTTAAATAACTAGATTAACAACTCCACAACGTCAAAAAATTCACTTGAAGTAAATAACAAGATGAAAAACACTGTCTTTGACACACAATTTAGGTTAGGTAATGTTAGAACTGATAAATTTGTGTCCAGAATCGCAAAAAAATTTATTTATTGTTAAAAAACTTCCCGAAAGAGCCCCGTTTCTGAATAAACTATACATCTTGGTCTTCAATTATTGTTAGAGAGACCATCTTTGTCCTCTTAAGCCGCGTCTCCACCAACCGAACATGTCTGTCGAACATTGTTGGCGAATACAAAAAACGGGCTTACATATGGGTCACCGAACATGTTCGTGAGTTCAATTGAAATTTTCGGTCTGTGAGCGAACAGTAACGACCAAAAACAGGTTCCCACCACTAACCCCACCACACCGATCATAATGTTCGTGTTCGAGAAGGCGTCCACACCAAACCAACTTCAAAAAATGTTCGGCGACATCAGCTGATTTTAGCGAAGACTGTTCGCCGAGCATGTTCGGTTGGTGGAGACGCGGCTATATGGTGTCCTCTTATGGGAAGTGATAGCCGGGAGCAGTAGCAGGTATCTGTTCAATCAGATAGATAAGCTGCGTTCTCGTAGATCCTGTTTGTAACGGTGACCGATTAGATTGGCCAGCAAAAAAGACACTGTTCTCTGCTGAAAATTACTTCCCGGTGGTTCGGAACCCACCTAAAACTGTAGGTTCAACTCATAAATCACCATCATCCAACTCATTATCCACGGACAGGTTTCAGACCTATGTGGGCTTTATCCTCAAAAAAAAAAAAAAAATATACTATATAGAGCCTGGAGTCTACATCCTCAACTTGTTAAGTTAAGAATGGACGGATTTTTTCCAGACTTCGCCATTTTATGTAAATACGTCACTAGTATTTCCTTTTTGTTGTACATTTGCTATCTATGTAAAGGTAATAATGCTATCTTTATATTTGTTGTACATTTACATAAATGAGGTATTGTTATCTAATAATGTAATCTAATCTTCGCCACTGCAATCAACCTATGAGCTTACAATCTACTAGCAGGATGCCCGATTTAATTCAATCTGGATATGAAGAATGTGTAATAACATAAACCTATCCACAAATTTAATTGGAGAGTCTCTTTTACTCTCCTTACTCTTCTCACTCTACTCGGTCATCCTTTTTTCCTTCACCGCCATCTTTCGTCCACCTCAAAGCTTTCATTCCCAAGCCAGCAAAACTGTCGATACCTTAATATAGAACAGACATCGAAGTCGACATTTCGAGCTCTGACGTCATCTTCATCTTTCGAGATGAAAAAGAAGGAGGAAGAGAAGAGGAAAAGAAAAGACGTTATGGATGGAGAAAATGAATGAGACGAAAATGAAAAGTGTGCTATCATGTATAGGAAAAAGAAGATGATGATGATGGAGAAAAGCGAGGAAAGAATGAAGGAGAAAAGAAGGGGGAAAGAAGAAGGAGGAAGAAGAAGAAGGAGGAGGAGAAGTAGGAGGAGGGCGAGAAGGAGGAGAGAAAGAAGAAGGAAGAGAAGAGGAAAGAAGATAAAAATCAATGACACGAGATGCAGAAAATCAATGACATGAAAAAGGAAAGTTTGCTATGATGTATATGAAGAGGAAAAAGAAGACGATGATGATGATGAAGAAAAGCGAGGAGAGAAGAAAGAAGAAAAGAAGGGGAGAAGAAAAGTAGAAGAACAACAGGAAGAAGAGGAGGAGGAGGAGGAGGCGGAGGAGGATGAGGAGGAGGATGGGGAGGAGGTGATCAAGAAGGAGGAGAAAAAGGAGAAGAACAAGAAGAAGGAAAAGGGAAGAAGAACAAGGAAAAAGGAAGAAGAAGAAGAAGAACAAGGAAAAAGGAAAAAGGAAGAAGAAGAAGAAGAAGAACAAGGAAAAAGGAAGAAGAACAAGGAAAAAGGAAAAAGGAAAAAGAAGAAGAAGAAGAAGAAATAGAAGAAGAGAAAGAGAAAGAAAAAGAAAAAGAAGAAGAAGAAGGAGGAGGAGGAGGGGGAGGAGAAGAAGGAGGAGGAGGAGGAGGAGGAGAAGAAGAAGAAGAAGGAGAAGGAGGAGGAGGAGAAGATGAAGAAGAAGAAGGAGGAGGAGGAGGAGGAGAAGGAGGAGGAGGAGAAGAAGAAGAAGAAGAAGGTGAAGAAGAAGAAGAAGAAGAAGAAGAAGAAGAAGAAGAAGAAGAAGAAGAAGAAGAAGAAGGAGGAGGAGGAGAATAAGAAGAAGAAGAAGGAGGAGGAGAAGAAGAAAAGAAGAAAGAGTAATAATTTCCACTATTTGGTTGGTGATAACGTGATATGAGTGCAGCTTTCCAAATCTTATTTATTCATGGAAAAAGTATTACAGTGTAGGTGAGTGTGGGTGCGTGAGTCTGTTACTTGTCTCTCTGTATTTGAACCACCAGATCTAGCAATAGAGTTCGAATAGGATGGGCTCTGTGTGTAGAGAGTGAAATAGAGTTGCTGGAATTTTCTTTTTCCGTTTTCCGAAATCCCATGATTATTAGAATGGTACTCATGCACTATAGAAGTGCATTATATCAGATAGTAGTTTGTGCAAAGATTGTATTATGACTGCTTTTTAAGCCTAAAGTGAGATGTAAACTAGTACTTCTGTTAGCAGTAGACCTCACTCGTAAAACAATGACAAACAGTAAAAAGAATTGTCCATAACACAATCACGCTTGCAGTTCCTGAAAGCAATCAGTGTCGGATATATTTTATTGAACTCACTCACAGAGCCAGAGCTATAAAAATTATCGGTAGGAAGATAACCAATTTTTTCTTTGAAATATACTACCACAGTTTTTTTTTTGGATGAAGCCCACATAGGTCTGAGACCTGTGCGTGGGTAATGAGTTGAATGATGGTGATTTATGAGTTGGACCTACAGTTTTAGGTGGGTTCCGAACCACCGGGAAGTGACTTTCATTAGTTACTGGTCATTTCTTTTGAAAAAGTCAGCTAAAATTGAGAGTTTCCAGCTTCCATTGAACTAATAATTGAAAATAGGAAATTTCAATTCATGTTCAGCTGTTATATCACTTAAATACAGCACAGAACTGTAACTTATATAAGAAGGAAGCTCATATTGATACAAATTTAGTATCTATTCTATCAACTTTATACAAGAAGGAAGCTCATATTGATACAATTTCACTCTATTCAAAAAAATTTGGTCGTCATATTGAATTTGAAAAACTAAATATATATATCGTTGTACCTAGGAATAAGCAACATCCATATGAAAAATCATAATAATTGGTCTAGGAGTTCGTCCGTAATTGTGACACACAGACAGACAGAGAGAGAGTGAGAGAACTCTGATCGTCTTAAAGGATAGACCTCACTCCGTTCGGTCAATAAGGAAACGAGCAAGCTTTATTATCACTTACCCGGTGGTTCGGAACCCACCTAAAATAGTAGGTCCACCATGTTCCCCGTAACATGGCACAAACGGCGAGGTGGAACTACCCGTAAGGGTCTCCCCACCATTAAAAGCCATACGCTATTTATTATTATTAAAGCAAATTAATGTTCGAAACATCCCACGAATACTAATAACTTGAGTTCACTTCAATTCACTACTCATTTGAATATTCTACTTGAACTAACATAACCTATAATGATCCATTATAGCTGAAAATCAATAATGGGTATGACAACAAATAATTCATACTTGGATTTCGAAATGTACAAAAATCTGTTGATCATCATAATAAAAAGTCTAATATCAAAACTGATACTGTATTTCTATTTAAATCATGATTTTTACTCACAATGGATCTACTAGAGAGATGCATTTCACTTCAAAGTGGAGCTTCATGAGCCTGATGAATGTAATAGATGAATACATCATAATGAAAATAGAAATTTAGTGTCAAGTTTGGGTTTTGATATTAGACTGTTGATCAAGTATTTCATCTTGGCAAACATCACAGATATTATAGAGTACGCATCTAAAAGTGAAAGAGTGTATCTCAAAAAGTAAATGGCTTTATATGGTGGGGAAACCTTTACGGGTAGTTCCACATCGCCACTTAAGCCATGTTATTGAAATCATGGTGAACCTACAATTTTCGATGAGTTCCGAACCACCGGGAAGTGATTCAACAACTGAGTCTTCTTTGCTGGTCAATGAAACCAGTCACCCTTCCAAAGTGAGCACAGAAGTTCGTAGCTTATCGTTATCTGACTCAATCGATACCTGCTGAGGCTCGCGGCTATCACTGGCCCTTGCTTAATAATAATGATGATGAAAAAAAAATAATAATAATTCTTGTAAGAATATGAACTACTTTCTTTTAAGTGTGAGATGAAAAAAAAAAATAATAAATGTTATGATCACATCATGAGGCTTCCAGACAATAAACTAACAAAAAGAATCGTAAACTATGTAGCATCACTTGTCAATGGAGGAGAATGGATACGAAATGTTGAAAAACACCTAGTACCTACTGGTCAAAATAACCAACAAAGAAATTTACATTAGAAAAAACTTCAGAATAAAACTTTATAAATGGGAAGTTATACCAGACACAAAACCTCCAAGAGTTTGAACAAAATGGAGTGAAGAGGAAAGCTGAAATCCCACAATAAATGAAAGGCTGGTGGGCAAACAAGAAAAACAAGTCCAAAAAATGAACCATCTTCACTCAGCGTGATAATAATAATAATAATAATATAAATCTACTATCATGGATGATAATGTTATACTATTATTACGATCGATCAAAATTGAGACTAATTAAATAAATTTACAATTCTATTTTTCCAGCTGTAATAATGATTTTCACTTACGAATGTTTATAATTATAATACTGTCCACTACTGTTGATTTAATATTTTGTTATATAAGTGTCTGGTGCAAAAATAACCCTTTTTTCAGCAAGTATTTAACATTCACAGTCGTAACCAAACGTTCATACTGAGTGCATCTTCTGATTTGCCTGAAAAATTGTGAATGAACCTTGATCAAAGCGAGGAAAGGAAAAAAGAATGTAAAAATACTGAATAGAATAGAGTATGATGAATGTCAAATGTTTGACAACATACATCGTATAACAAGTTGGAGCCTGCCAGTAACAGGTAAGTGATTCGTGGAATACACATATTCAAAAAGGTACATAACTGCGCTGAAATCATCGAATCGGAATGACGAAATAGGAGTCTGTCAAAAAAGAACAGTTCTTTTTACCTCTTTCTTTCATTTATTCCCTTATTCCCTATTAAGGCCTTTCTCTTTCTTCCGCCCACCCTTTCACACTCTTACCCACTGAAACACGCACTCTCGCACAAATACACGTGCGCGCACACACACTCAAACATTTTCTCTCTCCTAATTTCTATTTCATCCTCTCTCACACACTCACATTGTCTTTCTCTCTCTCTCTCTCTCACACTGTCTTTCTCTCTCTATTACTCTCTCTCTCACACTGTCTTTCTCTCTCTAGTACTCTCTCTCTCTCACACTGTCTTTCACTCTCTAGTACTCTCTCTCTCTCTCACTGTATTTCTTTCTCTAGTACTCTCTCTCACACTGTCTTTCTCTCTCTAGTACTCTCTCTCACACTGTCTTTCTCTCCCTTCCACTCCTTCACACTCTCTCATAATTTCCATCTCAAGCACTCATATCCTCTCTTCATCTTTTACCCTGTTTCTCTTTCATTCTTTCTCTATTCCACTTGCTTCTACTTAAATTTTCACACTCTCTCTTATAAGCACTTTCCCCTTCTCTCTCACACTTTCTTCTCGAATCAAATTCCAATTAATCCAATATTTCTCTCCCTCAGCTTCTCCCACTCTCATTCACTTTCCCTTTCAGTATTTCTCACTTCCACTTTCTTTCTCTCTCACTTTCTCCTCCTTATTTTTCCTCTCTCTCTCTCTCTCTCTCTTTCTCACTCTCGTAGGTTGAGTGTAAGATAGGGCTATTTTGCCCTAACTCCGCCCTTTTGTGTAAATGCATCACCTTGATATTACAATTCATTATTATTATGCAGATATTCTTATTAATGTCAGTAATCTAACTTACAAAACAGTGTAATAGTAACGTATCGTCTTGTATCTATTTTTATCTATCTTTCATGAATTTAGGTGATGTCATTCATTGTAAGGTAATAGTCAGAAGTCATATGAATTGTACTTCTACTCGAATAAAGCTATCTGAATCTGAATCTCTCTCACTATCTCTCCAATCCTTCCTTCTTTTCTTTTCACTACTTGCTCTTGATGTCATTACATCTATTCTATTGCTCCCAACATGCTTCTATTTCCATGTAGTTGATTATCGGCGATTCCGTTTTACTCCCTTTTCCATTATGGGACTCAGTGACACATCTGTGTCCCAATTGCAAAACATTTTTTACGTTCTTCTTACAAGAATATCTTTAAATTTATTTCCTCGATCAGTTGCGAGAATACTCATTTTCGACAAATAAGCTCTTCATCAATTATTTCTTTTTCATCCTCTATTCATGTCTCTATTGAAAAGTCTACGATTTACAGTTCACTTTTGAATAACTCGATCGACTATTCCGGTCAAAAATTCGATCAAGAGAGTTATTTGTTGGTGAGAGGTCGTCTTTCCGAGATTGCAACAATTTAAAAGGAAAGCATAAGAATTCTTCAAGTAGAGCATTTCGTTATTAATTTGTTCGTTCGTTATGATAGAATTCTACTTGAGGCTAATATATCTGTAATCATTTCTAGTATTTAAATTGAGTATAATAACAAGTGATTACTAAATAAATGATGTGCAAAGTTAACTACTGTAATATTATTGTTACAGGTTCTGTGTCTAAAATGACGCTGGCAACACTTAAATTTATCACTCGCACTTTATTTACATAAATAATCACAACACTCACTGATCAGTAACGTCTTACAGAAAAATAAGCAATTAAAAACAGATAAATCGATATTGTTCAACTAATAAAGAGATTTCAATAAACTGAACAAAAATCAATCACTATAAGTTAAAGGATCTAATATTAAATAATAACTGTTCAATAAACTGACCAATAATATTAAACAAAGAAACGTCAGAAAAGGACAATTAACTTACGTAACACAAGTCCTTAATATAATAAAGACTATTCAGTAGTTCACTGGTATGAATTGAATAGGAAAAAGAATTATCACCATAGGCACAGTTTACGGTAATTAATTATCACTACTGACACACATTATCTTGTCAAATTCCAAACCAGACTGAAACAATTTACAAAAGTCTCCCTCTATATAATTTTCCATAATCGAGATATCTTTCGGTTTTTCTATCAACTTCTAAATAAACAGATAAGGAAACTCGCACTTTCCACAATATTCGATAAGATTCCATTAATTTCCAATCAAACAACTAGAACATTCTACAAAGTACCAAGTAAACACCATAAAAGTGTCAAAAGAAGAGTAATTAATTGCTTAGAAGTAAACATTTTCATAGCAGATAACACCGAGAACCACTGTTCCTTCTTTCTCTCATTTTCACTAAATTATTTTATTAACTCCTTCAGACATCTAGAATCTAATTGAGCAATCAGCTGGCTCGAAAATTGAAAACACAGCCTTGTTGATGTGATACAGAGTGACATTTCATGAAAAACAGACATAAAATAGACTACGCGAATTGAATCAAGGGTAAGGTCTGATGACTGTGAATTTTGCGATGATGATTGTCATTGAGTACTTCGAGTATGTTCCTCTATGCAAGCGCCCTTCTTCCTGGGTGTGAGGTCTACTGTTTACGGAGCTACAAGTATAATGCGAAGGTGATTATCATTGAGTACATCGAGTATGTTCCTCTGTGCAAGCGCCCTTCTTCCACTATTCACGGATATAGTAGTTTTATGCAAACCAAAGTAGTTGTCTATAGGAGAAGTCTCTATAATCACTCAAAATGAATTCTTGTAGCCATGGTGATACTGTTTGAGGATTTGAAGGACTTGAATCCTAATCGAAAACGAGTGTGTATGTTTGAAAATATAATCATCAGAATGCATCCATGCATAGTGCTGACAGGTGAAACGAGAAAGATCCACTCCAGCACTCAGTTGGTGTGGAAAGCTGAGAAATGTGATAGCCCGGATAAGAGGAGGAGAAAGAGGAGAGGAGGGAAAAAAGAAAAAGGAGGAAAAGAAGACACTGGGAAAAAGTGCTAAAAACCGATCTCAAACACGAGATAGTATTGACTGATGATACGAGGTAGGACGAAGGTGAGAAAAAAGCCCATGAGAAGAAAAATTCGACAGAATGCGAAAAGACGGTATAAAAGTTTGAAGAAAAACCTCTCGCCGCCCCCACCAACTCAGGTTTGTGTTACGTCCTATTATTGGCTGGGTATCCATCGAAAGAGTGAGAGAGTGTGCGAGTGACGAAGTAAGACAGAAAGTTTTCTGGAGAAGTGATAAATTGATGTAGGGATTCTCTTATCTGTTCTGCTGTTCTGGCTCTTTTTTTCGTTTGCCCCTTTTTCTGTTGCCTTCCAGAAATATTCTCCACATTCTTTTTCTTGTGTTCCTTATTTTCTCCCTTTTTTCTCATTTCTTTCTTTCTTTCTTTCCTCCTTCTTCTTCTCCTCCTCTTCCGCCTCCTTCTCCTTCTCCTACTCCTCCTCATCCAGGTTGAGGTGGATGAGGAGGACAAGACGGAGTAGGAGGAGGAGGAGGAGGAGAAGGGAAAGAAGGAAAAGGAGGAGGAGGAGGAGGAGGAGGAGGAGCAGCAGAGTAGTAGGTGGAGTAGGAGGAAGAGGATGAGAGGGAGGAGGAGGAGAAAGGTAAGAAGAAGAAAAAGGAGGAGAAGGAGGAAAAGGTAAAGATGACGGAGGAGATGAAGGTGAAGGTGGTGGTGAAGAAGGATGAGAAGGAGGAGGAGGATGGGAAAGAGAAGGAGGTGAATGGGAAAGAGGAGGAGGAATGGTGAAGGGGAAGTACAGTAGGATGAGTAGGAGGAAAAGTAGAAGGGGAAGTAGGATGAGGAGGATTAAGAGGAAGAGCAGGAGGAGGTGGTGGTGGTGGTGATGTAGTGCTGGAGAGGACTGAAAGAACAGAAATTCCTTATTCGAAGGAATAGGTTGAAGCCACTAATTTCAAGCTTACATTTCAAGCTTATTTCGTCAGAGTTATGATTGAAAGTATGTCAATATCAAGCTGAAAGAGAAAGGGGCCGGTTCACTTTCTTATTGTGGTTGTGCATTCGCTTGTCTGTGATAAGATAAAGCTCTGGCTTGCTTCCCTACAGCCTTGGGTTCGATTCTCACTCAGTTCAGCCATGAATGTTACTCATCGTTCACCCATCCACCTCATTACCCACGCACAAGTCTCCAGACTAATGTAGGCATCATCCGCAATAAAAATAATTCTCAAATTAAAGTATTCCAAATTGGGTTCATGAAGTAATCAAAATGCATGTTTTTCTACAACTCACGGTTAAATTGGACATCAATGCCATGGAATTTTACCTGGAATAAAAATAATTTTATTAATAATCTGAAATTTATTATTCTGCAGAAAGGCTGTGGAAAAGAGATCAGAAAAATAAGCAATAATTTAAAAAATTGTGTGATTTCATGCCACATGACATATTTTTGTAGTTTGAGGAATGTAGATACCTTAGATTCTTAATTCCTTTTTCTATGTCCTTAGATCCGTGTCTATGTCCTTAGTTCCCTAATTGATTGTGCTCTATTTAAAGAAGATTTTTGTTTTTGGTTGAGTGGATTTCTGTTAGCTCAAAAACAAAGTGTTCTATCCTGTAGTTCATCTCCATTTCACTACAACCAAACAACAGCTGCAATGCTGTCAAGTTTGGAACTCCAACATGAGTTTATGAAATGTTAACCTACGAAACGTCCCGTGAGGAAACGACCTATTAAATTCGATCCAACATTCTTAATTGGCCTTTAAATTGTATTTAACACTTTTCAGAATTGCAACTGTATTGTTCAACCAAAAACTCGCATTTCTCAGGCAAAGATTGAGGAAATTGATCTACGCTTTTGGCCAGCTGGGACAAGTTCTGAGTGCAAGACACTGCAGGTCCATTTATTCTGCTTAATATGTTCAGTCTTTGCTTGAGTATGGCATCTTGGCATGGCTCGTCTGGCGTCCTGCGGCTTCTCGCTGTTACCCAGAGAGCATTAATTGAAACTGTAAAACAATTGTACATAAAAAATCTACTGATCTTTATACATAAAAATAATTTGATTTTCACTGAAATACAACATAATTACTTGACTAGGAACAGATTACATAGTAACATACAATTCCCCCGACTGGATACTACTCAACTATCAAATTCCTTCCACTAGACCACTACTTATTTGTTTATTTATTGTCAATTGTATTTCTTGAACTGATCATACAGCTGGAAAAGTGATCAGTCAATTTCCAAGTAATGTATCTTGTTATTTTTCTTATGCTGTTGAATGAGGAAAAAATAATAATAAGCGTATGGCTGTTAATGGTGGGGAGACCCTTATGGGTAGTTCCACCTCGCCGTTTGTGCCATGTTACGGGGAACATGGTGGACCTACTATTTTAGGTGGGTTCCGAACCACCGGGTAAGTGATAATAAAACTTGTAACATCAAGTCATTGAAGCACGGTCACCCATCCAAGCGCAGTCTTGAGCGGTCGTGACTGAACATCACGATCACTTGAACACCACGCTCATCGCATGAGGAAATAAATTAATTTATTCATTTATTCTTGTAGCACACTGGCTTTACCGCAATATTCCTGCTGAAATTGGACCAAATGAGGGTTGCAGTGTTGCCGTTTGCAAGCAAAAGGTGGTCGGGTGGCTGCTTCACATAGGTTTCAGATGCTGCTAGAGTCGCCTTATACCTAATTATTTTCTATTATCTGCCATCTTTAAATTTATATATAGCGTTCAAATGCTTATTTATTTTTAAATCATTTATATTCCATTGTTTATTTCTTCTCTAAATTATATATTTTTTACTTTCATCCTCTGTTTCATGACTGATCAAAAACAATTATTATTTCACCACTTTTTTGTGGCCAGCAACCTACCTTTTAACCTAAATTTTTTTGTAACCTAGTACCTAACTTATGTGATGAGCTGCCTGAATGCTGTCATGTATACAGCGAAATTTTATTTTAATTTCATATCTTGACTTACACGTCATTTTTTCTTCTTTTTCTTCGTTTTTCTTTTTGTAAGATTTATTTGTTTCATGCTAATATTAATTAATACAAATGTGATAATATTAATCTGATTTTTAAATTTAAAATTAATGTAATATGAATATTAGCATATTATATAGAGTACTCAACGATGTATATAAGAGTATTGGGGTTTTAATGTACTATAATAACTATTCTAATATGTTTATTATTTTTTATTCAATAATGTCAGTAGTTTGCGACTCCTCCCCGCACACAGACAAATCATCCAAGCAGGGAGTGTATTCATAACAAATTGCTTGTATGACTTCTTTTAATAATTTTCGAATAAAGGAGAATTTGAATTTGAAACATTACCAATATATATGTGATTTGAAATAAAAACTCTGAAACTAGAGAGGAAGTGTTAAACCGGTCTCCAATATCTTCACGATATCTAACAACATATCCCTTTGAGAACTGTACTAGCCAGTTAACTTCACGAGAGAAGATTCCATTTCTTATTACTTCTAGCAGGAGCGAAGATCAGATAGCCAATTACAAGGACCAACACCAGATGGCTGCTTCAAGTAAAAGGAGTAGCTAGTATCCTGGATAAAAACATCCTGCAAGGAGCTGGGGGAATTGAAAGGAGATGCTTTCCAGTTCTATAAGCTTCTAGAAGTTATTTTCCTGTCTTGGAGATTTTTTTCGATAAATTTCTCTCTGAATAAACTTTAGGATACAGGACGTTTGGAAAGCTAACTAAAACATGAATTTAGATTATCATATTTACACCATGTTAGGTTAAAGAGGGATGAATGTCCAAAGTGCAAGGCAATTTTTAGATTGCAAAGGTCACTTCAACTCTCAAGAACAAGAGTCATCATCAAAACAGGAGGTTTATAAGACTATATTCAGGTTGCAGAGGTAACTTCAACCCTCAAGAACAAGAGTCTTCATCGAAACAGAAGGTTCATAAGGTTTTTAAGACAATGTTCAGGTTGCAAAGGTCACTTCAACCCTCAAGAACAAGAATCATCATCGAAAAACAAGGTTCAGGGATCTCCTTCTCTCAAATGTGATAAAAAAGGTTTATTATGAAAGGAATTAGTGTGCAATGTGAAAAAAAATAAAAGTAACCACCAGCAAACTCAAGAAGCAAATCGTAACTTGCTAACAAATGCAGACCGACTTGACAAGGAAGAATTTCCGCGAATGATAAAGAATTAAAATATAATATAAAAAGAAGTAACTACTCAAGAAGATTCATTCCGTGCAATGGTGGGAGTTTATTTACTGAATTCGAAAATACAACTCTCGGAATATAAATATGATATTATAATGTGGATTCTATTATTATAGTACTGCATTATGTAATGCTCACTCCATATGAGAGTGAAATTATTTTAAATTTATTTATATCTCCCAATTATTGATAATCACACATTGAAGTTGTTCGATTTTGCTTTAGTTTTTAGATTGATACGACATTCTTGAAGCTAATGAATAAGACATGAAGTTGTCACAACCACATTTATCGAAAATAGTGAGATACTAGTTTTAGTTGTAACACCATCATCAAAACTAAAACTGAAGCTTCTCTGAGCTTAATATAAATACTAAACAGGGAACGATACTATTGGCCAAGAGAGAAAGTGTCTTTAATACGTAGACTGACCTCCATTGAAGGTCTGTGATTGGCTGAAAGGAGCCCACTGGTGGAAGGAGTAACAAGCAAAAATAAGAGCCAAAATAAAGAGCCAAAAAACCGTGAACACATAGAAAGCAACAAACAGTGGTGCTATCCAAGAACACAAGCAGGCTAGAATTATATAAATTTAAAATTAATAGACTGGAGCTCACTGAAATACAGTCAAGGTCAACCGAGAAAAAGAGGAGAGTACCGCTATTACAATGTAAGCCAGAATTATGATAAAACAAAGTTTGTTGTATTGAATTGGTTAAAATAAATTTGATCGTTCAAACTAGTGTTGGAATAGTTTTTTACCAACTTAGTTTTCTCCAAAGCTTCTAAATGTCAATTGTCTGCCTTTGCCAATCAAATGCAGAGACTCAACATTTTCTTCCGCCTTGAACGTGTGTTTATTATTAATGACATGATCCGCAAAATTTGAGTCTCCTTTCTGGGTTTTCCAATCCTTAATATGATCATTCATTCTACATTTAAAACTTCTAACTTCCTGACCCACATTACGGACATTTCAATCACCGCCATTCGATTTATAAACTCCACTTTTATCCCAGATATCAACTTTATGTGTACTACACCCAAGCAAAATCTTTAAAATAGACTTTGTCTGAAAAGCTACATCAAAACCGTTCTTTTTAAATTATTCTTTTTCTAATTCTGAGCCAAGATAAGGTACCGTTATCCATGACCTTTCTCCAGTATCATTTACAGCCATACCGGCACTGATTGCTAGTCTCCTGCTTATTTTATTTAAAATTTTGTCAACAATGATCTCCTCATACCCATTTGTAATAGCTATCTGTTCAACAGTATTAACCTTTTTCTCAAAGTGATGTTTGCTCATAGAAATATTTGAAGCTCTATAAATCATACCATTGAAAGCTGCAAGTTTGTGAGATATAGGGTGACATGAGTGATGATTAAATCAGGAATAGTTTTGATTACATCGGTATGAGTTGCTTTCCTGAAAATAGAGAAATTTTGGGCTCCTATGTTTTGATCTTTTCTTAAATCTGAAAAGTTTTAAACTCAATTCTCCTCTAACTCTATGATAAATTTGATCTTATGGTACAAACTATTCAAATAGCCAAGGAAATTATTTAATTGCCTATTACTACCCTTTCACAACATATAACATCATCTACATATCTAAGCCAATGAAGAATCCTATCCCTGAACTGATTATTAATTAAAAAATTCCACATTCATGGTTATTCATAGATAATCCATAGGTAATAAATAGGTAGACAATAGGCAATAGGTACAGTTGAACCAAAACTTCTGGGCGCATGGACGGCTGGCTACTACTAACCGTACTACTAAACTATACTATACATAGATCGTTGCGTGCAGTAGCCCGATGTCTTCAGAATAGTACCCGCGCTAACCCCCTCGTCATAGCCCAACCGGTTCTGGCTACGCGCCAAGAAATTTTGGCCCATCTGTAGTAAAAGGCAATTAGATAATTTCCCCAGATATCCTTTAAAAAATGCCTGCAAAATTGATTTAAAGGGTACTGAAATATAATAATAATATTATCTCAGAATAAATAGTCTACTGTTCTAGAATAAGCAACTGTATGTTTGTTATCAACTTACTTCAAGTCAAAAGAGCACTGACTTAGCTGCATAACAATCCATCAATGTGAACGCCCAACTTGATGAGGTGCCATCAGTTAGCTCTGACAGCTATAATCAGATTACCAAGCATCGAAGGAAACAGTTCGTGAGGGGGCACCAAATCACAGCCCCCCCGTTTCTGAGGGAAACTCGACCTAGATGGGGAGCCCTCCCTCAAGCACTGAAGGAAACAGTATCAGATTGAGAACTACCCATAGGAGCCTCACAGCGTCCCCCCCCCCCCACCTTAATCGTAGCATCTTGTGCCCCCAATCTGAGCCTCTCGAGCCCCCAATCTGAGCCCCTCAAGCCCCCAATCTGAGCCTCTCAAGCCCCCAATCCGAGCCTCAATACTGTTAGAGTTATTATGCATGCTTGGCATATACAATCAGATGTGAATGATAATGAGATTGATGATAAAGTTTGTGATAATAAGATATATCTATCTGGAATATATCTATATAACTTCAAAACCATATATATACCAACTATATAGATCAAGATATAGATATAGCTACAAGTGAAGAGTTTATGATGGATGAAATGTTTATCTTCTGGCATTGGAAATGATAATAATTGAAGTTTAATGCTCCAAGATGGATAATATCATTCTGCTATTACTGCTTTGTTGGGTGATGAGTTATTGATTTGGTGGCAGAATATCCAAATGCAGTTTCGCATGAAGCTTGCCTTCTTATAAGGTCGAAAAACACACATCAGTTACGGCGCGTCACAGTCACAGTTCCGTCTCAGTACAGTCACGGTAACAATCAGTCACATGACGGGTCGGCGCCGGACGAGTGAAGACAGCATAACCGGAAACTCAGATAAGAATATATTTTAAGACTGTGACGAGACGGATAGCTCGGAACTGAGACGCGCCGTGACTGATGTGTGTGAATCGACTTTTAAGAAAATATTTACAAGAGGTTCTTTTTTTTATTTACCTGCAAGAGTTCTGGTCAATTTAATCCTGAGGGCTGATTCTGACTCAATTTTGAGATTTAAATGCATGTTTTCGTGAATTGGAAGAATAAATCTCTTTTTCTTCAAAGCAATTCCTTGAATAAAAGAAAATTGTTTACAGTTCCGTATGAACACACGCGGGGCTAACTCGAAATCAATTAAAAGATTTAAATTTTCAAATTTCTTGTTTCATAACGATGTGCGTTGTTTAAATTAACTTTTAATGGTAAACTTAACGACTTGCAGTCAATTTTTATTGAGAATTGATTAAAAAAATTAAATAAAATGAATTGGTATGTTTTTGTTGAGTGGGAAAAAATTGGTTCCTTTTTTCTTCCATAGCAACTACTCAGCAGTATTGTATCACAATTATTCAAATCACTGCATCCTATCAACTATTCGATTTTATCAGGCTCTTATTATGACTTTCAACTTAATTTTACCACACTACGAAGGAAGTAGAACGCTTTCACTTGGATATGTTTTTATTTAATCACACTAGAAAAATACTGTATTTGTATCAATCGGAGGAATTTCAAAATTTAGAATCACTAAAACGCTAAACGGAAAAAGCAGAGCAGTGATTGAGTGAAGCCCAGCTAAGTAGTGAAAACATAAGTTCACTTATATATAATTAGATGTAACTTAGAGACCCTAAGGAGGATTTCTATGTTTCAAGTTAATTTAGTAATGTAGGCTATAAAAAAGTTGCTCATTAGTCTTAAAACTAGATAGTAACAGTAAATATAAAAAAACTAAAATGCTAAAAAAATACTGCACCTGTAATAATTGGAGGAATTTTAAAATTTAGAATCACCCAGTTTCAATATTAGCTCTAAAGTTGAAAATAGCAATTTGTGTAACTAGAGTGCAAAGCAGCGTTTTTCTGCATCGTGAGAGACAGTTTTCTCGATTTTCTCGAGTGCAGAAACAATACTTTGCACTCGTATTACACATTAAATTTTTCCTACAGTATAAAGTTATTTAAACAGAACAAAACAAGAAATACATAACCTAACAATTCCTCACATAACCTATCTTCGAATCAAATCGATTTCAACAACAACTAAATCGCCTATTTTGCAGCTAATAATAATAAGCGTATGGCTTTTAATGGTGGGGAGACCCTTACGGGTAGTTCCACCTCGCCGTTTGTGCCATGTTACGGGGAACATGGTGGACCTACTATTTTAGGTGGGTTCCGAACCACCGGGTAAGTGATAATAAAGCTTGTAACATCAAGTCATTGAAGCACGGTCACCCATCCAAGCGCAGTCTTGAGGCTGAAGCTGAAGCAGAGTAACCAACCTATTTTTAACCTGCGTATTACATGCTCACTATTTTGTGTTGTTAGATTGCAAATCTGGAGTGCAGAAAAGTACTTTCCCGCACTGGTGCAGGAATAGACTATTTTGAATGCTACAGTTAGTGCAAAAATATAGGCACTTTTTCGGGTTACTGTAGGAAAAAGTTATTACCAAATAATTTAAATCTTCAAAAAAAGAATCTTCAAAAAAAAATTTCACAGAAGTTTTTTAGTGTTTAGTTTCAAGTGAACAATCGTGTAAGAAAATCCTTTAAATAAAGAATTTAGGCCAGCCACACTTTTGAGGTAAATTTTGAATGTATATCAAATTTTATTGAATTGCTGGATATGTATTGAACCTGTTTCAATACGAAACACCCCATTCTACTCATTTAAGACCATTTGAAGGCCGACCACCATTGAAATTTCAACTTCAGCCGTTGAAATCCTTCACGCAAGTCATCGACTGTTAGCACATGGACAAGTGAACGTCAAGCCCACGAATATTAATGAACAACCCAACACTCCATAACTGCCTTGTGTTGGTCAGAGTTGAGTGCCGGAGTATCGGGATAGTGTGAGGACCACGTTCGGAGTATCCGAAGTGTTCAAGCTTGTGGTTGAGTGACAGACGGACAGCTACTATTGCGTTAACACCCTTCAACATTGGCGCCCCTCTAATCCGTACAGCGCTTGTAACCCATAAACCCCGCTAAACCGGCCCCCTACCCGTCTCGTGACATATATTAGACAGCAGATGACAGACCTCCTGCTGTTTTCATGGTTTATGACAGATATTCGTGTCCAAGGAATCCCCTTCCTCGGCCAATCTAGTTTGCTTCTCTTTATGCTTCTCCATATCTTCCCTCTCACTTCACCTACTTCCCCACCACATCACCAACCTTCTTCATCACTCCTGTACTCATACTGTTTCCTCTTCTCCACCCACGCTCATTCTCTAATGAAATACTCTTCTTCAACTATTATCCACCTCTTCTTTTTCTCTTCTTCTTCTCTTCTTCTTTTCCCATTCTCGTCTTTTTCTCTTCCCCCTCTATTCTTTTTCTCTTCTTCCTCTTCTTTGTCTCTTTTCCTCCACTCATCCTTCTCTTCTCCTTCCCTTCCCATTCTCGCCTCCTCCTTTTATTCTCCTTCTCTTCTCGTTCACCTTTCCTTCTCATCTCATCATCTCCTCTCTCTTCTTTCTTTCTCTCTTCTCCTTCCCTAATTACATTCTTCTCCTTAACTTCCCTTCTTCTCTCTTTTTTTTCTCATCCTTTTCCTCTTCACATTCTTCCTTCCCCTTTCTCTTCTCTTTCTCTCCTCTTTGTCTCCTCCTTTGCTTCTCCATCTCTTTTCCATCTCTTCTTCTCCTCTCCCACTCAACTTCTCCTTCTCTACACCACTTCTTCTTCTTTCGCCTCTTTTTTCTCATCTTCTGTTTCTATTCTCCTTTTTTCATTCTCTTCTTATTCTTCTCTTCTCCTTCTTTTTTCCTACTCTTCTCCTTCTTTTTTCCTACTCTTCTCCTTCTTTTTTCCTACTCTTCTCCTTCTTTTTTCCTACTCTTCTCCTTCTTTTTTCCTACTCTTCTCCTTCTTTTTTCCTACTCTTCTCCTTCTTTCGTCCCCATCTTTCCCTTCTATTCTCTTTCTTTTTCTTTTCTCCTTCTTGCTTCCTCTTCTCCTTCTCTTCTTCTTCGTTTCTCCACCTCTTTTCCTTTTTTTGTATTTTTCTTCTCCATTTCTTCTCTTCTCTTCAACTTCTACTCTCCTCCTCCTTCGCTTCTTCTTCTCCTCTTCGCATTCTCTTCTCCTTTAATTTTCCTTTTCTTACCCTTTTCTACTTCTCTCTTCATCTAACTCCTCTACTCCGTCTTTCCTCCTCCTCCTCTCCTTCCTCACCGCTCCTCTCATCATTCCCTATCAATTCTTAACTCCATCTTCATCCATACTCTCCTCCTTCTGTTCCTCTTCATTCTCTTCATCTCATCCTTCTCTTTTTCTCCATCACCCCTCTTCTCCTCTTCTTTTCCATTTCTCATATTTTCTTCTCCCTCACCTCTTCCCTCTCTATCCTTCTTAGTTCACTTCTAGAGTTCTTAAATTCATTGAATGTCTCACATTAGTTATATAAAAATATGAATATATAAAATATAAAAATATGATCTCCCTTCTCCTCCTCAGAACTCCCCCATACTATGCCCTCTATCACCCTTCCTTGATTCCTGAACCCCCCAACCACTGAAATATGAAGTGACATTTGCAAGCCATCAACTCTGACTATCCCATTGTTGAGTGACTTGCTCCAATACACACCCTGTAAAGGCATACTACAATGCCTGTCACCCTGATGAGTGTAGCTTGTTGATAGCCACTGTGTGTCTTTGAGGATAATCATTTGATACAAATGAAACTGAATGTATGTTTGAGGACGATCATTTGATACAAATGAGACTGAATGTTTCCTCAAGGACGATAATTTGATACAAATGAGACTGAATGTATCTTTGAGGACGATAATTTGATGAAAATGAGACTGAATGTATCTTTGAGGTCGATCATTTGATACAAATGAGACTAAATGTATCTTTGAGGACGATCGTTTGATACAAATGAGACTGAATGCATATTTGAGGACAATCATTTGATACAAATATGACTGAATGTTCCCTCGAGGACGATTATTTGATACAAATGAAACTGATTGTATCTTTGAAGATGATCATTTGATACAAATGAGGCTAAATGTATCTTTGAGGATGATCATTTGATACAAATGAGGCTGAATGTATCTTTGAGGACAATCATTTGATACAAATGAGACTAAATGTACCTTCGAGCACGATCATTTGATAAAAATGAGACTGAATTTATCTTTGAGGATGATCATTTGATGCAAATAAGACTGAATGATTCCTCAAGAACGATCATTTGATACAAATGAAACTGATTGTATCTTTGAGGATGATCATTTGATACAAATGAGACTAAATGTATCTTTGAGGACAATCATTTGATAGAAATTAGACTAAATGTATCTTTGAGGATGATATTTGATACAAATGAGACTGAATGTATCTTTGAGGACGATCATTTGATACAAATGAGACTGAATGTATCTTTGTGGACAATCATTTGATACAAATAAGACTGAATGTTCCCTCGAGGACGATTATTTGATACAAATGAAACTGATTGTATCTTTGAGGATGATCATTTGATACAAATGAGACTAAATGTATCTTTGAGGACAATCATTTGATAGAAATTAGACTAAATGTATCTTTGAGGATGATATTTGATAAAAATGAGACTGAATTTATATTTGATGATGATCATTTGATACAAATGAAACTGAATTTAACTTTGAAGACAATCATTTGATAGAAAAGGGACTGAATGTACTGAATGGACGATCATTTGATACAAATGAGACTGGAACTAGGAATGGAAGGGTGATACAATTAAGGAGTATAAATGACACAAAAGATTACTAGAATTTTTGTTGTGGGATATAATCAAGGAATCAGAAATGTCACAACATTGTTGAGCCCCAACTTTCTCCACAGATTGGCGGCTCTGGTAGCGCAGTTGGTTGGAGCGCTTTTCTGAGATCCTGCAGCCTTGGGTTCGAATCTTATTGAGCCATGGCTGTTTCTCATCATTCAACCATTCACCTCATTTTCCACGCACAAGTCTCCAGACTCATGTGGGCATCATCAGCAATAAGAATGAAATATTTTTCTACCAAGATTCATGAGAATATTTACTTGTGTTCATCAAAAAACATCCATAAAATCTCTTCATCCAACATCACAAAAATTGTGTTCATCATAAATCCAACCCCTATAATCTTAATTTATACTAGCTGATAATCTTCATGTATTCATCAGAAATTTTCCTCAAAAATTTTCATCTCGTTCCACCTGAAACCCTGCAGCAGTTTTCCGTTGACGTTGGGAAATTTTGTGGGTTTTCTTTTCACCTCCAGACTTGACTCAAAACTGCCGTTCCTTATCCACTGACAAATCCTCTCTGCTATCAGCCCAATCCACCACCAGACCAAAGTTTAAACAAACTCTTACTCTTGCTTCCCTCTCACTCACAACCTTTTTCTTTTCTTTCTCCTTCTTTCTTTAGGTCATCTTTTTTCCTCTCTCTATCACCCATACGGGGTATTCATCTTCTTCCAGCACCAAAGTAAAAGAAATAAGCTCGACTTAATCTGACATGGGACAATGACAATCTTAAATGACAATGGGAGATGCCTGCAAGCATTTTCTCCAGTTTTCTTATTCTTTTCTTTCGTTTTCACTATCCTGATCTTCTTATTTTTTCCTTTTCCTCTTCTTTCTCTTCTTATTTAAAAAAAAACTACTTCTTAATCTCATTCTATTTTTTTATTTCCACTTTTTCTCTTCCTTTCATCTTTATCCTCATCTTCTATTTCCTTCTTTCGCTCTTGTGCTCCTTTTTCCATCCTCCTTCTTCTTCTTCCTCTGCTCCTCCATCACCTCTTCCTACTCCTCTTTTTCGTCCTCCTTCCCATCGTCCTTCTCCTCCTCTTCTCCTCCTCCTCTTTCTCCTCCTCCTCTTTCTCCTCCTCCTCTTTCTCCTACTCCTTCTCTTCCTACTCCTCCTCCTCCTTCTCACCCGTCATCTCCTCCTCCTTTCCCTCCTCGTTCTTCTTCTTCTTCTTCTTCTTCCTCCTCTATCTATTTTTCTTCTTTTTCCTCTTTTTCCCCTTCTTCCTCTTCTTCCTCTTCTTCCTCTCCTTCGTTACTCAATCAACTATTGTGATCTATTACAGATTTCAAAAGCCCTTGAAGCTAGTCCTAAGGTCTCAAAAACTCGTGTATTGAGTTTAACTTGACTTTGGTCTTGAGGGATACACGAGATTTTGGTAGCACCTGACTCCTTCCTTGTTACTGATTCTCGTTCTCACTCACTCTATCCCTTTCTTTTCCACCACCTCACACTTTCTCTCACTCAATCTCACTCTTTCTTTTCTCTTACTCTCTCTCTAAATACATATTTCTCCATCATATAGATACAATGAGAAAAATGTATTTATTTTGTTCAATCTTCTTTCTTAGAGAATATTATTTTATATGTATAGATACATGAATATCATTTTGTTTCATGTATGATATTCATTTTGTTAAAATTGTGAAGGATATTTATTTGACGGGTTGAGTGTAAGAGAGGACCAGGAGTTCTTAATAAAGGCAATTAATCGATCAATCAATCACTCCCTCTGTTCTTAACCTTGCCAACAGATAAATGATAGATAAAACTTCCAATTAATCAATCTCTCTTACTCTTTCTATTCCTCTTCTCTCACACCCTCTTTCTCTCCCACCGTCTCTCACATACTCACTCACTTTCTTTCACTTTCTCTCCCTCTCTTTCGCTCTCTCTCTCTTCAGTTCCTATACTCCGTCCATTCCTCCCCTAATATAGTTTCACCTTCGCACAATCCTTCTTCCACTCTCAGAACTTAAATTTCATCAAAGTTAATAATAACTATTCGATAGTCGAATTCTGATCCCTTCAACTACTCTGCCTTCTGGATATGACAACCTGATTCAATAACTGTCAACTTTGCCAAGGAATCAATCTTGCAAGTTTTGGTCGCATGGGAATATTGTCTGCAGCTCAAATGTCACCGAGGACTCATCATTGGAATAATCTGAATAATGCTGAATTGACGAGGTGTCGAATATTCGATTGCTGTCGTGAATATTCATGTCATTAATAATCTTAGCAATGTTCAGTTACACCAAAAAATAATACAATTTTTACATGAAATTATATTGTATAAAGTGGGAAAAATGTAGAAAACTGTGTATAAAAAAGAGGAAAATGTAGAAAATTGTGTAGTTAATTAAAAAATGGCGTGGATGAGAGAAAGTATAAAAGAAAGACTTTAAAGACCGGAGAAGACTTCAAATAACAAAGAAAACTGCAAAGAGTAAGGCAGAATGATAAACACAAATAGAGACATAGGTGGTGGAGAAGTAAGTATGTGACATAGAGAGAATTTAACACTGTGTTCAGAGATATTGTAGAACTGTTCCATGATTGAATAATAACACAGATATTGTCAATTTCTAATAGTTTTTATTACGCAAAACGAGGTTTCAATGCTCATGGCATCATCATCAGTTGCATGTTGAGTTAAAACTAAAATTTGGTAACAGAGGTGTTTTAGGTTAGTGGGGGAATGCATTGCATACTGATAGTTTAATAGTTTGATTTTGAAATTGGCTAACCTGCAATACATCCCTCCACTAACCTAAAACGCCTCTGTTACCAAATTTTAGTTTTAACTCAACATGCAACTGATGATGATGCCATGAGCATTGAAACCTGGTTTTGCTTGATAAAAACTAGTAGAAATTGGCAGTATCTGAGTTATTATTCAAACATGGAGAGAAAGAACAAAGAACATATCAGTAAAATAGATACAAAAAAGAGAAGTAAGAGATAAAGAAGAGTAAGTGATAGACGGAGAAGTAGAAGAGAAAAGAGAAGGAAAAGCTAGAAAATATCAACCTCTATTGATAGTTGAGAGCCAAGCTTCGGGAAAGCCGAGCAATTTTCCACAAATTGGATTCCTGTTTGATGTGGAAACGTGACTCTTGCAACATACTTTGTAATTCATCAATAATCCACTCATAGAAAATAGTGAGAACCAAAACAAAAACGCAATAAACAAGAAAAAAATGTGACAATATTTACGTATTTGAATTCAAGGAAATCAATTTCTTTCTAGGGGGAATTTGAATGGATTGCGTATTGATGAGCTTACCTTGATGTAAACTTGACTCGAGAGAGGGATAGAAAGTTTCCATTCAAAAAAGACTTGAGAATAATTCACTCAGAAGGATTCTCAAGTCCTCCTCGGGTGAAGAGAGGCTTAATTCTTTGAATACACAATATCATGAGCACCTTCATATATACGTTCAATACTTAAACATGTTTATGATGCCTCAGTTCATAATATTAACATGAACTTAAGATTCAATTATGTATGTATAGTACCATTTCTGATTTTGAATGTAGGTGACTCTTCAGACCTCATTATGTGAGTATAGTAATTGTTGATCTGGCTTCTCTCGTATTCCTCAACTCGATTCTTCAAGATGTAGTCTACAAAAAAGGAAATGCTTTGGTCCAAAGAGCGTACTATACAAACGAGGAATGAGATAAGTTGCGATTATTTCTCTTACCAGATTCTATTAAAGAGAGTTTTTCCATGTAGATCTTGTAGCCTATAAGGATGAATTTCTTTCAAAACATGAATGTCCAGAATACAAAACTGACAACAGCATAAGAAACAAGCAATATCAATCTGGAACTTTTTTAAATAGATTTATTGAAAAATGCATCATACACTCTTGCACCGTGGTATATGCAATACTTAAGGCAATATTTATCATTGCCATTCACCCATAGCTAGGTTTCTTAGGGCCCGGGACAGGACTCTGCGGTAGCTTGTTTTAAAGTTCCCTACCAATAAACTAGGTTTTTGTTTGAATAAGCTTCTATTGTGACTAACTGAGTGATAAAATCAACTAGCCTCCTTGTATTATAATCGTGTACATCAAGATTTTGGTTAATATTACTCTTTTTCACATATAAAGTAGATTTATACACAACTATAAGCAGGGTACAGTTAGGAGACGAAGTGTCTTCAAAAACGGCCTACATGAATCTGATCTATTTACTCTTTCCATACATGGGGCTAATAAACCTCGAATTTTATTACAAAAAACGTCTGAAGTCTCTCACCTAGGTTTTAGTTTGAGTGAGCTACTATTGAGCTACTATAATCGTGTATTTTGGCTAATATCACTCTCTTTCACATAAAAAGCTGCTCCATACACATATAATCAGGGTACTGTTAGGTACTCTTGCACAACGGCCGACATGAATCTAATCTATTTACTCTTTCCTTACACCTAACCGCTTTTTTCAAATCTTAACACCATGAGATACTCACCTGACTCAAATTTATCCACATCACCAAGTGAGTCTGCAAGTGAGCTCAAAAATATTTCACAACTACTGATAGACCATCCATGAGAACAGACAGAATGATGGGTCAGGTAACAGCTTCAAGGTAGAAAAGTAATTATGATCAAACTGAGAAGAGCTATCACTATATATATCAAGCTATAACTATATCTATATCCATTTAGCACGCGAACTTTATCTATAAATAAGACCGAATCACTACAATCCCAATCAGAACCTTGACAGAAGATAAATTGAAGCTACCCCATCAGGAGAAATCACAGTAAATGCAATAATTATGACTAGAGAAAATGTGACAGAAAGACAGAGGAATGAAGAAGAAAAGGAAGATGAATCTCAACTACCCAATCAGGAGGAATCTCAGTGAACACAGCAATTATTTCAGGAGAAGATGGGATAGAAGAAGACAAGAAATATGAGATAGAAGACAGTAGAAGAGAGGTAAACCTCAAGTAGTTTGAAAAATCTCAGAAAAACGCTGCAATTAGAGGAAAGTCATAGCTGTCAAATCAAGGATCAAATCCAGGGTGAAATAACGGTTACAAAACCAGTGATTAGCGACTGTGATTTGATGAGTGTTATAACAGTTCAATTATTGTCACCTAGCCTACAATTATCGGTAACTGCTCCAGTTAAAAATAGCCAAATAATCGTTGTGATTATTCTCCTGTTCACATTTAACAGTTGGACAGGAGTCTCGCTTCCCAATTCCTTTTCAGATTGAGGCCACAAGAGTTTATCAGTGTTATGTTTGTGATTAACTAAGAGTAGGCAGAAAAGAGTTGAGGCAGCCTCTGAATTTGAGTTACATAAGGAGGTGTATAATCTTCAAGTGAGATCATGGTTAGTATTGATCTTCTTCAGTAGAATTAAACAATAGAGTTAAACTCTTCTGCTTTTTTAGTAGATTCAAAATAAATTCTTCAGTAGAGTTGATCAAAACTGTGGATAGAGCGCAATAGTAAGTTATGTTGACAAGTCTTTATGTTCACCTATAGTATTTGCAGGAGCGCCTTATTCCAGCTCAACCTGCGGTTCGTGGTGTGTGAAGGAAAGGGACAAACGGTAGTCATCAGACAGATTATCTTAAAAGAACTATCTTAATTGATGAATAATAAGACATGAAGCCTTCACAACCACATTTATTGTAAATAGTGAGATACTAACTTCGGTTGTTACACCATTATCAATCTCAAACAAGCACAAAGTACGGATTAGCTTGATATATACTAAACAGGGAACGATACTATTGGTTGAGGGAGAAAGTTCCTCTAATAGGCTGACGACCATTGAAGGTCTGTGATTGGCTGAAGGCCAAAAAGAGACCCGCCCACTGGTGGGAGGAGCAAAAAGCAGAAATAAGAGCCGAGGAAAAAAGTTTTTCTAATAGGCTTACCTTCATTGAAAGTCTGTGATTGGCTGATGGCCAAAACAAGACCCGCCCACTGGTAGGAGGAGCAACAAGCAAAAAAAAAGCCAAATCAGGAACCAAAAAACCGTGAACACATAGAAAGCAACAAACAAGAACAATACACAAGCAGGCTAGAATTAAATAAGTTATAAAATATCTAGCCTACTCGTGTATTGTTTTTTATGTGTTCAAGGCTTTTTGGTTCTTGATTTCGACTCTTATTTTTGTTTGTTGCCCTTCCCACCAGTGGCCGGGTCTTGTTTTGGCCATCAGCCACTCACAGACTTTCAATAAAGGTAAGTTATCAGAAAAACTTTTTTCCTCGGCCAATAGTATCGTTCTCTGTTTAGTATTATAAAGCTACTCTGTACTTTAGTTTCAGTTTGTTTGAGATTGATAATGGTGTAACAACCGAATCTAGTATCTCACTATTCTCAATAAATGTGGTTGTGACAACTTCATTACTTTTTATACAGGAAAGTAATTTGTTTTTCTAAATCACATAACCCAAAATAGTTCCAAGCTTTCATGAGAAAACTAATTCTACATCACCCCTGAGAAACCTTTGCGGGGTCGATCCTTTTAATATACATAAATAAAATCTGACTAAATAGTATAAAAACAGTATAAACTAAATAAATTAATATTTTCCTTCAACAACGCTGTGCAAAGCTCCTCAATAATAATTTTTTGTGGGGTTTTTGTATTAGTATTGTTTGGAAATTTCAAGTGGTGATGGGAAACATCCCCTCCATTCTCATCTCGATTCCTGCCTGACCTTATATTATCCAACCGTATTGTACAATAAAGTCTGTATTGTAAGAATTGTTTGATGGTAAGGGAATAATTTTCAAATATTTTTCGTAAGTGATTTATGCCCGGTTTCTGAGTTGTTCATTAACTTGATGGACCATTAACTTAATGCTAGAGCAATGGGTTAATGATCCATTAAACTTAATGAACAACTCAGAAACCGGGCATTAGAGTTGTTGATAAATTTAATCTCTCATTTACAGGAGAACGAACATAAAAAAAATCAGGACCTACAAACCTCAGACATGGACGATATCCCACAATACCATGCGGCAAACCCCACCTTTCTAGAATGGTTGACCCATCTTTACATAACCTACTTCTTTCTGCAGAGTGTCTATGTCACCATACGTTGTTGGTCACTTTGGAGCTTCATCACGAGGATATCATCAGTGGAAACCATAAACTTCACATTATTTATGTTCTGCATGTCCACAGAAAAACACATCCTGTACAGTAACCAAGAAATCTTGAGATCTGTGCTTATTTCCAAGTATGCATCCCAGAGAAACTTCAAAGGTGGGGAAAATGGTCGATTTAAGTCTTTAAAAGAAGAATTGGTTGATAAAATGGAGAAGTTACGAAGCAAAGTAATGGGGTTAGCTCATACGGCTACTAAATATCTATTTTCAAGTCACAACATAACCTCAATTTTGTCAATTATCACCTATGTCACCAACTATATCCAAGAAATTGAGAACTTGCCACTTCCTTTCATATTCTACAACCCTATAACTGACAGCAACATATCAACTGACCTTATCCAGTACATTGTTTTAGCTTTGGTACAATGTTTATATCTATATCTGAGTTTTGGTATAGTTATTGATCTGTACTACGCATCGGTGTATTCTTGTAGCAATGTGAAAACAGATATGGAGTTGTTTATGTTGAGTATTAGAGAGTTTGATGCTATCTGTGAGGATTTGTTTGAGGTTCATGAAAGTGGGGATGGTCGAAAACATGATTATGGTAGAAGACGTGAAATGTTGCATCTGTATGTCAAAGATTTGGTACGGAGGCATCAAATAATATCCAGGTGGGTTAATTAACATAAATTATAATTATTTACATATTTATTAGTTCATTACGAATTCCTGAAAATGCTACTAATTTATACTGAAGACTTCCCGGCGGTGACTGATACTTTTGTACAGCAGCATTCATGAATTTCCATCAGCTATAAATGCTTGTTTTTCAACCAAGAAAAAATAAATAATACAAATTTTGAAAAAATTATCCAGGAAATTAACTGGCCAGTGCCTTCAGTACTATTCAATGCTGTTGTCAATATCCGCCATTGCGGAAGTCTTCTTTGTGAAGTAATAGCACTTAAAGGAATTCGAAATCAATGAATTCTTTTTTTGTATATTTGTCAGTTTGTTGAATTGTCAGTTACGTCAGAACTAACTTATTTATTTGTTATTTTTTAGAGCTATATTTGTAGGAACAAATCATTTCTAAATATCATTACATATAGTCATGGAAAAAAAAGTGTTCAATGCCCGTAATAAGAACGTTTCTTCAGTTCCTCTTGACTAGAAGAACTCTTGAAATGCCGATAAAAATAGAAGACATTTCAAGAGCCCCTCGAATCAAGAGAGACTGGAGAAGCTATCATAAAAATACGGTCCCAAGTCTTCCATTAGTTGGAATACCTATAGGAGGGTGCTTGCACCGTGGAGCATCCAATACTCGACGATAATAATCATCAGAAAATCAAACACATGCATTGGAATGGTGGTATTCACGCTACTACATTTTGTCATTTCCCGAAACATGTGTTCGATTTTTCGATGCTCCACTGTGCAAGCACCCTTGAAAGATTATGGGATGCTCCACTGTGCAAGCACCCTAGAAAGTAGCTTCTGATTGCTGTTTGAGCAGTATAGGGGAAATAGGCCTGAAATATCAGGAAAATTGTCAACATTGGGTAGGAGGTTATGAAGTATTTAATGTTTTGATTCTTTTCTCAAAAATTCTATAAGTTTGCGAATTTTTCGTGAGTAATACATGGAAACCAAGAGGGAAAAATGATAGTGAAAAAAGTACAGAAAAAATTATCTGTGATTTTCTCCATGACGAAATACTTGATGAACAATCTAGTATCATAACTGACACTGTATTTCAATTCAATATATTGTCTTTACTCACTTATATTGGAGATACTGGAGGGATGCATTCCACTTCAGGAAATATGCTTTGTCAGCCTTCAGTCAGTAAAGACAATATATTGAATTGAATCAAATACAGTGTCAGTTTTGATATTAGATTGAAAAAATAATATTTTTTTCAGAAATTTTTAAAGTTGAAACTTGGATTACAGTTTAATTGCATACAATGGGTTGCGGGATACAATTTTTTGGGAAAGATGACTATTATATTATTGCAACTATGTTAGAATGGGTGATTACAGAACAAAACGTTTCCTAAGCTGAAAGCACAGTAATATGGACGAGCTCTGTTACTACAATTCTTGTTTATTCATCAATTAAGTTCGAGATTTCATAAAGGCTATATTTTTTATATCCACTTCAATCACGTTATAACAGCTGATGATTGTAATAAAATATTTTCTCTCTGGAACTAAAACACAAAATTATCGAGATATAGTAAATCATGCTTGAACAATGCATTTTGCAGGTTTTCTGAGTCCAGACTCATTTTCAGTATACCATTTTCAATAATTGTCTCCAGAATCCATTTCTTAACATATTATACTTTTTTAAATTTTCAGTGCTATTCAATGGCAGTCATCATTTATTTAATTTTTATTTCAGAAAAATGAAGCTTTTATCAGATGGAGTCTACGCAGAGATGATCTATGTGAATGCCTTTGTATGTGTGCAAATATGTCTGGCTGTGTTCTGCTTCCAGGTAAAAACATATTCAATTTAGAAATAAAAAAGTGATGAATTAAAAGAATCATGGAATACAGAAATTTCTTCAAGTTCACCTGAATGAGAATAGAAAGTTCGTAAATATAATTTTTTTTAGTAAGTAATGTGGTGAAGGTTGGTATATATATATATATATATATATATATATATATATAAATTAATAAATATTGAAAAATTATAACGCAACAATAACAATAGAGTTTTCAAGAATTCTTATTTCCAAATTTTAATAATTTTTTATAAATTATTAATAGCTTTCTGCAGTGGTGAATGAAAATATTTCTAGGCTACCCTGAACCTACATAAGTTGTATATCTGGTTAAAATTCAAATTCAAATTCAAATTCAAATTTATTAAAAAATCAATCAATCAATCAATTACAAAATAAAACAAAATCAACTTATCTTCAAATATGTGTTTCCCTATAGGAGAACCTGTGTGGGAACACTTCAATACATACTAAATCATAATAGCTTACTGAATCCTCATACACACACATTCACACACACACACACACAGGCTTGTTAAAAGGCTTGTAATCGGAATCTTCTTGGAGACTTTTCGCTCATGATTGGTTGTATGTTTCTTTTCAGAGAACGGAGATCATTATATTTAAAATCAAATATGGATTCATAGCTATATCTACAATAGTACTATGCTATATCTATTCGGAGGAATGCCAAATCTTGTACGATAAAGTAAGTCGAATAAGTTAAAGTTTATATCCATGACATAAATCATTCTAGTCATATTACTCAACTAGAGATAACTTTTAGTCAGTTATTGCCAAGAAAATTATTATTTCTGCGGTCTTCATGTATATAGTAAACTATTCTAACAAATCAAATCAAACACTACCCTTGTTTTATCATAATGTAGGTGAAGGTCATTTTTTCCAAGACAGGATTGTTGTGTTTTGGATATTTTTTCGTTTATTGATACATATCTTTCTTTGTAGTGGCGAAGGTGATATTGTGTAAGATATCCATAATGAATAATAAGACTTGAAGTTGTCACAGCCACATTTATTGAAAACCACGAGATACTAGTTTCACGGGTCTCAGTTTTTTGAGATTGATAATGGTGTAAATACCGTAACTACTATCTCACGGTTTTCAATAAATTTGGTTGTGACAACTTCAAGTCTTATTATTCATAATGCATGTGGATGCATTATGCAATTATGGATTATTTTCCACGTTGCTTGACCTTGATTGAAATCTTGACCATCAAAATTTTTCGCGTTCATTATCTTGTTGTTTTTTGTTTAGTCTATAGATCACTGGTTTCTTATTTGTTTATCACTGCAGTTCTGTATTGGTGGGCTATTCTTTGTAACTAATGGGCGGGGCAAGTATCAGCCAATGGCTAGTCTCCAACGTGGAATTCGACCTATTAGAGCCTCCCAGTCTATAAACCAATAGTATTCATCTAATGAGTGTATTTTCAGCAACTCTGTATTTTAGTTTCAGATTGAAATTTATTGAAACTAGAGATTTTCTTCGTAGTGGTTGAGGATATATTGTGGAAAATATCCATAATAAATGATAAGATTATTATCCTTTTAACTACAGAGACTTGAACGAATAAAATCCATCTGATAAGGATATTTTTACTACTAAGCTACTTTAATAAGGACGTGACAGTTGAAACTATAGTATTTTGTCTGTTAAAAATTGGAGTAGTTTTGACAAAACCAATCTTATTCATGTGGAAAATACTCAATCTTTCATATTATTTTATTTGATTACTTTTCTTCAATTTTCAGTTCGAAGACATGTCCAACTCTCTTTTCCATTCATCATGGGTGACAAAACCACCATGGATACAGCGCTCCATCCTGATACTGATTACAAGACATAGCAGAATACCAATAATAGGAATCAGTGGCATCATATCCACTGATCGGAGTCATGTAAGAAGGGTGAGTTGAGTAATCAATTATTATTAAAGTGGCACATTCTCAATAAATATTATTATAGAAATCAGTTTTCCATAATGGAATATTTTCGAATAAAACATGCTACTCCATTTTTGAAATACCTCTGTTGATGATCGAACAATCATAAGATGTTTATGGGTGTTTTTATGGAGGAGCATACAACACTCGAAGATAATCACCATCGCAAAAACAAACACAACCAGTTAAATGTTGGTATTCACGCTGCTTCATCTGTCATACACCATTCTACAGAATGGAGTTGATTTGACGATGGTGAGTATCATCGAGTATTGGATGCTCCACTGTGTAAGCACCGTGAAATGAAAAACTTTTAAGGAAGTGAAGTTGAATGTCCCAAGGTTAGTAAAGATAAGGTAAGGTCATCTTCTAACCTTGGGAATATCCAGCTTTGTTGCAATTAACTTCCGTGATTTAAATCAAATATGGTATCAAATATTATTTAATATTTGAATTGAAAGGTGAATAATCAGAACATTGTTATTCGAAGATAACTTAATATACGTGAGGTATTGATGAAAGTAGCATTTTTATGAATACCTGTAATTCATTGTAGTATACCTACTAGTATGACATAACTTCTCATTATAATTTCTGTAATACACTTTATATTGATTCTGTATCGCTTGGGGTTAAATTTGATTCATTTTATTGATAGAATTTCTATGAGATTATTGAAATAAATTTCTGTAATACACATCAAATTGATTCCGTATTGCATGAGGTTAAATTTTATTAATTTTATTGATAAAATTTCTATGAGACTATTGAAATTAACACAGTGTTACACATTATATTTATTATGTATTGCTTGAGGTTAAATTTGATTCATTTTATTGATAAAATTTCTATTGAAATGACGTTATCACATCATCTTTTATCCCTGTTACTTGTGGTGTAAATTTTTCTTACTTATTTGGACAACCCCTTTACAAAAAAAATTGTTTTTTTTAGGTGACTCAGGCCGCTTACTCATACTTCAATTTCTTGAGTAGAGTTGTTGGAAAATGAACTGATAAAATGAAAAATTAGGTGAAGCCCTGATGCATCAAGTAATAAATAAAATGAAAATTGATAAGAACAATGTTTGTTTCTTTTTTATAACTGTAGGCCCAACTTATAAATCACCATAATTCAACTCATTACCCATATCCTGATTCATCAACGAATAAATAAAATGAAAATTGGTGAGAACAATGTCTGTTTCTTTTTAAAACTGTAGGCCCAATTTATCAACCACCATCATCCAACTCATAACCCAAATATCTCAGACCTATGTGGGTTTCATCCTAATAAAAAAGAAAAAGAGGGGGGAGCCTACCACTTACACAATTCTTAGTTATCAAGGACCCCACAGCGCTAACAGAAATTATTGGATGCCATTGTCGGCCCGACCGACAATGAACGACAGATTCCGTCTGTGCTTCAGCGCATGACTTCCAAAACATGTTATAAATTTTCTTAGTAATGGCGAAGGTGATATTGTGGAAGGTATCCATAATGAAAAATAAGACGAAATTGTCACAACCACATTTATTAAAACTTCGAGAAACTAGTTTCGGTTGTTACACCATTATCAATCTCAATCAAACTGAGTTTGATTGAGATTGATAATGGTGTAACAACCGAAACTAGTTTCTCGAAGTTTTAATAAATGTGGTTGTGACAATTTCGTCTTATTTTTCACTTGTTATAAAGCTTCCTCATAGCCAGAGTAAAATTGCTACTGATTTTGAAGTTTTAGGGTCGAAAATAAAAATAGTAAATTATGATGTAAAACAGATTTCCACTATAGACTTTAAATTAAAACTAGGTTAGTTTTGGCTAGTGAAAATCAAAACATTGGACAGCTGGTTCATTTCGAATACTGTAGCAAAAATTATTATTTTTCTTGTTATTATTGGAGTATATTAATGTTATATCAATTATTGGAGAATATTACAAAGGCTGTTGCGCATCCCAATCATAGACTTCATTTCTACAGAGCAAGCTTTGATGTTTTCATTTTGATTTTGTTGAAATCTTTTCTTCGAATATTTTAAATCGTGGAATTGAAAAAAAAAACAGAATGAAATACTGTATTGATGCATGATATTATATGATGAGATTTGTTGAGAAAGTTGGAAAAGAAGAGGGAGAAGAAGAAATTAAACAAAACTTTTTATCAAGAGCTACCAATGTGCATTTTTTCTAAATTAGGAAGCATATTATAATGTTAATAGAAACCGAAGCAATTGAATGACAAGGTTGATAGAGAGGTTAGTCTATGCACCCTGGCTGAATGGAGCATAGTATGGATTCTATGCTTTCTATGCTCTCATATCATTCTATCTATTCTTTCTATCATTAGATAGCTCTTTCTATCATTCTATGCTCCATAGAATGGAGCATAGCGTATTACGCCTATCAGCACAATTTAAAATAATAATTATTATTGAATGTATCGGGTTTTTTTATACTCCATTCCTATTCATGTAAATTTGCCGGTTCCTTGGATACTGCGTTGTATCAGTCTATTCATTTTTTAAGTAAGTTATGATTTCATCTATTTAAAAATCTGGAGATAAATAATGTTATCTATTAGTTCATTCAACTTGGAAAACCTTTCAATTCTTTAATTCATTATTCTATTCTCCTGTTTTAAATCTTTCTGCAAAAATCCAGGAAAGGATTTTTGGAGAAAATTTTTACCACGTAGCGTACTAAAGGTTGACAATATTCAATAAGCTCTGCACAGTATCCTGCATGTTTACAAGCAATGCAGTTAAGGTAGCTTCATCTGTTTTACATCTCTCTTTCTCCACGTTTTATCACACTTCTTCTATCCATTATCGTTTCCTCATACTCCTCCCCCTCCCCGACACCATTCCACCTACACGACCTGCCTATCTTGATCTCATCAGAAAGCTTTTTACGCTAATCGAATTTACGCGGATTCTGCTCTTCCTATCGATTTTCTCTTTCTCCTCCTTCTTCTTCTCGCCTATCAACTTACACAACCTCCTCCTCTTTCTCCTTCTTCTTGTACTTAACCTACATCTTCTTTTCCTCCTCCTTCTCGTTTTTCATCTTCTTATTCTTATTCATCTTCTACTTATACTCCACCTCATCAGCTAAATATTTCTTCGATTGTTTTTTAAATATCTTTATATTTTTCAAGACTCTTTCAAAACTGCGGTAACTTGTTATAGAGTTTCCTACCAATATAAATAGGTTTTTGTTTGAATAAGCTCTTATTGTGACTCGCCAAGTCATAATCTCCTCGGTTTCTTGTATTATAATCGTCAAGATTTTGGTTAATATCACTCTTTTTTACATTATATAAAGTAACTTCATACACTTATAGGCAGGGTACAGTTGAGATACCAAGTCTCTTGAACAACGGCCCACCTGAATTTCATCTAATCACTCTCTCCATACACTTAACAGTTTACTTTTGGATCTTAAACACCCTACAAGGTTTGTTTTGATTAATTACCCCATACTAAGATAGCATACCTAATATGTGAAAGTAAGAGCCCATGGTAAGCTGTAAAAAGTAGCTTTTGTCATTCAATCTAGCGAGCTGTCGCAGGATACGTACTCCAGATGAAATTGTATAACATCTTCTCAGTTTATGAAGCCCAGGTCAATCGTCTATCCCATGATACTCCTAGAAATGAAATGTTTGAATATATCGCAGCGTGCGCGCCGGGCGTATTACTCAACTATTTGAAAAGCTATCGTCTCAAAATTATATTTAAATGAAAATACATAAAAAATTGAGCCGCGGAAGCACAATTTCAAATATGAAACTCTTTTCGTAATATTAAATAAAAACGATTAAAAATGACATGGAGAAACTAACCTCTAATAGCAGATTCGTCAAAAAGTGTCAGAAAACTGCATTTAGAAAATCAATAATGAATTATCTGCAGCATGACACAATCTTCACATAAATTATGCTTTTTTTCATATTTAATCATGTACGTAATTAAAAAAAGACGTTCTTTTAAAACAATGTAAAGATGACATACACTTTGCAGTTCGCCTTGTACCGTACATATTTGCAATCATTAGATCGATCGGATTGACTAATCGATATCGACAGGGTCTCAACTATCGATACGGCTCTGTCGACACTATTGTACAAGGTCGATATGTACCAATAACGAAACTACTAGAAATTATATTATCGGCTTTCGACACGACTAACAAAAAGCAAGTAATCGTCGTCCTCATTGATTTTACTTGTAAATTGGTTAGGTTATAAGTAAAATGAACTAAGAAGTCGTATAAAAAGTTAGAAATCGGTAACTACAGTATTTTTATGGACATTAAACAAAATTTACAAATAATAAGTTATTTCAAGTACAAACTTGTATTTTTTCTATCTTGTAAAAATTTTGATTCTGAATGAAATTTTCAACAGCTCAGTATTGAAAAACACTCCGGTTTCATAAAATCGGATTTTATTGATTCAAAACAATAATTTTCCACATTTTGCTTATTATGTTGTTTAATTCATTGTGATCCTAATTTGACAAATGTGATGTATGATTTAAGATAGTTAACTTGACAAAAACCTTAGTTTATTACACCATAGTTCATAATTGAAAAATTTATGTACAAAACATTCATCCCTCCCTGGACACAAATAGTAATTATTACAATCGCCTTCTCTTTAGGATGTAGATTTTTTTACAGGATCTAGGTGAGTCAGATTAGGGGTAGTTGACCTAAGGTGAAAGAGTAGCTAGTTAGAGTTAGCTCAAGGCTATAATTGAGAAAAAATGATTTAGGAACTGATTGCATCAAATCTACTTTAATTTATTTTTTGTAATAAAACTGTATGTACCGGTATGTATTATATATTACCATAGCTGATTCACCTGTAGGTGATTCTTCACACCTCAATGCTATGTTTTAGTCCAAAGAGCATACTACACAAACGAGGAGTGAGGTAGTTTGTGATTGCTAGCACCTCTGAGCTACTTCCTGCGTCCAAGCCATCATTTAATAGAGACGTTTGGAAATCAACACAATTGATGTAGCCTTTTTTGTATCTGAGATGAATAAAATTTAATTCATCTCAAGCCACAATAAGGCTGTAAAACTGTAAGTGCACTTAGATAGGTAAGAAATTACACAAGTAATTAACAAAACCTGAACCTAAACTTACAAGCATATTTTAATGACAATATTTTTTGAATAATAATAAATATAATGTTGAATATAATTTTTGAGTCTAAGTTGTCATACTATACCAAATTTTAGATATTAGCCAAATCCAACTACTACCCACCTAACCAAAACAAAGGCAATCTAACCAAAACCAACCTAACCTAACCAAAGCTTTCCTAACCTAACCAAAACCAACAAAAGCTATCCAACCCAACCAAACACAAGCTAACCAAACCAAAGCTGACCTAACCTGAGCCAACCTAACCTTACCAAACCAAAGCTAGTTTGGATTTGGTTAGGTTGGGTTGGATTGGCTTTTGGTTAGGTCAGCTTTGGTTTGGTAAGGTTAGGTTAGCTTTGGTTAGGTTAGGTTGGTTTTGGTTAGGTTAGCATTGGTAAGGTTTGCTTTGGTTTGGAAAGGTTAGGTTGGCTTAACGTTTTCAAATTAATTGTCACACTACTAGCCATTTTTCAGCATAAGAACAAAAAACATGCAAGTTCAAATTTGAAAACTTAATAATGACAGTGACATAGAGTGGTTTGGTAAGATTAGGTTAGGTTAGCTTTGGTAAGGTAGTGGTTAGGTGGGTAGGAGTTGTGTTTGGTTGCATAGATATGTCAAATTTGTTATAATATCAAATTGAAAACTGACAGTCAAAAATTATGTTCAACATTACATTCATTATTCTTCAGATTTTTTTCACTACAAAATATAAGTTCCGATTCTTTCAATCATAATCCAAATCATAATAATATTCAACCCAACTACCCACACAGCACAAGAATATCCCTGGCATATCCTGAGAATGTCCCATAGGGATGACAGGAATATCCTGAGGAGATCCCATTGTGGGATATGAATATCCTCAGGATGTCCCTAGCACATGTGAATGTCCGCCAATATCCCTATCCTGGGGATATCCCTCTAGGATATTCTGGGGATATCCCTCTAGGATATTCTGGGGATATCTCTCTAGGATATTCTGGGGATATCTCTCTAGGATATTCTGGGGAAATCTCTCTAGGATATTCTGGGGATATCTGTCTAGGATATTCTGGAGATATCTCTCTAGGATATTCTGGGGAAATCACTCTAGGATATTCTGAGGATATCTCTCTAGGATATCCTGGGATATGCTAGGGTTGTCCTGAAGATATCATCTGGTCACACCTCCAGGATATACTAGTGATATCCCTTTAAGTATATTCTATCATATCCCAAGGATGACCTAAGAAAAACATGTGAGCACCCCATCAGGATATTCTAGCAATACACTTCTAGAATATCCAAGGGATATGGGACACGTTTCAAGAACTTTAATCGAAGTTTGAAGTTATTTAATATATATAGTGTTAATAAAGGTGATAGGAAATCCAAAAATGCAGCATATATGCAGGTGCAAGCCACAGATTAATGATTTATCTAGTGAAGTTGATTATAACTTTATAATAATGGCCGGTTTAGTTTGTCTTATTAAATTACTGAAATTATACAACATTTTATGTAGAAAATCAAATCAAGTGAATAAATGAAACTTTCATGTCTTGATTTACAAAAATAATTTATTGCAATAATTCGTTTCAAATCTTCCAGAAAAATTATTCATTTAATAAAATTTATAGAAAATTAAAATTTATTATTCCTTTAGAATAAAAAATATTTATTAATAAAAAATAATTGATCATCATCCGTAATGGGCGCTTCTGTTGCACCCGTCATCCCCAAATATCCTCGGTCGCAGGCCATTTGTTTTCTGGAAAAATAATAATAGATTGAAAAAACAATAATGTAACTGCCTATTAACATTGACACTTTAAAATTTGTAAACATATGTGAATAACAATCATAATAGTGCAGTGTTAACAAAGGTCTGTTTTAATTAATAGAAATCATATACAAATTTGAAAACAATAATATCTACCAAGCCAGTTCCAGAGACATGCGCATGCACACAACACTGTTGCTAATAAAAGTTATCTAAAAAATCTTCTAAACAAGTTGCTCAGAATCCGGATACTGCAATGAAGCATTGTTGTCATAAATGCTGGCATGTACAAATGCATTTATAAATGCTGCATGATTTACGTTTTGCAGAAATCTCATTACCATCACATTACAAAAAAAAAAAAAAACGATTACAAAAATTAATAGTTCTGATGTACTATATAATTATATATGAATGAATAATTCATATTGAATTAATGAGTATATATTGTCAGGTCACTATCAAAAATCTTTTAAAAATGCCAATAACAGCTGGTCATTGTTTTTAAGGAATCAAAGATCAACATGAGAAATTTGAGTTTAAAAAATGTTTACTGACAACAGTGTTTTGTGCATGCGCAGTCCTCTGGAACAGGTTTAATAAATATGACTTTATGCTGATATTATGCAGGTCTAATTTGTATTTACACAAACATAACTTTATGCTGATATTATCCAGGTCTAATTGAAAAACATTTAAAAACAATTATTTATGGAAATGAATATTTTTTATATTATATAAATACAATCAAAAAAGCTATTTTATTCAATATAAACAGCTGAGTACCCGGAACCAAACATATGTAAGCACTTGAACAATTCTCCACAAAACTACTTGTGTGCGCAGCTATGACCATGCTGATGTGTAGAAATTCCGTTAAACAACGATCGCCGCCACTCAAAAGGCACGCACCACTTTAAAGACAATTGAGCGTCCATGTGGTGTCTGGCCCAATGTGCCCTTTTGTTGCAACTTGCGAGGGCGAACCCCATTTTAAATTTAAAAGCCAGAAAACACAATTATTCATCAGCATGATGCAATGAACCAGATAAGTATAGTCTACTGATATAACTTTTAAGCCATATATTTACAGTTACATTTCCCACATTTGAAACTTTTGTCTGTGATGTTTTTCATGACGAAATACTTAATGAACAATCTAATATTAAAACTGACACTGTATTTCACTTTTAAATAATGTTTTACTCACATATATTGGAGATGCTTGAGAAATGCATTTCACTTCTGAAAAGAAGCTTCGTCAGCCTGCCGCCAGGGGTCATGCTTTGTTGAGGTTAGGATGAGCGGCCATTATGTATTTGAAAATTGCGTTTGATTTTAATTGTGTTTGGTCGTTGAGTAAGTTTGTTCTATCTTGTTTATGGTGTTTGAATATTTCATATTGTTCCAGTGTATTTAGTTTGTGGCTTTTTTGGAATGTGTGTAGGATTTCTAAGTCAGTTTGGATGTTATTGTGTGAGTGCCCAGTGTTGATTAAGTGATCTGCAAATGTTGAGTCAGAGTTGGAATGTAGTGCTTTGATGTGCTCTTTATATCTTATGTTGAATGATCTGCCTGTTTGTCCTATGTAGTACTTGGGGTGTTGCATTTGAGCTCCAAAACCTGCAAACCAATACAGATTTGTCACACTCACATAGCTCAACAAAAAATCACACAAAATAGCTTACATCTTCAAAAAATCCGGATTTAACACAGCATTCAGAACAACAAACAACCTGATACACCAGATCCAACAAAAACCAGCTCACCTAACAAACAGCACAATTCACAAATTCAACAAACCAGGCATATATAAGCTCAAATGCAACACATGCCCCAAGTACTACATAGGACAAACAGGCAGATCATTCAACACAAGATATAAAGAGCACATCAAAGCACTACATTCCAACTCTGACTCAACATTTGCAGATCACTCAATCAACACTGGGCACTCACACAATAACATCCAAACTGACTTAGAAATCCTACACACATTCCAAAAAAGCCACAAACTAAATACACTGGAACAATATGAAATATTCAAACACCATAAACAAGATAGAACAAACTTACTCAACGACCAAACACAATTAAAATCAAACGCAATTTTCAAATACATAATGGCCGCTCATCCTAACCTCAACAAAGCATGACCCCTGGCGGCAGGCTGACGAAGCTTCTTTTCAGAAGTGAAATGCATTCCTCAAGCATCTCCAATATATGTGAGTAAAACATTATTTAAAAGTGAAATACAGTGACAGTTTTAATATTAGTTTGAAACTTTCTTTATTGTTTATGTGATCGAATTTAGTGAATTCAAGAGCAGAGTGAGTTTGCAATTATGAAGTGATCCATACAGAGTGGGATTATAATATTTCAATATTTTGTCTGCACTTTCAAGGTGGATCAAAATCACTATAACATCAACTAGGGTACATATTTAAAGCATCAACTTACTTTGTTTCTCTATCCTTTCTCTCCTTAGCCTTTGATAGCCCTTTCTTTATGGTCATCTCCATCTCAGCGTTTGTTGCATTTTTAACTGTTACCCATACTGTGTCTAAAAGCCAAAATAAAAAAGAATAGTAAAAAATAAAATAAAAATGTTCTATTGAAACAATAGAATGTTATCAAAATTTAAAATTGGTAATGATGACTTATGAACAGAGTAAAAAATTTTATCACTCTCCACATGCATTCCAGTAATAATTTCAGTCATTTGAATGACACTAGTAGATACTCAGTGTTGAAAAAATATTTTTCCCTTTAGCGCCAAACCAGCTATTACTGCAAACTTCATTGCTTATTTAGATAAGGCTCAAAATCCAAATTTTTTATTCAGCCATTAAACATATAAATTTAATAGGTCATGTAAAAATCAATATCACAAAAATCAAGTTACAGGAGCATTTGCAACATTCAAAAATACCACAAGCATATAAAGCATAAAGTCGCAAGCATACAAAGCACAAAATCACACAAGCAATAATACAATCCCAATTTTACAATCATATAAAAGCACAAATCATATCATACAAAAGCATAATCATAAGTCATGCCCAATAGTAGAGGCGAAGTGATTGGCTGGATGTGAAGGGATTGGATATTGAGAGTAATTGGCAGAAGATTGTAGGCTACAATATTTGTTTCATGTTCATGCCACATAAGTTAGTGAACAATTTAATATCAAAACTGACACCGTATTTCAGATATATATTTTTCACTCACCTTTATACTAGAGATACTGGAGGGTTGCATTTCACTTCTAAAGAGAAGCTTTGTCAGCAGCCTGACGTCATGGAAAACATCACAGATTATTTAGTGAATTCTTTCACCTGCAAATAAATTAAAACTGGAAATTATGAAATTCAAATGTTACTTCATAAAAATGAGATTTTATCGTAAATAGGAGTGTCACATAGGCTAAAGCACCAAACCATATTGTTATTAATTGAAGTGGTTCTAATCTGTGAAAATTTGATACTGGGGAAGTGATATGGGAGCCGTGTGGCGTGGCTTGTATCTGTTCAGATAAGATAAGCACCTCAAGCCCCCCTCACTCTAAGTGCCTGCATGGAACTTATTATTATATAGGCCACTGCACTGCTAATTATTAATACTGGCTATGAGAAGACTTTTATAATAATGACCAGATTTTAGAAAGGCTTGAGGTGAATCAACCTAATTGGCAGAATTCAAAAGAGTTAGCCTACGCCAAACCCATGTTAGGTAAGTTACGGTAATTCAATAATAAATTAGAGTAGGAAAATAGTTACTCAGTATTTACCTATAAGCTATCATCATAGAAAGTTTTCGTAGGTTTCAATCAACTTCATAAATCACATAATAGGCTATTAGAAATTCCAACCTTACACATAGCCTAAATTGTATCTAGGCAAAAGTTCTACATTGCATTCCATGTCTAGCTAAAATTAAACAAAGTAGAGGACAGTAATGTTTGCACTTACCTAGAAATGTTTCGGTTGTAGTCTCGTTGACGATTGAACAACAAATTAGGCTACAAGTTTTCTTGATAAAAATCTATAATAAATAATAAACAAACCAAAAACAATCAGCAAGCAGCGATTTGACGCCAGAGTCAGAAAACGATTTTTCCACAAAATTAACGAACTCACTCAAGATGACAATATAACAAACGTAATTAATTCATTACTAACGAATTAATTTGCTTAGGCCTACTGTTACTGCACCTAATATATTCTCTTAAATAAAATAGTTTTATATTTACTCTGATTCATTTTTCTTCTGTATATTAAATAATATTAACTACATTGTATTTGTGATAATTACAATCACATCTAGCAGGATTATAAATTTCAAGTTTGGCAATACTGCTGATATGTTAATGGGATATGCTGAGAATATCCCTGGGATATGACCGTTGAAATGATGAATGATACGTTATAGATTTCCTACGCATGTCCCTAGGATATGACCGTCACATGACAAATTAATGCAACATTTAATGTTTGAATTCTTATTTGACCAATTTCCTTATTAACAAGGTGAAATTAAGATTGTATGGTCATTTTCTACATTACTGTAAACCTTAAACGTTCATGTTGAGATTTTTCTTTTTCAATATCCTGAGGATATCCTAAAGATATCCCAAAATGCCATGTCCCTGTGGGATATTTGGGGATCAGTGTGGGATATCCTGAGGATATTCTGTGCTATGTGGGTGCTTGCTAGCTATATAAAATACATAACATTTTGTGGTTGCTTGCAAGGTGAGGTTGTGTTTGATTAGATCATTGAAATAAAAACACCACTGATGAAAGCAAACAAATTGGTTCTATTCTATAAAATTATAAGTGAATTCATATACAAGAATTTCACAAAATATTGACACAAATATAAATTCTATAAACTACATTTATAAATACTGGTTACATTAATTGTATTTTTCAGTTCATGGTTCAAATTGTAAGAATAGGCATTATGCTGTTGCTTGGTGTGATACAATTTGAAAATGTTAATTGAGTAAGTAACAAGGAGTTTGACTTTTTGATAAATGTATGGAATAGGATTTTCAAATTTTAAATTATCTGATCCTTAGCAAGTGACCTGTTTACAAAATAATATTACGGAGGGATGAAAGACATGGATATATTCAAATGGTATTGCAGTAAAATGAGATCAGTGAGAAAACAGGATAATCTTCTTCTCATGTGAAAAATATTAGGCTGCTTACTGTTGTGGACAAAAATGGTTTATCTTATAATACATTATACAGTCAAAACTTGAAATAGCTAAAAACACATCAGTAGTTGCTGATTGGGGAAGTGCAGTGGTTGAAATCTAAAAAAAAAAAATTCACCAGAGAAAATATAACAGGGGCTGGGTTGTCAAAGGTGAAAAAGGCTGGCAGCATTGACAAAACTTCAGGTGAATCTCAAATCATCAGAAACATTAGTACTCATATCAAAAAAATGTTGGGATTGGCACAACAATAGTTTCAGATTTATGGAAAGCATACAATTTATTGTTTGAAGAAGGAATCGTTTTTGGTTGGATATTCTTCAAAATATCTATTCATGAAGTCATGTAAGATGAAATGCTCTGCAAAGTTCCACAAGGAAGCAGGATCTTGATGCAACACTGTCAAGGATGAAGAAATTGAATCCAATGATGAATCTGAAGATGTAGACCTTGAAGACATTGGTTTTCAAGAGATTTTCCACGGTTTCCACAGAGTTTTGTGGATTCTCTGAAACAGAAGATGAAGGACTACCCTAAACAAAATTTATTGAATTACAATATGTACATTTTTACCCCCAGCTCTTAAAGATGATTGTTAAAAAATGATGTGAATTACATTTTCATCCACATTACTACACAGGCTGCAAAGAAGAATACTTTACACATAAAAGCATGTAAAAAAAGACATATTATGCATGAACGACAAATTGATATACATGGTAGTGTATGTGTTTGATCAGCTGGTACCTAGTTTATTTGCTTTTACAATTTATATCAAAACTGACACTATTTCTATTAAAATATTATTTTCACTCACTTTTACTGGAGGTGCTGGATGGATGCATTTTACTTCTGAAGAGGCTGAAGAAACTTCTCTCCAGAAGTGAAATGCATCCCTCCAGCATAATATTCTAATATAAATAACTTGCAGTGTCAGTTTTGATATTAGATTGCACATTATAATATTTAATGAACTTAGTCAATACAGTGTTTTACTGTGAAAAAAATTAAAAATGAATTCTTAATATATTTACAAAAATTTATATGGTAAGATCCATAAAGATCTTATCTTCAAGATTAGACAGCACTTTGCTCAACATGCGGTGATAATGAAATTATTACAGTCTGTTACTTATATAGAAATATTCAGCAAATGTTTATTTATAAAACATTTCATTAAAAATGTATAATAACTAAATGAACAATTTTAAACATTTCTATATAACAAACAATAACTTAGATATATTATTATGGTAATTGTGCCGCAGATGTTAGCAAATAAAAATTACTTGAAACTTCACCAAATTGTAGTATTATGTCTCCTGATCACAATTATCAAGTTTATAAGTGTCGGTCTCAATTAAATAATTAATTATTCAATATTGAAAACCTACCTTTGGAACAGAGCCCCAAAATGACTATCTTCAGCAATTAACTTTAATTGAGTGTTTAGAATGCATGAATCTTTGCAACACAATAATTTGCATTTTAATTTATTAATTATTTACTCATGCAATTTATCTACTTAATAATAAAGACATTTTCAATTTTTTCCAAAATCTCATCACTTGATGCATCACACATAATTATACATAACCTAGCCACAGCCTGGGTTTTAGGCTTTTGGGCCACGACCTTTTAAATCTGCATGAACATTTCGCGCATGTGCAGAAGCGTAGTCTGCGTGAATGGAACGAAGTGGAATGGAACTGCATAACCAAACCTTTCCTAACCTGGCTAGATGTGACTGAACCACCTTTAAAATACCTTTAAATATTTAACTTTAAACCTTTTAAATATTTACAGAGGTGGTTCAGTCACATCTAGCCAGGTTAGGAAAGGTTTGGTTATGCAGTTCCATTCCAGTTTCCATTGATGTTCTGATGTAGATGGCACTCCATTGCTCTATCTGTTCGTCTATGATGTTATGCTTAAGGTACTATAAAGGCTTTTCAGAGCCGTATTTATGTTCAAAAGGTGAGTTTTTAATATTGAATAATTAATTATTTAATTGAGACCGACACTTAAAAACTTGATAATTGTGATCAGGAGACATAATACTACAATTTGGTGAAGGTTTCAAGTGATTTTTTATTTGCTAACATCTGCGGCACAACTACCATTATTATTACTATAAGCATTATCTTTCAAGTCAAATGTTTCCATTTTGAAAATAAAAATATGAATTAAGAAAAATACATACCTCATTTGTTTTTATAACATCTCAATGTCTTCCATGTTGAGATCTTCAGATTCATCTTCAGTTTCAATTTCTTCACTCTTCTCAGCATCATACAAGTGTCCTGCTTCCTTGCAAAATTCTGCAAAGCAATTCACTTTTCTTCGCTTGCATGACTTCACGAATAAATATTTCGACAGATAGCCTGGGAAAAAGGCCTTCTTGCGATGATAGCGCGGCAAAGACGACTTTACCGCACTCCATGTGGCCTCAATTTTGTTCGTATGCGCACCACTATCGGGATCAACAAAATGCATTTTGTGATTCACCTTCAAGTGCACGAATCCTTCTTCTTTCAAGCAATCGTATGCCCTCCAACAATCTGAAACTATTGTTGTCCCGGGCTCAACAAACTTTTTAATTATAGGAACTAATGTTTCTGATGTACGATTTGGCACTGCCTCCATGAATAACTCCCCTGTAGTTTCGTCAATGCCACCAAATACCCATTGTCCTTCGACGACACGGCCCCTGTTATATTTTCGGCGCCCAAACTTGCTCTCGTCTATTTGTACTTTTCTCCCCGGCCCACCTATTCTTTTCTTTCGCAGCACCAGAGCGTCATAAGTAACCTCACGGCAGAAGGAACCCCAATCGACTACAGTGTTTTTAGCTAATTCTAGTTCATTCTGTATTATTTCAGATGATGCATTCTTACACCACAACAATACGAACCCTAATATTTTCCACATAGGAAGGCTCGAATTCGCAAAAAATGTGCCCTTTCTTATTGACTGGGAATAATTACACGATTTCCTTTTTTGTTTTCGCTCACTTCTCACGTTACTGCAGCGCCACTTGAACTTGTCCAATTGTCTTTCATCCCTCCGTAATTTCATTTTAATTTCAGGTCGCCCACATGCTGGACACGATAAAGTTTTTTTTTAAATTCCCCATTCCATACATTTATCAATAAGCTCCTTGTTACTTAAATCACCTAGCATTTTCAAATTAACTTTCACACAAGCCATTTTTCCACGTAAGAACGCAAACATGCAAGTTCAAATTTGAAAACTTGATAATGACAGTGATGTAGAATGACCAATCTATCAAAAATGTTGGTTGGTAGTAGCATAAATAAGAAAAATATTAGAATTTTTCTGTAATATCGAATTTTAATCAACTAATATATTTATCTATATCTATCATCTAATTTTTTAATATTATTAAGCTAATTTTTCACAATAATAATAATAATAATATTATCATAGATGACAAGAGCTGCAAGTCAAATATCAAGAAATATTCGATAAGCCCGTGATCGATACTCGAAGATAAAGAGGATCTGACAAGCTATCGAGGAGTCAAAATAATCGATCTGCAATATTGTGATTAGTCGAGTGATATTAATAATCAGACTAAAACGTCCAATAAACTACGTAATCATGCATATTTTGAAATGATTTTAATTGAAAAATACATTGAGTGTCAACTAAATCAATACTATTACGCATTAATCAAGAATATAATACATTGTTAGAGGGCTAGAATATTGTCTACTGACACTTTATTGACGGATTTGCAATTAGAGGTTAGTTTCTCCATGTCATTTTTAAACGTTTTTATTTAATATTCAGAAAAGTGTTTCACGTTTGAAATTGTGCTTCCGCGGCTCAATTTTTTCTGTATTTTCATTTAAATATAGTTTTGAGACGATAGCGTTTCAAATAGTTGAGTAATACGCCCGGCGCGCACGCTGCGATTTTTCTAAATGTTTTCTTTTTGATCTAGTTGGTTATCGTTTACAAACACGTTTAAATATCCCTGACTCCATTTGAGTTATGTTTGTTTTAAGGCAGTGGCATTTTTTACAATTTATCGTTAATTTAAACTGATCCAAAAATTGGACAATGGACTGCACACCTTTATGGGCATTTATTGCTTTATTATCTAGAACGGAGTTGCTGAAAATAAGTGATGCATCGTCTATAAATAAGAGGACTCTACCACTAATTAACTAATTAATTCTTCAAGTAAACCGCTTACATAATTATAAGAAGAAATCAATGGACCTAGTATTGAGCCCAAAGACTCTCGAGCTTGAACCACCAATTTTTCAGATTTATTCTTTTCTATACTATTCCCAACTACAGTTGTTAATTCTACAAATTTTTTTCTCCCAATAAAGGATGATTCAAACCATTTCTGTTCAACCTCATTTACGCCTACATTTTGCATATTTCCAATAGAGTTGTATGATTTACACAATCAAATTCCTTCGATAGATCCAAGAAGATCGCAGTAGCTCTTTCACCTGAATCTATTATATCTACCAGTCTTTCAACTAGAGGAACTATGGCTGTCTTTGTTGGTAGAAGAGGAAAAAAGTCGTTGAAAGACAGAACTATTGATAAATGAAGATAAGAGCAAGATGAGGTGATGGAAGAGTTGAGATAGACGAAAGTGGGCCAAGATCAGAGAAGGAAGAGGAAAGAAAACGTCATGAAAGCAGCTTAGTCAAATCAAGTCCTAATCTCTTCATCCTAAAGCCGACTTCATCTCAAAACTTATCCCAGCGCATCGGCACAAAAACTTGACTCCGAACTTATCTCTGTCACTTAACTTCGCCGTTCAGCATGTTTTTGCTAAGATATCAAAGGAATAATAACCAGAAGACTTTAACTCCCATCTGAATGCTTGAAGGATGTTTTGTTTTCATCATGACTGCTGGGCTAGAAACTTTCTTCGCATTTCCGTCAACTGAACTGTCTGTCAGGCTCACTATTACTATATACATAACTGTATATCTGTGTGTGGGAGGTATGTGTATATCTATATTTATAAGGAATCCATCAGCAGAGTTGTATAGTGTGGCTCAACTGTAATTTGCCAACGCTAATGCGGCCTGAGATTCGGGTTGCCTCTTCAACGGCTAAAAGTCTTAGAGAATCTTGAGATAGATGGAAATGTATTTGGATGGAGCTCAGTTATGGTTTCAAGATGATTCTGATCATTTAATCTCTGATATTACGCCTCGAAATACTGAAATCTATTACAATATTGAACCTTAGCAAAAAAATCGCCACTACATACTAGTACAAAAATTAAGACCTGTAGAATTCAGTCCTTTATACCTAGTAGACGTTTTGGGCTCCACCTAAACATTTTTTCATCATGACCGATATTTTCAAATTATAGGTAACAGCTTCCTTAATTATCCCCCAAAAGTTTTCATGAATCTCACCATGGCCGATAATTTAAGTAAAATTCGACATCTCTCTATTTAACGTAGAATATTTAATTTGGGAAAATTATAAAAGCGAAAGGCATCTGAAGTGAAATGGCCTAATGCTAAATTCATAATTTTAATACGTTCCCTTTCAAAATATATCTGCACTGAGAAATTAATAACTTTCAAGAATCTCAAAGACATTTTTCACCCCAACTCATGATTGAATCCAAGGTCATTGAATCGTCATTCTCTTTTAATAACCTCGATTGAAACTATGTAACTTTATTCCTACGACTCAATAATATCAACTAGATTATTTAAAATGCCTATATAAACACAAGTATTGTAATATTATTATTCTTATTCTTTATTCAAATTTAGTTCACCTGATTGGTCAAAACGGGATATTGCAGGCTTGTTTCACACATAACGGCTTCGGGTAACTGATGTCATTTACCCGGCATCATATGATTCCAAAAATCGTGTAGGTGTGAAGCGCTCCATAAGATGCAATGATTAGCCTGGTAATGGTTAACTACACCGACTATATTTGACTGGCATTTATGTGTGAAACTGGCCTATTCGAACAAAATTGAAATGAAGACAACGATCAATGCTTTTTTTGTTTAATATTGGGCTAAGTATTGGTCCGATTCTTGCGAAAGTTAAATGGGACCACAGATGAATGCTGCTCTTTCATTTTAAAAAAGTATTCGAAAACAGTTCAATAGTGTTCAAATAATAATTGATGTACAAGCATTAAAAAAGAAAACAGGTAGAATTGAGAATCACCTCCTGTTTGGAAGTCGGTTGAAAAGGTTAAAAAGATGGAAAAAAGTTGTTCTCTGATCATGAATTTTGCAGTTGGGTCATTAGAGATGTTTGGAACTTACCTCTCAAAATTTGCCAGCAATAAAGAGCAACATGAGTAGGCCTAAACAAGAGCTGAATTTCTTCTATGCACCAAGGTCCACAGTATTATTCTTATCGTAATACGGTATAACACTCTGCTACCTCGCTTTTAATTAATGAAAAAACTTTTGCACACCTCAAAAAAGTGGGAAAGTGGAAAAGTAGCAAAGCACGTTGAAGGCATTTTTTGTGGGAGGGGGAAGAGGCAGTTATCCCCAAAAAACTTCAAAACCAAACTCAGTGACGTCATGTTGAACAAGCTGACTAGTCTTGTTTCTCTCTACTGTTAGTCTTCTTCTCTAACAATTTCCACCATTCGCATTCTTTTTCCTACGTTTCTATCCTCACCTTCCTTCTCTTCTTTTCCTTCTCACTCCAATTCTTCTTGTTCTTTTCCTTCTTCTCTTTTTTCTCCTCATCACCCTCTCTTTCCTCCTACCCTCCTCCTCCTCATACTATTCCTTCTCCTCCTCATCCTCGTATTTCTCCTCCTCGAGCTTCTCCTTCACCTTCTCATACACCTCCATCTCTTCCTCCCTCCTTCTAACTCTCCCTTCCTCCTCCTTCCTCCTTTTTCCCCCTCTTCCTCCTCCTTCCTCGTTCCTCCTCATCCTCCTCCTCCTCCTCCTTCTCTTCCTCCTCCTCCTCCTTCTCTTCCTCCTCCTCCTCCCCCTCCTCCCACTCCTCCTCCTCCTCCTCCTTCTCACATTCCCCCCCACTCACATTCTTTCTTACGTTTTTTTTTCGTTTCTTCTTTCACCTTCCTCCTCTTCCCCTTCCAACACAAATTCTTTTCGTTTTTTTCTCATTCTGTTTTTTCCTCTCCTTTTCCTCCTCAATCACTTTCTCCTTCACCTTCCCCTCCTTCACCTTCTCCTCCTTCACCTTCCCCTCCTTCACATCCTCCTTCCTTCTCCTTCCTTCACCTTCTCCTTCCTCCTCCTTCCTCCTCATCCCTCCTTCTCCCTCTTTCTCCATTTCTTTGCCAATTTATTGCATATTTCTCTTTTTTCTATTTTTTCTTCCTCTCTTCATGGTTATTTCTATTTATTTGTTTTTTATTTTCATATTCATCCCTTTTCATTTTTTGTCCCTTTTTGCGCCCTTCTCCCTCTCACTTCTTGTTTTCTCCTCTCAAATTCACTCAATCACTCTTTCTTTTTTTCTATTCTTCCTCACTCTCTCAGTTTGTATCTTTTTCTGAACACTCTCTCCTATTCCTCTGTTACTCCTTTAAAAGAGAATTTTAATTTTCTCTTTCTATTCTGTCTTGTTTTCATACTCATCTCTTCGTCTCCTTTTCCTCTTTTTCCGTTATGTTCCTCCACACTCATCGCTTCGTGCAGTTTACCTACTTTGTTCCAATTTTTATATTCCGTATCTTACTTTGTTCCCTCTTTTTATTCCATTTCTTCTCTCCCTCTCTCCATTTTCCCTGTCTTAGGCTTTCCATCATTTTCTTTTTCTATTTTCCTCCTCTTCCTTTTTTGTTCACTCTTTCTTTCTTCTCTCTCTGTTTCTTTCTCTCTATCTTTCACTGTTTCTCTCTCTCTTCCACTGTTTTTCTCTCTTTCTTCCACTGTTCCTCTCTCTCTCTCTCCATACTCTCTCATTCACTCTCTCTCTCTCTCACTCACTCTCTGGTCCACTCTCTCTTGGAACTTTTAAAAGTTCAGTAATCCGCCATGATTTGAGAGCTCATTGCTTGCACCGCTCCAGTGTTATATTCATAATCAGGCAGGCACTGATTCTGCAGTTGAAAGAGATTGATTGTAAAAACTTTCCATCCGAGTAAAAATCAGTAATTTATTCGTTGTTCGTTCTGTGATTGACATCATTAAACTTCCTTCACTTTCACTTAATTTTCATCTAGATTCTCCAAAACTGAAAAGGAACAAAACTAATGTGAACTCTTCTTTCTACCTCTTACTTCATTATTTATCAATTTATGCATACATTCATTCAGTTGAAAGCAAAAAGAAAACGAAAGGATGATGAATAATTTTATTCACGGAAAATGATGATGGAAATAATTGTACTTCTACATCAGCTCTGGTACAAAACAGTGAACTGCAGTATTTTAGAATCAAAAGTTTTGAACGAATTCAAATATTCTATTAGACGAAACTTTTTGAACTGTTTATTTTTTTCAAGTGAAATTTTATACCAATTTTCTTCACCTAGAAATAATTCTATGTAAGAATTTATTCATACTTGAACTGCTACAAACATTGGTCGATTCAATGCTATCTAACATATTGGAATAATATAATATACCAATATATCCATGCTTTTATGCAATTGAAATTTCTTAAAGAAAATAATTTTGAGTTGAAAAACATTTTGTTGATTCACGTTCGACTGTATTGAATATAATCTAGATGGATAAATGCAAAAAAAGTTCAATATTGTCCTGAAAATGAGAGGATTCCATCTTATTTTTTTTTTTGAGGATGAAGCCCACATAGGTCTGAGACCTGTGCGTGGGTAATGAGTTGGATGATGGTGATTGATGAGTTGGACATACAGTTTTAGGTAGGATCCGAACCACCGGAAAGTGATTTTACAGCAGAGAACAGTTTCTTTTTTGCTGGTCAATCTAATCGGTCACCGTTACAAACAGGACCTACGAGAACGCAGCTTATCTTTCAGATTGAACAGATACCTGCTACGGCTCGCGGCTATCACTTCCCTGTGAATGGATAAAAAGGGGAAAATATAATGAGAAAAATTTTTTTTCTTTGCAGTGGCGAATGTGATAATGTGGAAGATATCCATAACGAATAATGAGACTTGAAGCTGTCACAGCCACATTTATTGAAAATAGAGAGATAATAGTTTTGGTTGTAACACTATTATCAATCTCAAACAAACAGAAAGAGTTTGCTTGAGATTGATAATGGTGCAACAACCGAAACTACTATCTCACAATTTTCAATTAATGTGGTTGTGACAACTTCATGTCTTACTATCCATGATCTGATACAATTAATGTGTCAGCAACAGGCTTTCTAGTCAAAAATCGCACCATCTGAATATTTCAAGTAGAAACCCGTTTTTTTTAGAATGGTTAAACTAGTATCTCACTGTTTTCAATAAATGTGGTTGTGACAACTTCAAGTCTTATTATTCATCAGAGATATATTTCATATATTCAATAGATATTGAATACATGATCAAACCATTTTATATTATTGTAAAATTGAGGAATATGAAAAAGTTGATTAGATGTATTATAAAGTGGAGGTTGTGTAGTGGGTAATTTATGGTTGAATGTATCGAACCAGAATCCAATTAACAAGCTCAGTCCACTACTAAGATAATCAAAAAAAATATGACAATAAAAGAAAGGAATTATAGAATAATCAATGGTTAGTGGCTAAGAGGAAAAGAAGTCAACAAAAGTAAGAAAGTGAGTGAAAAACGTAACGATAAAGAAAACATTAGGGTTGAAAAGAAAGAGTGGATTTTCCACGATTTAAAGAAATAATACGGTTAGTGGAAAAATGTCCATGAGAACAGCTTTTAAGTGCGTTGTAAATAAGTGGATCTTTCTTCACAGAATTGTTTCACAATAGTAACGATCCCAGGGTTACTGCCACTTGCTATCAAGCACTTCTTTTAATTTTTTCCCGGAGAGCTGGAACAGAAGTCACAAGCTACAGAGCGAGCAAGTTTTTCTTTTTATTAATTAGAGAAAAGAGAACATTGTTGAAAATAATGAGAGGTTGAGTTGGAAATATAGGAATGAGATGGTTCTTTTGTTGGAGGAGTCGTCTCGAGGTTTGAAACTTTCTGCTGATAGAAGAAATTTTATTTATACCACCCGAGAAAGTTGGAATTTTGGTCAAGATGGTTTTTATTCCTCTTTTATTCTTCCTCCCCACTCCTACCAACACTTAGTCACTTACCTGGTCCTCCAGAACATCACCACCTCTGTGTAAGCCCATTAAGTCCGCAGCTTTTCAAGGATTCAGCGCATTTTCTTTATATTGAACCATTTTTTCTCTTTTTCCGCCCCCAAGCCACCACGGGGGATAACTAAACAAAAGCCTGGCCGGAGAATGCTGCTTCACCAGAACAATACGTTCTGCTGAGATGGTCTGACACGTTCAAGCGTAATTATTCAAATTGATCCGACAACGCTGGATTGTTAGAAAGTTATTGTGCCTCTTGTGGCAATTCAGATTATTTTCTAAAGTCTTCTGTGATGTAGGTTGTCAGATTTAAAGGGGTGGTGGGTTAAATTGGGCTAAAGTGTCCTCACTTGGAATCTTAAGCTAGCAATCTAGATTGCGCTTACAGATTCAGATTCAGATGACTTTATTTGTGTAAATTTACAATAATAATAAGCGTATGGCTTTTAATGGTGGGGAGACCCTTACGGGTAGTTCCACCTCGCCGTTTGTGCCATGTTACGGGGAACATGGTGGACCTACTATTTTAGGTGGGTTCCGAACTACCGGGAAAGTGATAAAGCTTGTAACATCAAGTCATTGAAGTACGGTCACCCATCCAAGCGCAGTCTTGAGCGGTCGTGACTGAACATCACGATCACTTGAACACCACGCTCACCGCACGACCAACCACCACCCTTTATAATTTAAAAGGAGGAGTAAAAGGAGGAGGAAGATTATAAGGATGAGTATGAGATGGATGAGGTGGTGGAGTAGGGGGTGGGAGAGTTGAAGGAGGAAGGGGAGGAAGAGGACAAAGAAGACGAAGAGGAGGAAGAGGAGATTCAGATTCAGATGACTTTATTTGTGTAAATTTACAATGTATATGAATGATAAAAGTATTATTTATATTAGCAACTCTCAGATCCCCAAGTTAAAGTGAAGTACAGTTGTTTTTGAAAAGTAAACATTATGGTTGAATAGTTTAAGTAGAAAAAATTATAAATACAACCAATATATATATTTAAGTTATAGTACAGCAGAAATTATGGATGTGATTGTTTAAAAAATAAAAAACATAACAAAAATAGAGCTTGTATCTGGCAGATGAATTACACAGAGGCGAAGTCTTGGCCATTGAGGCCATTCTTACACTTAACTTTTGAGGCTAACCTTTACACTTAACAGATGAAGGCTTTCAAAAAAATAATAATTTAACCTTTTATAAATTGGTTGAAATCAATGATTTTCAGCATATTAACCTCAATGTTTTGGACAATATAACATATTCAAAATTTGTGAAGAGAGCAGTTTTGGACTCCGAGTCCCACACATTCATTGTAAATTTGTCATAATAAATGAATAGATAAATAGAGAAATAATAGTTATTATAAACTTAAAAAACACTTTTGAATGGAAATTGACTCACGTTATGGCGTGACGGCCGTTTCGCTCTGTTGTCTAGAGCATCATCAGACGACCCACAGTACACAGAGTGCACAGAGTGGGTCGTCTGATGATGCCTATAGTGGAAATCATAATAATTATTCATATATATTTTTTTTTCTGAGGATGAAGTGGGCAACAAAAAATGATCTGAAGGAAATACTAGTGACGTATTTACATAAAATGGCGAAGTCTGGAAAAAATCCGTCTATTCTTAACTTAACAAGTTGAGGATGTAGACTCCAGGCTTTATATAGTACAATTTTTTTTTTTGAGGATGAAGCATAGGTATGAAACCTGTGCGTGGGTAATGAGTTGGATGATGGTGATTGGTGAGTTGGACCTACAGTTTTAGGTGGGTTCCGAACCACCGGGAAATGATTCACAGCAGAGAACAGTTCCTTTTTTGTTGGCCAATCTAATCGGTCACCGTTACAAACAGGACCTACGAGAACGCAGCTTATCTCTATCTGATTGAACAGATACCTGCTACGCCTCGCGGCTATTACTTCCCTCAAAATTCTACCCTCAAAATCGATAGCGATCGCACTTGGACTATGAGAAAGCTATAAATATGATACCGTGTGTAAGTTAAGAGTTCGTCAGCCGGGAAAACCACTATTATATCCGCTATAAAGTTAATCACTATACTATTGCACTATGAAAACGTTCTATGGAAAGGAGTGTTCTCGTTTAAACCGGTCTTCAGAGTTACAGAAAAATGCTGACGTTCGCAGTCTTCACGCTCTAACTTATAATGTAACTGGAAAGTATAATACCGACTTCATTCAATAACCGGCCACCCGGAGCAACTTCGATCCCTCCTACTTTGAAACACCGTTACCGTTCTAGGCAGACATAATTTCAGTTTCGATTCCCAAGCTGCAGCAGGAAGCGAAAGAGTTGCTCAAGTCCCCTGGCAAGTCTCTAATCAGTTTACACCATACGTGTATATACAGGCTAAAGCAAGCAAGCTATCTGCTAACTAAGTTTCACTTCCTTACATATTGAACCACTACCCGGTAACTGGGGCACCGAGTCTGATGGGAATGGAATTACCAATGCTGACTCAATTACATGCACGAGTTATGTGTCAATTGGAGCACTTTTTCTGTTGAAAATGTTTTTTTCTGTATCTAGGACTCGTATAGAACATTAAATAGTACTAGATGCGTTTTTCATTGAAAGCATTCGCTGATCAGAGCACTTAAGATTACAAAAAAGCTCTTCCATCTAAGACTAGATATAAAGGAGAGGTTATTTGATGTGGATGCTGCATTCAATTTATCAATTCCACTTTATCTCGAAAAGTTGAATTGAGAAGTGCAAAGTAATGTTATACCCATAGGAGCGGCATTCCCTTCTAATGGAGGTACTTTTTTACAAAAAGGTACTTTTTTCATGGAGGTACTTCTTTAAATAAAGGTGCTATTTTACATGGAGGTACTTTTTACATTAAGGTACTTTTTTACATTAAGGTACTTTTTCATGTAGGTACTTTTTTACCTAAAGGTAATATTTAACATGAAAGTACTTTTTCATGGAGGTACTTCTTTACCTAAAGTTACTATTTTACATGGAGCTACTGTTTTCATGGAGGTACTTCTTTACCTAAAGGTACTATTTTACATGGAGGTACTTTTATCATGGAGGTACTTCTTTACATAAAGGTACTATTTTATATTGAGGTACGTTTTTACATTAAGTTACATTTTTCATGAAGGTACTTTTTTTACATGGAGGTACTTTATACATGAAGTTACTACAAATCAAACTGAGTTTGAATTTGATCTCAAACCCTCAACCAATCTTCAATATTAGTTACTATTGTTGAATCAAATATTGATAATATCATTATCAATTAATGATTGATTATTGATCAACTATTCTAGATTATTTTAGTTTGAGTGAGTTAACCAAGTAATTGGTGAAAGATTATTAAAGATTATTTAGTATTAGATAAAATAGTGAATACAATGGTTGTATTTAGCCATCAAGCCATGTTGTATTTAGCCATCAAGCCATCAAGCCATCAAGCCATCAAGCCGTGTTGTGTGATGTTTAGGACACAAGTGGAGCAAGATGTTTAGATTTAGAACACTTGCTTTGATTGTGCCCAAACTTAAATCTCACTTGTGGCTTGAGAGCGGTGGTTTTTTCAATCATTGCAAGCATAAACCACTATATCTTTATTTTGTTCAATTTGTTTTTTTTTTTTTAATTTCTTGCATTTAATTTGAATGATAAGTTGGATCGGTTCCATGGGAAAATTAGCGAATAGAACATGTTGCAAGTTCACAGTTCTAGAAGTGTAATTATTTACAATTATTTATTTATAATTATTTAAATGTACTTCTCATCTCCATTTATCTCATAATCTTTAACTAGTGATTGGAAAGTAATACTATAATCATGGTGGTATGAGGAAGTAATGGGAGCATGAAGTCTGAAAAAAAATGCTGAAGGTTAGCTAAACAAGATGGCGTCAGTGATATCAGTGATTCTGACGCCATTTTACACGGAGGTACTTTTAATTCAGTTATGATGTTCGGTCTTATATTTTTGTATTTATGTTCGTATTAAGAATATTCATGTTTATTGTTATGCCTGATTTAATTATTTGTTAAATATATTAGGCTGAGAAGGGTTGTGTTTAATTTCTTATTGTGCAGTTATTTTATCATCAAAATCACTCTCAACCTACCAAAACCAATTTCTTGTAATATGGGAGAGTGTTATATTATTGATATTTATTAGTGCTTTAGTGTTTTTTCCAGGTGCATTGAACTGATTAGAATTAAGCTGACAAATTTTTAAATATGGACTCAAGTGAACTTTGGATTTCTATGTTGTCGTAATTGTGAGAGAGTTCATTTTTTAAAGAAATGGCTGTCTCACAATTACCTATTTTTGTGTATTGCTAACTTGCATCTAAGTAGTCGAAGTTATTGCAGGTTTCAAGCATTTCTACAGTACTGAATTTTCATTTATGATGAAATTACAATTGTATTTGGAATGCTTGAAACGTGCAATGACCTCCCTTGAAATGTTGGTGACTCTGCTGAAATTATGCTCGGTGCTCCACACGTGGTGAGGCAGGTTGGTCACCTGGAGGGGGACATAATTGAAGTGGAAAAGCGAGAGTTCAAATCGAGACGTGGCCGCGAGAAGAGCAGGAAAAATTGTGAAGGAGCCTCGGGCCTTCTAAGTGTGGCTGCGGCCCATTTAGGACGGGACGAACGGTCAAGTCAGTGAATTTCGTTATGACTTTATTCGGTGAAAATTTTGAGAGTATTGAGTCAAAATCGCGGGTTTAATTTAAATTCAATTCGAAAGTTTGTTGTGTGTGATGTTATGACGGGCGTTCGAAATGAAATTGTAAAACATTGATGGATCAAGAAACACTGGTAAGAGCCTAAACTTTAGTATAAAGCTCAAATTGAGACCCTATTGATTGACCAGGCCCTCAGTTGATTAAATTACATGTTGGCAAAAGATGTTAGTTAGCAAAATCTTGTGAGAAATTAAAGAAGTAGTTTAAATGAAATTCTTTAACTGAACATGAACATTTTCTTAATTCTTTATGTTGAAAATAATTTTAGGATTTGTAATAAATATGGGTTAAATAGCACCAACTCTTTTATTTCCAAAGAAATCAGTTCCTTGCTCTAGTTGATTCAGTTGCTAAACCAGGTGTTAGACACGAAATATATGAAATGATCTTTGTATTTGAGTAAAGGAACCTAAAGCTCCCAACCATAGATTTGGAATTATTGAAAGCGTATACAGCATAGTGAAGAGATGAAATTTCCGGTTACAAAAATGGTGTCAAATGTGTGGGTGAAGGAAGGTACTTCATTGTTACATAAAGAGTGTTCAGGTATGTAGAGGTAGAAAATTTCCGGTTACATGAGTGGTGTCAGGTAAGAGTAAGGGTAAGGTCAGTCGGCCGGTTACGTTCTTATGTTGAATACTACTCCTATATAATACTTTTCCATAGATATATTCTTCATTATTATTACTTTTCCTATTGAATAAGTTATAAGAGCATTAATACTTCTAAATACTAAGTGACAAGAACAGTAAGAGTCAAAATAATAAGACTATTAGACTTGGGATGCTTGTAAACTCTACAGCTTGTTTATTTCACGATGATGACTTTCATGGAGTGTTAAATGCTCCACTGTGCAAGCATCCTAAGTTCTATTTAGTAAAGGAAGTAGGGAAAGCCGCCCTGTCATTCAAGCTTGAGAGATATTAGTTATTTCAATGATAATCATTGACGAGTTTAATGACTTTTCCACATACAACCTCCACGATTTCCCCATTAATTTTCCATTGAACAAGAAAACTCAAGTGCGAATTTGCTGGTGAAAAGGTGGCAGCCTCACTACAAAGCCTATTGTCTGAGTGAAATTAGACGCCTCATTCTCTAGTACTCACCAACTACAGTTAGGTTGATAAATGGAATTAATTTCGAAATAAATTTCCGGAATACAACAATCCGACAACAGAGAAATCCTGAGTTTAATTAGTGGTGTGTTGCGTGGAGAGAAAGAGGAAAAGCGTAAGAGAGTGAGAGGGTATGGTAGTGACAGAGAGAGGGCGAATGAGTGAGAGAGGAAGAAAATGAGGGAGTTATAGAGCGAGAAATAGTGGTAGAGTGAGAAAGACTGGCAGTGTGGCAGAGAATAGGTGAATGAGTGAGAGAAAGATAGAATAACTGTGAGAATAATTGAGTGTGAGTCAGTAGGGATGCGTGAGAAAGAGAACGAGTTAGAGAGATAATGGGAGATAATAAGAGAGTAGTAAAGAGAGAATCAGAAACGATGAGAGTGCGAGAGAGGGAACTGACAGCACTAGCGCTATCTCACAGCTAATCAGGAAATTAGCTAGCAAACGGTATTCCAAATTAGCCAGTTGAGATTCACGTTCACATCTTTTGTGTAATTGCAAAACATTCATCAACTTTAAAGCAAATATTTTGGAAATGTCGCAAATGAAATATGAGTTTACTGCTACAGAAATATATTACGGCTTACTTCAGTAGTTGGTAGAGGATGATTTCCTGTTTAATTTGTTTGTGAATCTGTGTTGTATTGTCGGTAGTGAACGTGTGAATATCAAAAAGAGAGGAAAAAAGGGGACTAGAAAGGAAGTGGGAAGAGAGAAACTAGAAAGGTGGTGGGAAAGAAGAAAAAAGATAGAGGACTACAAAGATAGTAGGGAAGATGGAGGAAGATAGAGGAAAACAAAGGTAGTGGGAAAGAGGTAGGAAGAGAGATTATTAGAAAGGTAGTGGGAAGAGGAAAGAGAGAGAGGACTAGTAAGGTAGAAATGGGAGGAGGAGTGAGAACTGGGAAGAGGAAGTGAGAGTATGATAGAGTAATGGAGAACTTGAGGAGGAAATAAGGTGGATGAAATTGAAAAATGTTTTATCTTACTGACAGCAACATTCACCACCCAACATCCACCTTAGATTCCAAGGGGAGAGAGATTAAGGAAGAAAATAAATGAAATGAAATGGAAAATTCTTCATCAGTTGGAGAGAATTTATGAAGTATTGAGTTGGATGATGATTCCAGGAGAGTTTTGAGACTTGTAGAGAGTTTTGAGACTTGTACATGAGTGGATGATGAGAAGCATCTATTGCTGATTAAGATTCGAACTGAAGACTGCAGAAACTGAAGCTAGTCAGAGTCCTATCTAATCATAGACAAGCGTTCCAACCAAAACCTTCTATAGAAAGCATTCTTCCATAAAAAGATGGTAAGTAAATACAAATTTAAACACAAGACTGTGGGCGAAAAAACAGTCAGTCTTTTCAAAACAAAGACAAGCGCTCCAACCAACTGTGTCACTACAACAATTATTATTCCACTTGCAAATAACCGCCGCTCTCATTGTCAATGCAATATCATTTACAATTTCAAAATGTACAATCCCACTGTTGAACAATATTATCATTGCAAGTGATGAATGTGAATGACTTACCCATTCCGATCGTGAATGAATGCATGAACGATGCGTGGAGAGGGCACTGAGCAATGAAATGAAAGTTTCGGAAATTTCCGATACATTTACTCTACAGACACCGGAACCAATAAATAACGGGCGCCTAATAACGTGTGGAAGAGTGTGGATGCACGTTAGAGCATGGTGGAGCATGTTGAGGGATTGTGGTGCATGGTGGAGCATGGTAGGGCAGGCATGAGCAGGCTGGAGCATGCAGAAAGGGGTGGGAGTGTTTGGGCGCCATTTTGTATGGACACACACATATACACTTCCCCAGCAAAGGTCGCAACTAACTTTGGCGGCGGTCATCTAGTCGTATTTCATGCTAAACGACGTTTCCTTCCTTTGGCACACCCTGTGTACTCGCTCCCGATCTGCTCTAGTCGCTCTAATACGCCCGTAATACATTTGTGCAGCTGACTCTAATTCGTAGTGCCGGCTTTGTTGAGAATATTTCGCTTAGAATTAACCGTTACCTCTACCCCCTCCCCTTATCCCTCAACAATACCCACATCTGACACCAAAGTCCAATTCAGAAACCACATGCACACTCACAACTGCGCTACATGGTGAATTGCGATACTCTCATGAAATTTATGATGCTGATTCCTGCACTGGGAGATGCCTTTTCATTGGAGGCAGGCTTTGTTCTATAAGCTGAGTGTGTGGTATGGATGCGAGGTGGATGTGTGAAGGCTGCATGGAACATTATTTCATGTTAAAAGTGTCTTTGGACACTTGTGAATTGGGGAAAAACTCATGAAGGCTAACAGAAGCATTATTTTATGTTAAAAGTGTCTTTTGACATTTGTGAATTGCAGCAAGACTCATGAAGGCTTCCAGAATCATTATTTCATGTAAAAAGCATTTTGTGACACTCCTGTGAATTGGAAAGAACGCGTCTTTCATTGTCTCATTGTAGGAAATAATGAATGAACATGAATCCATTTAAATATTTCATAAAAAAAGGTACTGAATAAAATATTACAAATAAGCAGCTTATTTATACTTACATATTTACATACTCACAGCGACTTATATATTTTCTAGATTTTTTTTTCGAAAAAATAGCTACATATTCTACCACCCAATATGAAGCAAAAATAGATTTTCAAATACTTTATCCTTGCTAAGAAATGTCTTTACCTAACAAAGTAGCTGTATTATAGCTATTCACCTGTATTGAAAGTAGCTGCTTTCACCTGTATTAAAACTATTCATACCCTCATTATAATGCACAAGACAGCTGATTTCTAGATCATTTTACTTTGCCACACTCCAACTGACTTTGCCACAATCATTTTAATCTTTTGCACTCCAGGTGTGACAACTGCAGGGAAAATTGTATGTGTAAATCACTCTTAAGTATCTTTGCTGCACTCCAGAATTTATTCCACATTCGTCTGCGGCTCATGCATGACACATTTCTCTTATGCAGCAAAGTACTACTGAGTGCACTAGTTACACAAATAATAACTAATGTTCCAGTGAGATTTAAATTAGTATAGTCCTTTAAATAAGTTAATAAGATTGGAAATAGATTTTTCAAGAAGTAATAAATCTATCTGCCCAATTTTCAATAATGGTTAATGGATTGCACTTGAAAGGCAAACAAAAATTGCTGTTATGACTTGTGTTTCAATAATATTTAAAAAATCATTAGGTACCTTTCTTCCACTTAATATATTTATTAATTAATTTCATCGTTTATATTTGATTTTTATATTCTATACACTCACTCACGACCTTCTCTTCTTTCTTTCTAATCCCCTCCCTCTCATTTCTAACGCCATTTCATAAAATTGCATCACTTGGATTGTCATTACCAAAGTTCATATCTTAAAAATCATACAAATGGAATCATTGCGCATGATATCTTGCACTATAAAAATAGCATTTACCGAATTTACTATAGTATCTATGTGATGTTGATAATTTTGCTTTCGACTAATTTATGCAATTTTCTTAAATTTACATGAATAAACAAAGATAATCTAATCTAATCTCCCATATTGTAGTTATCTGTTCATAGAAATAATTCTATTTTCTTCTGCTAAAATAGAAAAATAGCAATTTTATTCTGGTATTGATTTCTATCAAGCTACATTATTGTAATGAATCTGCATTGGTTCTGTGTAATGTTCCTTCATATTGTTGTTTACCAAAGGTCTTTTTAATGTGAAAAAAGTACTAATTTAAGACCTGGCAACGAAAGAGATTATATCAATCAATCATTCATTCCTCTCTCGCCCGCCCCTCCCACACTAACCCACTCTTCCTCATCCGCTCACACACACACACACACACCCCTTTTCTATCTCCACCATTCTCCCTCTCTTCTCTCACTCCCTCTCTCTCTATCTATTTATCATCTCTTTTTACCTCTACTCTCTCTCCCATATATCCCACTATCTATGCCAACCCCCCTCCCTTTAGTAATGCATCACCCTCTCGCCGCCATCTTGTGAGTGACTCCTTTTCAATGCTAATTAGGCCACAGCATGGCTTGTGGCGTCTATCCTCATGGATAGGGGAACACGGAGTGATTCCAGTCAGTGGGCATCTTGCAGCAACTCCACCCCCCTCACCCACATCATTTATCTATCCCCCCCCTTACTCAAGTCTATGTGAGTAGAATTATGTAAATAGGTTCCGGTGGTGACGTACAACCAATGAGGGTCGAATTTCAATCATGAATATCAAAATGCAAGTCAAGTCAGAGTAAGCTCACCTGCTTAGTACACTATTGATTGCAGAGAGTGCTCTTATATCAATGTACCTCAAGGTGTACCTCAATGTATAGTGCAGTACATGAAAGCTTATGATATTCAGACACAGCGTAATTAGGAGAAGATTATTGCTATTGTATGAACTTTACTTTTTACAGCTTACCATGGGCACTTACTGCCACATATTAGATATGCTATCTTAGTATGGGGTAATTCATCAAAACAAAATCTTGATAGGGTATTTAAGATCCAAAAGGAAGCGGTTAGGTGTATAGAAAGAGTAAATAGATTAGATTCATGTAGGCCGTTGTTCAAGAGACTTGGTCTCCTAACTGTACCCTGCTTATATGTGTATGAAGCTACTTTATATGTAAAAACGAATGATATTAACCAAAATCTTGACGTACAAGAATCCGAGGAGATTATCACTTGGTGAGTCACAATAGAAGGTTATTCAAACAAAAAGCTAGTTATATTGGTAGGAAATTCTACAACAAGCTACCGCAGTTTTTGAAGGGTATTGAAAATATAGAAATATTTAAAAAACAATTGAAAAAATATTTAGTTGAAGAAGCTTTTTATAGTGTACAAGAGTTCCTTTCACATCAAAATTAAGCCTCATCTCAACTAATTAATTGTTATAGGAATTATGGTATCTAGTGTATAATTTATTGTTGATCTGACTTGTCTTATACTCCTTAACTGGAGTCTTCAAGACGTAATATACAAAAAAAAAAAAACATTTTGCATCAGCTCATTCCTCTTCTACTTATGTCTCAAGGGTTTTTTCCTAATAGTTGGGACATTATTTTAGAGCCTTTGCTCCACGAACTAAGATTGTAAACTAATTTCCTATAATTAATTCACACATTTTTGGAGGTTTTCATGAATAGTAATATGTAATCTGTAGCATTCTTTGTAGTGACGAAGATAATATTGTGGAAGATATCCAAAATGAATAATAAGACTTGAAGTTGTGACAACCACATTTATTGGGAAAAAATGAGATACTAGTTTTGGTTGTTACACCATTATCAATTTCAATCAAACAAAACTGAAGTGTAGTAGTTTTCATATGACTTGGCAGCAGTTGGGTTCAGTTCTAACAAGTCCTCCCATCTTCTACACGCTGCCAAGTTATATGAATACTACTATACAGATTAGCTTAATTATACTAAACAGGGAACAATACAACTGGCTGTGGGTAAACGTTCCTTTGATAGGCTGACCATCTTTGAAGATCTGTGATTATATTATAATAGGCTATTGTTCTATACGAAAATTAATTTTTAAAGTATCACATCACGTGGAAAGCAGGGCCCAATCCTCTATCATACTACATGCTACATCATAATCAATTTAAACCAAATATTCAATTGATATAATAAATCTATAAAATATAACTTTAATCTAAATTCAATTGTTGAGACCATTATCTTAACTTTCTTTGTAGCGGCGAAGGTGATATTGTGGAAGGTATCCATCCATAATGAATAATAAGACGAAATTGTTACAACCACATTTATTAAATCATTATTTATCCTGGATTTCTTGTTCCATGACGAACTGCGTTGTTAATACTAACTTTTCATGTGAATTTAACGACTTGCAGTCAAATATTCATTAAGAATAAGTATAACTTACTTAATCTGTAGGCCGAGTGCTTTCGAAAGACTCTCTTCAGAGAGACTTAAAGACTTTCTTCAGACTCTAAGATTCGAAAGCGCTCGGCCTACAGATTAAGTAAGTTATACTTATTCTTAATGAATATTTGACTACAAGTCGTTAAATTCACATGAAAAGTTAACATTATTTATCAACCTAACTTCACACTTCGTCAACTCAAGGAAATCTTGAAAATCACCCCCTCAGAAAGCTTCTCTGGCCACTCTTGAGTTGAGTAATCCTTAAGATAGCTTCATAAATATAACCCCAAGTTATAACCGAACATACGTTAACGACATATTCCATACAAAACTGATATGCTGAGTTGTGGTTTGAGGAGGATGAGAGGGCTTAATGCAAGTTATAGAGGGGCTTAGAAGTGTTTTATTATATATATACGGGTGTAAGAGACTGTACAGGGTATCCTATTTACGTATTTTACTAGCTCGTAAAAGCATGTGTGAAATCCAACACCTCAGTTCAATTGCTCGGAAGCACATTTCCTGACGCTTTGACGATGCAAACTACGCCTTTATAACTCAACCTCTCATTCCTCTCTATTCTACTCTCGAGGAAATTCGTTTTCCCCTTTTTTTGTGGTTTAAGAGGGTGAAAAGTGGGTGAAAAGGAGATGAAGAATTTAAGATTAGAAGTGATGCGATGGTTCTCGCTCTTCTTGAAATAGTAATCTTAAGCATTGTTTATTTTAACTTTCTTTGTAGTGGTGAAGGTGATATTGTGGAAGGTATCCATGATGAATAATAAGACGAAATTGTCACAACCACATTTATTAAAACTTTGAGAAACTAGTTTTGGTTGTTATACCATTATCAATCTCAATCAAATGGTTTGATTTCGGTTGTTATACCATTATCAATCTCAATCAAACCGAAACTAGTTGCTCAAAGTTTTAATAAATGTGGTTGTGACAATTTCGTCTTATTATTCATTATTGTTTATTTTGTTTGTTTGTTTTTTTGTGGTTGTAGAAATACTGTTTTGAGAACATTATCTACTTTCAATTTGAAACATATTGAAAGATAAGATGAACTTTTAGTGTTATATTCATTGAACTACCGATCATCCGCGAAATTCACTAATCGGAATACCGCGGATATTTTAATTTACCGGATAATCCATTCAATTGCTGATTAAACATTGGTCGAGTTCATTGGAGCCTTACCGTTTACCGGTAATTGAAGTTTAAGGTGGAGCGATGACCAGGAGACTTGTGTATATATTTTTTTAATTTTTTGATTAGTACTTTTTATGTGGTGTGTGTACCATTATCCTCAAAAAAGCCACTTTTGAAGCCCCATTCTGAAAAAATGGGAGGTAATAAAAAAAATGTAATCCTATACATTATGTCCTAAGAACCTGTCTAATGATATGAAAGAAAAAAAAAATATTAAGAAAAAATTTTTTATCGATCGCTCAACCTTAACGGATATCTAAGGCGACTGATTAGTGGATTCAAAAATATGAATATAGCTGAAAAAATAATAAAACATGTTGAAGAAGAAGAAGAAAAACAATTTAGAAGAAGAAAAAGCAGAAGGAGAAGGTGAAAGAGAAGGAGAAGGAGAAGAAGAAGAAGAAGAAGAGGAAGAAGAAGAAGAAGAGGAAGAAGAAGAACAAGAAGAAGAAGAAGAAGAAGAAGAAGAAGAAGAAGAAGAAGAAGAAGAAGAAGAAGAAGAAGAAGAAGAAGAAGAAGAAGAAGAAGAAGAAGGAGAAGAAGAAGAAGAAGGAGGAGGAGAAGAAGAAGAAGAAGAAGGAGAAGAAGAAGAAAAAGAAGAAGAAGAATGAGGAGGAGGAGGAGGAGGAGGAGGAGGAGGAGAAGAACCAGAAGAAGAAGAAGAAGAAGGAGGAGAACCAGAAGAAGAAGAAGAACAAGGAGGAAAAGAAAGGAAAATAGAGGGTGAATAGAAGATAATAGGATGGAAATAGATAGAAAAGAGAAGGGAAATAAAGAAAAATAAAGGGAAAGTGGAGACTAGAAAGGAAAGGATAGATGTGGGTAAATGAAGAGGGGAATAGAAATGGAAAATAGAGGTGGAAAAAAGGAACATGGAGATGGAATAGAGAAAAAAAGAGGTGATAGGAGGAATATAGGGATAATGGAGAAGGTAAAGAAAGGACATAGAGATGGAATAGAGGGGAATAAAGGTGATAGAAGGGGAAAAAGAGGAACAGAGGGGAATAAAGGTGATAGAAGGGGAAAAAAAAGAACAGAGGGATAATAGAGGAGAAAAAGAAGAGACATAGGCATGGAATAAATGGTAAAGGGGTGAGAGGAGGAATTGAGGGATAAGAGAGGGGGGAAAGAAGAGGGAAAAGATGGGACATAGAGATAGAATAGAAGGAAATAGAGGTGATAGAAGGGGAAAAAGGAGGAATAGAGGGATGATAGAGGGATAATAGTTGGGGGAAATAAGAGGGAAAGAAGGAACGTAGAGATGAAATAGGGGAATAATAGAGGAGTGATGGAGGGGGGATTGATAATAGAGGGGGAATACAGAGAATAAAAGGAGAATAGAGCGGTAATAGAAGCGAAATAAAGAGAAAATAGGTGAAAGAAAAGGGAAAAAGAGGGGGAATGAAGGGGAATTGAGGGGGATAGAGGAGTAGAGAGGGAAATTGGAGGGGAAAAGAGGGAAATGGAGAGAATAGATGTAGGCGATCAGGGGGCTGAGTCAACATGCGGGATTGCGACAAACAAGCATGTACCGTAGATAGCAGGTAGGCCTCAGCCATCTATAACACAATTGTTGCAGGTGACTACATATATATATACTGGTTCAAAACCTTACCAGCAAATGGTTTGTGTAAGCACCAAGATTGAATGCTATGTGCATTTGTACATATATATATACAACTCGTCTATGTTTCTCAGTTGAATCATTGTGTGGGAGGCTGGAGATAATTTAGGCGTAACAATGGTTGTGGTAGGCTGCCATGTCATGAATGGTTAGAATGTTAGAACAGAATGTTAGAGCGGAGAAGGAAAGGTCTGAGCTTGTAGTTTCTGAGGTGATGTATTTGTGACCAAGAGTGGAATGAAGTCTGGACTGTACACGTTTTGGAATGCAAAATATGTACGTTTGTTCTTGTGGTTGTTCAGAGGGGATGATCTTGTGACCCGAAATAGGGAATATTCAGAACTATACCTTCTAGGACAGAGAATGGTACTGTTACGGGTTCTAAGTCTAAAATAACGCTGGCAACACTCAAATTTATCACTCGCACTTTATTTACACAAATAATCACAACACTCACTGATCAGTAATGTCTTACAGAAAAATAAGCAATTGAAAACAGATAAATCGATATTGTTCAACAAATAAAGAGATTTCAATAAACTGTACACTCAATGTCAGGCCGATCTAATATTAAATAATAACTGTACAATAAACTGTCCAATAATATTCAAAAAGAAACGTCGAAAAAGAACAATTAATTTACGTAGCAGTAGTCCGTAATACGATAAAAACTATTTAGTAGCTCACTGGTATGAATTAAATAGAAAAAAGAATTATCACTATAGGCACAGAGAAAAAATTATCACTATATAGGCACGATATATAGAACTGTCACAACTTGTTTATCACGACGAATTTCAAACAAGACTGAACTCATTTACAAAAGTCTACCTCATTTATATAATTTTTCATAATTGAGATATCTCTAGATTTCTCTACCATCTTCTACCGATTTCTAAAATAAACAATGAAAGACCTTCATGCCTTCCACAATATTCGATAAGACTCCATTAATTTATAATCAAACAACTAGAACATTCTACAAATTACCAAGTAAACACCATAGCAGTGTCAAAAGCAGAGTAATTAATTGCTTAGAAGTAAACATTAACATAGCAGATAACACCGAGAACCACTGTCCTTCTTTCTCACTATTTTCATTCTCATATTCGCTACAGTATAATCTTGTAGTTCTACTGAGGGGAAGATTTTGTGATCCAAAATGAATAAAAATCAGGAATATACCTGTTTAAACAGAAAATGGTATAAACTTGAAATTTTTGTAGAAATAATTCTGTGACCAGATATGGAAACTTTAGAACACATGGTTGTTAGACATATTAAAACATGTCGCTGGCGGCAGGCTGACGAAGCTTCTCTTCAGAAGTGAAATGCACCCCTCAAGCATCTCCATTATAAGTGAGTAGAACAATATTTAAAAGTGAAATACAGTGTCAGTTTTAATATTAGATATTAAAAAAAAGTGTTAGAAAAGCAGAATGCCACATCCAAATGAAGTTTAAGAGTGTCTCAAAGCTCCGTGAAGTGTTTCAAAAAATTATGAAAAAATTGTCAGTGATCTACGATTTTTGTGTCGCAAGAATATATAAAAATTAATTTCTGCACAAGCATAGTTTTTTTTATGCGCGGTAGAAGGTGCGGTCAAGGTCACAAATCAATGTTATTTTCCCTATGCTAGAAATGTGAACTTGTAGTGCACATGTCCGAAAAATTCTGAAAAAATTGACAATAATCTACGATTTTTGTGTCGCCAGAATATGTAATATAAAAATTTTGCACAAGCACAGTTTTTTTTTTAAAAAACGAAAGAAGATACGCTCTATCGCATATGAATGCAAGCGGCGCTAAGTAGGTCAATGGAAAGGCTCGTTAGCACAATGAAGGGCGAATAAGAAAACGATTCCTTTTTAGAAAGAATCAATGTTTTTTATAATCTCTGTAACTTTTGTAAGGGTGACCGATTTTATTGACCAGGGCAAGTCATCTAGACTGATTAATATGTAGAAAAAACAGGCATTCTAGTCAAAAATTTCTTCGACTTAAGCTTCAAGTAGAAAATTCAAAAGTTTGTAGTTCAGGTTCAAGTCTCATTTCTACTCAGAATCTTAGTAAATCCAATAGAACTAAATTTCTTATTTATTTTGAGCATATCAAATATTATTATTAGACGTGAAGCTCCCAAAGAGGAGGACGCTGAGTAAAGATGGTTCATTGTTTGGACTCGTTCATTTTGTTTGCCGACCAGCTTTCATTTTCTGTGCGAATTCAGCTTACTCTCTTCGCTTCATTTTGTTCCAACTCTTGGAGGTTTTGTCTCTGATATAACTTTATATTTAATAAGTCTAATTCTTGAGCAAATTTCTTTGTTTGTTATTTTGGCTAGTACTAGGTTTTTCCCAACATTCTGTACCCATTCTTCTCCATTGACAAGTGACGCTACATGGTTTACGATTCTTTTTATAAGTGTATGGTCTGGAAGCCTTATGATGTGACCATAAAATTCAAGGCGTCTTTTCCTCATATATGTCGTTATATTAGAATATTCTTCAACTTAAGACGTTTTTTTAAAATAAAATTCAAAGTTTATCAGCCTCAGTGGTGTATGGAAAGAGTAAATAAGTTGACTCCTGTCGGATTGTCGGCCGTCTCCTAACTGCACCCTGCTTATATGTGTATCAAGCTACTTTATATGTAAAAACGAATGATATCAACCAAAATCTTGACCTACACGATTATAATACAAGAAGCCAAGAAGATTATCACTTGGTTAGACACAATAGTAGCTTATTTAAACATAAAACAAAATAGTTTTATTGGTAGGAAATTCTACAACAAGCTACCGTACATTTTAAAGAGTCTTGAAAATATAGAAATATTGAAAAAACAATAAAAAATATTTAGTTTATAAAGCATTTTATGGTGTACAAGAGCTCCTACCACATTAAAATAAAGCTTCACCTCAACTAATTGATATTGTGATATTATGGTAACAAGTTTATAAGATTGTATATAATTGTTCAATTCAATTCAATTGTTTATAATGAATAATAAGACGAAATTGTCACAACCACATTTATTAAAACTTCGAGAAACTAGTTTCGGTTGTTACACCATTATCAATCTCAATCAAACTGAAAACTGAAGTGCAGAGAAGCCTTATACATACTGTGCAAGGAATGATACTATTGGCTAAGAGGGAAAGAGGCTGACCTTAATCGGTCGTTGTGATTGGTTGTCAAGTCACGCCCCCTGGTGGGAGGAGTAAAAGCAAAAATACGAGTCAAATCAATAACTAAACACTGTGAAAATCAAGAAAGTAACAAAAAATTGTAATAAGGCTAGAATTTAATCAAACTAAAATTTAAAAAAAATTTTAAATTAGAAGCTCACTGAAGTGCAATCAAGGTCAACTGAGAAATACACATAAGAACTGCTTTTTAAAAATAAGCTGGAATTATAATGATTGTCTATTCAATTGTTTGATTTAATCAATTGTTTATTGCCACAACTCTACAACAAAATAATTTAATGGTTACAAATTAACGTAAATGAAATAAAAGAAACCTAACTAACCAGAAATAAAAAAAACTGAAGTTTATGTTCAGGCACCACCAGCAAAAGAAGAAAAATTGTTATTCTGACTTGTCTGATACTCCTCAACTGGAGTAATCTACAGGATGTTATCTACAAAAAAATAATAATCAAATATTTTTATAATAATTATAACATTATTCAATATTTTATTATAATAGTATTTATAGTTATTATAAATAATAAGTTTCATTCAATGGAATTTCACTATATCAGTAGAAGTGGGTTTTTTTTATTTATAAATTTATTAAAATCTTTTTTAAAGTTGTTTTTTGTTTAAATAATTTCTTTAAAATATTAAATTAACTAAACTGAAAAGGATAAAAAAAAATTGTTTAAGTAAATTTTAAACTTGATTGATTTAATCGTCCAGGAACGTTGCTGTGATATTTTAATTTCGAGAGAAGGAAATAAATTAATCATCTAAAAATTTCTGAAATAATTTAAACTAGATACACGCAAAAAGAAAAGTTTTAAATAAAAACCCTAAAAAAAATTGTTTTTATAAAATCCCCCCCTAAAAAACCAATAGATTAAAAAATGTAATAAATTGGCCTGTATTATGGCAAAAGTGTCTTCGAAACGAAGCACTGATGCCGTTCAAGAGTGAAAAATTTAATTTAAAAACGTTTTAGCCGAAAATATACAACAGCATTTTCACAAAGTATATACAGATATAATACAGCATGTGATGTTTGGTATAATATATGATGGTTTGTGTGCTTAATACCGTATGATTATTATCGGGTTTCGATGCTCCACTGTCAAGCACCCTTGAGAGGTAATCAGAAGTTAATTTGTGAAATGAGCTTCACTCAGGATAGACCACATAATTCCACCCAAAAATCGTATTTATGAAATGTATCTCATCCTTTGAAGGTTTATTGCTGTTATCGCGATAACATCGACTACCTCTTTGTGAACTGTGATGAACAGTCAGGAGATAAACACAATCATCTGTTTACCCGAAATTCGAAGTGGATTTTCCAACCACAGGCTCTGATCTACTCTGAACGATATGGGAGGTCAACCACACTAACCAGAATACATGTTGTGCTTTTGGCTACTGAACCAGAATGCCGATGGCGGTTTCAAAACACAACATTTCTGAGGCACAACATGTTAAATGCCCAACATTTCCGAGGCACAACATGTTTGATGCACAACAAACCCACGGCACAACATTTGTTTTCAATTAATATGATTGGTGGATAGGGTCAACCGATGTACATCTCGTCCTTTTAATCTCGGTTTAATGCACCGCGTTTTCTGTGCGACAATAAACGCGGAAAATTTGGTTACGCTACGAAAAAGGCGGGTCAGAGTTGGTGTGAACTTAGAGAGATTTAATGACTAATAAAAAGCGTAATTTTTCTCATAGATGATAATTTCAAAAAAAGACTGACTCAGGTGGAATTGGCAAACACGAAGGCATAATTGTAAATATCCAAAATTTCAAAAAATTTCGATTTTTGTTGAGACGACCGTGAAACAACATAGATCATTTTCCTTTGATCTCATGCAGGCCTAGACTCGAGCGACACAAAACCCGCGTTTGCATTAAATCGGACAAACAATTCCCCATTTAATTCCAATAATAATGATAATAATCATAATAATGATCATATTCATAATAATAATAATAATAATACAGGTTAACCAACAGAGTGCTAAGATACCTACTGTCGCTAAATAGTCCGGGACCCTGGTTAGAAAATATTAGAAAAGATCTAACCACGCTCAACACAAATGAACAGGAGATATTGAACAGGGAGTTATTCAGGAGAAAAGTGGATAAGTGTTTCTCTCACAGCTGCGCCCTAAACAGTACAGACCACTATGGAGTGAAGAAAGGAAGCAGCGCTTCTCGCAAAGGATGGAAGAATACTGGGCAAAGAAGAAAAAATAAATACCATACACCACGAGTCATTGAATACTTATTGTCTTCCTCTTGGGAGTTCTCTCGACAATAATAATAATGATAATAATAATAATAATAATAATAATAATAAAAATAAGCGTAAGGTTTTCAATGGTGGGGAGACCCTTACGGGTAGTTTCAGCCAAGTTATGAAGAACATGGTTTACAAACCACCGGGCAAGTGATATTGGAAGATTTGTAAACAACTTACAATCCATTTGAGCCTTTCCGTGGCAGTATTTAACTTGCTATTATTAATTACCTGCCGCTTGATCTTCAAAACGCTCACTTTCGCAATCCATTTCAGTCTTTCTGCGGCAATATTTAACTTGCTTTTTTTTAATTACCTATCGCTTGATTCTCAATATTCTTAACGACAAAAACGAGTCTGAAACACGACATGCATAGAACGACACATTTAACTCAATAGTAATTGAATAATTGTTTATTGTCGCACGACAAAAAAAAGCGGTACATAACACCCGCCTAACTGGACATTAGTAGAGAAATCAATAGTGGGCCAGAAATTTCTACATGAGATACCATATGGTAGTGTTTTGAAAATTAAAGCCGATGAAAGATGAGAGTGTGGGCAGATTTAGGATTCTATTTTGCCGCCAAAATATCTCATTGAGATCGGTTTTTGATTGCACCAAACATGGGGCGCGAAGCAAGGGTTCCAAGCTGAAGAACATTTGGTACAACAGATGGCGAGTTGTACAGTATTGCCAAATTGGATTTTTTAGTTGGAGGCCCTGCTCAAGGCTTCACTACACACTGTATATTAAAGTGTGACCTTGCTCTGCTGCTGTTTGGGTTGAGATCGTGACTGTGGCTACGAGAGTTGGGGTGGGAGAATATTCTGAAAGGAAATACTGTTCAATAGTCTCTATATTAAACTGTATTTTTTCTTAGATGAAATATTTTCGTTTTTCATTGACCTGATGTTGAGTAAGAGTTATTTTTCTCTGATTATTTATAAATTTATTATTTATTGTGACAAAATTACAATGGATGTGATGGAGCAATAGACTCAAGTCCAAAACTGCTCTCTTCACAGATTTTGAATATAAGTTACATATTATTCGAAATATTCATTTTTTTATTACATCAATTCATGGCATCTTTGTTGGATCCTATGATGCTCCTGTATGCGGACATAATTCCACAATGAAATTATTTGCATACAGTATTATTTCTGCAGATATTTTTTGTAACATTTTATTTCTTGTACATGATAGTTAAGTTGAACTAAGTATTATTTCTTTGTAACTTCTTGGTTTCTCTTCTAATAATTGTTTGTTTTATAATTATTATTATTTTTTATAATGTATAATTTTTTTGTGTATTTTTTCTACTTGTTTGTATTTGCGGAAATAAAAATTGATATTATTATTATTTTATTAGTTTGAATTACTTGATTGATTGAATCATAAGTTTGGTAAGCAAATAATTGATCAAGTATTTTCGAGCTACTGTTCTGATCTGCTGCGTGGAGTTATTAATTTATTCATTCACATCCCTCTGATAGTTCACAATTAATTATAGTTTATAGCAGGCTTCCCCTTACATCATTGATATTGATTCTTTTTTTATGCATTTTTAGTTATTGTTAAGAACGTCATGATGAGAGAGAAAAAATAGTCATTATGTTTAGTGAACAACGCTTCCATTTTCATTGATGGCACGTGTTGCAACGAGGTTGGAAATCAACTCTGTTTTTTCTCTCACATTCAAGGGTAAAACAGAGTAAAGAAGTCTTGCCGAGGTCATCAAAAATTCAAAAAAGTTGTGACACCCCAAACCCCCAAAACTTCAAGTGAGACCGTCCTCGCGGGAAGGGATGACTTAGAAACAATTTCAATGGTTGTCATAAGGTATCGACTATGTTTTAATCTAGAATATTAAAAATATATTTTGAGAAACAGGAGTATAACTGTATCGATATGAGTAAGCGTAGTCATCATTAATTAATCAATTTTATTTATTGAAACGATTCCTTGATTGGGTAAATATATAAATTTATTTCCCCGTCATTACATTGGAGACCATTGTTTAAATATTTGGCAAAATAGTTTGTGACTCATGAATAATAAGACTTGAAACTGTCACAACCAACTTTATTAAAAACAGTGAGAAACTAGTTTCGGTTGTAACACCATTATCAATCTCAAACAAACTAAAACTAGAGTACAAAGTAGCTTAATATATTATACTAAACACAGAATGATACAGTTGGCTAAGGAAGAAAGTACCTCTGTCAGGCTGACCTTCATTGAAGGTCTGTGATTGGCTGAAGACCAAAACAATACACGCCCCATGGTGGGAGGAGCAACGTATTGCTATGGTGGGAGGATAGCTATTACAAATAGAAATGAGGAGATCGTTATTGACTAAATTTTGAATACAATCAGTTGGAGACTATGGCCATCAATGCTAGCATTGCTGTAACTGATACTGGAGAAAAGCCATGGATAACGGTATCTTATCTTGGTTCAGTAACTTATCTGGTAAATCAAGAAAAGAAGTAAAAAATAACGGGTTTGATGTAGCTTTACAAACAAAACTATTTCAAAGAGCTTGTTCGGGTGTAGTAAAGATAAAATTGATATCTGGGATAAAAGTGGAGTTCACAAATTCAATTGCTGTGATTGTAATGCCTGTTATGTGAATCAGAACGGTAGAAGTTTCAAACATAGAATAAATGAACATATTAGAGATTGGAAAACCCAAAAAGGAGAATCAAAAGTAGCAGATCATCTCATTACCAATGGTAAGAAGTTCAAGACAGAAGAAAATGTAATATTTCTGCATTTCATTGGCAAAGGCAGACAATTTAACATTCTAGAAGCTTTGGCGATAACTACAGTTGGTTGGTAAAAAACGATTCCAATACTAGTTTAAACGATCAAATTTATTTCAATCAATTCAATACAACTAACTTGGTTTTATCATAATTCTGGCCTACATTCAATAACGTTTCTATCTATCTGTTTCCATCGGTTGACTTTGACTGCATTTCAGTGAGCTCCAATTCTGTTATTTAAGCTACAGAACTTGTGCTTTGTTATTTTTTATTGCTTTCTATGTTTTCCCGGTTCTTGGTTCTTGATTTTGACAATAATTAGTTGCTTCAACCACCAGTGGGCGTGCCTTCAGCCTATCACAGTCTTTCAATGAAGGTCGGCCTATCAGTGGCACTTTCTCCCTCAGCCAATAGTATCATTCCGTGTTTAGTATAATTATTTTGAGCTATACTCTGTACTCTAGATTTAGTTTGATTGAGATTGATAATGTTGTAACCACCAGCCTGCATACCGTTTTTAAGAGTTTTATTTTTTCCTTTTCCATAAATAAAATAACAGTTTCTAACCCTCATATTATTTTTTTTTATCTTTTATTCAATATTCCATTCTGCCCTCCTACCATTTCACCATGTGCTGAAGCTTCTGGATAATTTTCTTTTCTTACTACAGCTAGTGCTCATCCCAGAAACCTTATTTGTATACGTTTTTTCTATCTGGTGTCTCTTGTTGGCCTCGCATAGATAGATGATCCTCCTCAAATAACTTAATTAAGCCTTTTTTCTTTTTTTTGTATTTTTCCCCCTCTTTTTTTTGGATGTGATTTCTTTTTCTCTTCAATTTTTCTCTAATTTCTCTTTTTTACTTCTATATAAAATCCTACCGATTCAGACTCTTCTTCGTACACAGGCATTGTAGCCCATGTGAAGAATATTTTTTTCTCTAACTTATTGTCATTACCTATGTACTTGTTTTTTAAAGAGGAAATAAAGAACAATTCAATTCAATTCAAACCAAAACTAGTGTCCAACCGTCTCAATAAATGCGGTTGTGCCAACTTTAAGTCTCATTATTCATTATGGATATCTTCCACGATATGATCTTCCCCACTACACAGATAGTTTGTGAGTGATAAGAATGTGATATATTTGAGTTTGTAAATCTATTACCTAGTCATTCCATTATTTAATCACTGATTTGACAAGTGAATAACAATTATTACTCAAATCACAGAAGAGATTACCAGTATCAATATGCAGAGACTTGACACTTCAATATTAGTACTGTGATTTGTAGGGGGATGAGTGAATAAAGCGAGGGAATGTTGGTTAAACGATGAACACAATTCCGCTCATTCAATTACTAAACTAATCTCGCTCCCCGGTGAACTTCTAGTTCAACATGGCGGACTATTAATAGTTTGTAACCAGTGTCCAACACTACGGATAGTTTAATCTTGCTAAGATAGTTTGTTTAGGTTTAGTGCTTGTTGGCAGTTGTGGAGTTTTATTATCTTACAATGGTTTACCCGAGTTTTGTCATGGTATTTTAATATGTTTTGTTTTCCGAGGATGAAGCAGTGGCATGAAACCATATTGGCAATATTGAAATTTTCCAGAGCCGCCTAATTAGGTGGCGTGAACTTTAGCCGAGCAAGTCTAGTCAAGCGGTCACGTTTTCATACAACAGAATATTGTAACGAATATGAAATTGGAGAGAATAGCAAGAAAGAAGAAACGGTGGTTCTCGGTGTTATCTGCTATGTAAATGTTTACTTTTAAGCAATTAATTACTCTGCTTTTGACACTTTTATGGTGTTTACTTGGTAATTTGTAGAATGTTCTAGTTGTTTGATTAGAAATTAATGGAGTCTTATCGAATATTGTGGAAAGTTCGAGTTTCCTTGATTGTTTATTTAAGAAATCGGTAGAAGTTGGTGGAGATTTCCAGAGATATCTCAATTGCTGAAAAAACTATTTAAGGCGAACGCATTTGTAGAAACGAGTTCAGTCATGTTTGAAATTCGTCGTGATAAACAAGTTGTGACAGTTCTATCTATATATCGTGCCTATATAGTGATAATTCTTTCTCAGTGACTATAGTGATAATTCTTTTTCCTATTTAATTCATACCAGTGAGCTACTAAATAGTTTTTATTGTATTACGGACTAGTGCTACGTAAGTTAATTGTTCTTTTTCGACGTTTCTTTTTGAATATTATTGGACAGTTTATGGTACAGTTAATTAATATTAGATTGGGCTTTTAACTTTAAGTGATTGATTTTTGTACAGTTTATTGAAATTCCTTTATTGGTTTAACAATATCGATTTATCTGTTTTCAATTGCTTATTTTTCTGTAAGACATTACTGATCAGTGAGTGTTGTGATTATTTGTGTAAATAAAGTGCGAGTGATAAATTTAAGTGTTGCCAGCGTTATTTTGGACATAGAACCCGTAACAATATAAATAAAATGGGACAAAGTCTACCATATTTTTATAAATAAATATATATGATGTGTTTTTACTTATGTGTGTAAAAACACATATGTACTGATAGTTCTGTGAACAGTAGATCTCACGCCAAGAAAAAGTGTGCTTGCACAAAGGAACATACTCCATGATAATCACCATCGCAAAACTAAACTTAGTCATCAGACCAGACCCTTGATTCAATCCGCGTATTTCATGTATGTTTCAATTCAATTCAATTCAATTTAATTTCTATTTCATGTATGTTTTCCATAATAGGTCACTCTGTATCACATCAACAAGACTGTGTTTTCTATTTGCGATACAGCTGATTGCTCAGAATCAAGTTTCAGATGTCTGATGAATGAGTTTATAAAACAATATTAATTAAATTTGTATTGACTAAGTAATCGTTCATTATACTTGATTGAAATGATTTGTTTCTCTCATAGGAGAGATTGTTATTCTTATGAATGATAACTTTATTCATATGGATAAGGCTCAACCAGATGAGTCTGGAAACCCAAGGGCTATCTATGAATCTAATTCCAATTGCATTCTGATGGAGAAGCTCATTTTAAAAATCAAATGTTCCTAAAGAAGTAGGCCTATTAGCCTTACTTTTTTCCTTAAAATATTTCTTAAATGCAAAAAATCTCGAAAATCCTTACACATATATCGCTGGGCATTCCTTAAAGGAAGATCCATGCAAAGTTCCATTGAATTTGGTCCACGCGTTTAACCGTTAATGCGGTACAAACAGACTGACAGACAGACGTTTGAGTTAAAGCAGAGCTCTCATTTCGTTTGGTCGAATATATATTATATAAAATGTGAAGAATATTTTATATGATTCACGAGATGAGTATAAACAAGAAATAATAGATGATCTGTTATCATAAACAAGATAAATGGCAACAGCGCGCTCATATTCCCATTTTAAATAGATGTGCCATAAGAATGCGTACAGTAGAAACAATTAGTCTGGGCGCACGGCCGTTTGGTAGTCAGCCATGGCGAGGGGAATGTTTATCGCTCATTTCTAAAAACATGTGGCCCGTGCGATGCTGTCTTCAAGGTCAACTAGTCAACTTTTACAGGACGGCTAGTAGTGAAACCAGAGCCATGCGCCCAGACTAATTGTTTCTACTGTATTCAGGTTTGTATAGGGACTGGACATAGCTAATAGATTTATGAGAGAATGTATTCATCGGTCCAAACGTTTTCAGAATAATTAAGAACACACCGTTCAACATTGAATGCCACATTGAGTAAATGAACAAAAAAGGAGGATCATCGAGTTGATTTTTCGCCTTCATCAAGAAGCCATAGCAGCACAGCGTTTCGATAAATTGAAAATTGGCTCTGAAAATTCACAAACTTGCATTTTTCCAGCTTCGTGTTGAACTTCGAAAGCAAACTCTGGGATTTGCCGATCATCGTTTACATAGCTCAATGGACTCACTTTACAAAACTCTTTCCACTCACCTGTTTATCACTCTATTCCTCTCATTTTCTGTCTCTTTTTTCTCGTTTTCCTTTTTCATTCATCATAATTTTTCGATTTTCTCTTCATCTACCTCCTTCTCTCTCTGCCCATCATCTCTTTTACTCAATGTACATCATCTTTCTCACCCTCTTTTTCCTCTAAGTACCGATCTTTCACTCCCTCTTTCTCCCCTATCTTTTTCTCCCTCTTTCTTCACTATGTACCCAATCTTTCTCTCACTATACCTCCCTATCAATCTATTTTCAGTAGCAACTCCATGTTGAAACAGAATCAGTAGTATTTTATTTGTTGTTTGATTTGCTAAGTGGAGAGAAGGATGTTGGACATTGGAATTTATTGTTCATTGCGATTTCCCAAAAGTAGGAGAAAAGGCAGGGAGGAGAAAATAAGAGAAAGGAGAAGAAGAAAAGAAAGAAGGAAAGTAAGAAGAAAAAGAAGAAGAAAAATGAGAAGAGAATGGGAAGAGAAGAAGAGAATGATAAAAGAAGGAGTTGTGGAGAAAAAGGAGGAGAATGTCTTTGAAAACGTTTGTAAGGATACAAAAGAATAGATAAAAGGAGAGAAAATATAGGACGGAGAAGAGATTTACTCGAATAAGAAGGATCGAGGCAGAGGAATAGAAAGCTAGACAAATTAAGAGAGGGAGTGAGAGATAGGGAGTGAGTGAGAGAGCGAATTGGAGAGAGATAGAGAGTGAGAGAGAGCGAGTGAAAGAGTGAGAGTGAGTGGGAGTGATAAACACATCGATGATAGGACTGAGTGAATGTGAAAGAATAAATAATGGTAAAAAGGATTTGAATCATTTTCTTAAGGATCAGAGAAGAATACGAGAGAGAAGAGGAGAAAAGGAACAACAAAAAGGTGTGAGGGTGAATGAGTGAGATGGAGAAATACGGTAGAAAACTGAGAAATGTATAAGAAAATAATGGATGAGCTACAGATTTAAATGGGAGAACAGCATTGAAAAAGATTAGGAGAAAGTGATGCTGAAGAAGAGGTGAGGAAGACGGTGAATTGACGATGGAGGGAGTGGGGTAGAGAAGCCAGTGAAAGAGAGTGAGAGTGAGAGTGAAAGAGAGGTTGTGTGAGAAAGACAGAGTGTGCAAGAGAGGAGAGATAAGGTGTGAGAGTGAATAATGTGAGGGAAATAGATTTAAATGGGAAAACAAAATCCAAAAAGAGTAAGAGAAAGTATGCAGCTGATAAAGAGGAGTGGATGTGGGATGAGAGACGGAGTGGAAGAGGAAAGTAGAGAGAGAAAGAGTGATAAAGGGAGTGGGAGGGAGAATGAGATGGATGATGAGCTTGATGTGACTTTCCTGCAAATTTCGGTGCTGCACAGTGGTAACTCCTTTACAGGCCATTTAACCTTTCGTCAGAGTTCTTCTTTTTCACCAACTTCCGGTCCCAAAATTATTGACGCCATTTTGAATTTCAGTTCAGCCTGTGCAGCATAGGAAATCAGCGATGCTGTTTAAATCGAGTGGTCCAGGGCCAGTAGAGTGCAGAGGTACTGTTACAGCACTGTTCAAATAAGAATATACATCAAACTCTATCACTTGCTCTCTCACTCACTCTCTCACACTTTCTCTCTCTCTAACAGTCTATCTTTCTCCCACTCTCTCTCTCTTTCACTCTCTCTCTCACACTCTCTCTCTCTTTCACAATCTCTCATTCTCTCTCTTCTCTCGCTCTCTCTCTGTCGCTCTATCTGTCTCTCTCACATTCTCTTTCTCTATCGATCACGCTCTCTCTCACACTCTCTCTCACACTCTCTCTCTTTCTCTCACTCACTCACTCTTTCACACACACTCTCTCACTCTTTCACACTCTCTCTCTCACTCTTTCAAACTCACTCTCTCTATTTCTCACACTCTCTTTCTCTTTCTAGCTCTCTCTCACGCTTTCTCTCTCACACTCTCATCCCCTCTCAATCACTCTCTATCTAGCTCTCTCTCTTCCCCCCTTTTTTCAATATATATCTCTTACTCACTCACTCTCACTCTCCCCCACTCTCAGACACCCTCTCTCCCTCCCCACTCTCTCTCTCTCTCTCCCCCCCCCCCCTCTCTCTCTCTCTCTCTCTCTCTCTCTCTCTCTCTCTCTCTCTCCTAACTCCGCCCTAATAAAGGCATTTAATCAATCAATCAATCTCTCTCTCTCTCTCTCTGTTTAGGAGAATGAGTAATGATGTGAATCATTTGGGAATGGTCGTGAGTGTTGAAGGAATTGTGGGGGGGGGGGGGGAATTTATGGAAACTGGAACACTACAATTGGGAAGAATTTGAAATATTGCTAAATCTACTTACATAGCAAATCATTATATCACTTATGTTCTATGACAACTATTATTCACTCATCAAAACATTCTCATTGTTGGTTATGGCGATTTTGTCTTAAACATCCAAAATAAATTATACCAATAATGTCACAACCATTAGATTGTATTACTATTACTATTATTGCGGTATTAGTATTACAACCATCAGTATTATAGTTGAATGGAATCGCCTCTCAATAGACTCATACAACGGAATATCCATGGACCCGACAAATTTACACGAAATAAAAGATATTCAGTTGTGCTGAAAGGCTTATGCACCATTCAACTTTTTTTATTTCTGAAAAAAGCATTATGTGCTTCCCGATTCACAAACGAATGCTCGTTGGTAGTTCTTGAAAAAGAGTTTTTTCCTTCTCTTTGTTCAATAGATCTCATTATATATCAAACATCAATAGTTTCTTTCTGTTTTTTTATTTTTTCATTTAATGTTTAAAAATAATCTAAGGAAAGATTTTAACACAATCAAAAATGAAAAGGACAATGCTGGCAGTATAAAAATGAAGTTTATAATTGTTGGGCTGTGCAGCGCTCACTTAATATTTTGAAAATTATTTTTCATTCGAAATGAACCAGCCTTGCAATTCTTGGATTTTCATCATTCGAAACTAAACAACCGGTGGTTCGGAACCCACCGAAAACTGTAAGTCTACCTCATCAATCGTCATCATCCAATTCATTACCCACGCACAGATATCAGACCTATGTGGGCTTCATCCTCCGAAAAAAGGAAAAAAAGACGTTAGTGGCGATCTGTTATAACATAGTAATGTTATTTTTATATTTGAACTCCAAACACAAAAAACTATAGCGATCTCACTTTGACTAAAAGGGGGTTGTATACCAATTTTCCACAGTCTAGAATTTTCCTCTCAAGAGGTACAGCAGGGGCGGACGGCCGGACAACGATTTGAATAAGACCTTATCTGGTCCTTATGATAATTCAAATTTACGCGCCACATATAATCTTCCGAGCGTCGTTGTTCAGGCTCCCCAGCACTTGGACGCATTACGGCGCTAACCGCCGATCTTATTGATTACGTCATCGATCCCATCAGCCCCCACTCCTACGATCACTATTCTTTCGTGTTCCTGCTAGCCATCCCGTCTTCGCGTACGGTAGCTTGATACTTTTACGTGATAATTGATAATATTTTCGTTTTAAAACGTATTATTTGGTGGTAAATAGTTCGGAATACTTGTTAAATCAGTGTGGTAGTGATAATAAATCAGTGGTTGTAGTTGAATAGTGATGATGCGATAAAACTGTGATGGAGTCCGAAATCATGGATTACTTCGCATCAAATTGATGTTTTCTCCAATGCTGCTTAACAGGTAATGATCATTCCTTCTCATGATTTTACATACTTAATTAGACTTGAATCGACAAAGTCTGATTGATATCAAGCCGCTGTCTGTCCGTCCGTCCGTGCTCCAGCTCTTGAAAGGAAGATTCCAGACTCTTTAGATTTTAGACTTCACAGCTTTCTCATAGGTCAGGTGGAAGCGATGTTTATTTTTTAATTTTTGGGGCTGAATATAAAAATGAAGTACTTATGCAGAGCAGTTCTATATCTTCCCCACGGAACAATCGAATCAAAATGTCGATAATGGATATCTGCACCAAGCCCAAAGCTGAACCTAATGTTCATTTCATATCAATTATCACTTCTCTTGGTCGATTGTTTAGTGACCGAGTTATGGAACTGCAGCCTCACGTATCATATGTAGATTATTCTTTGTAGCACTTTGTAGCATTCAACAAGCTTGATCTAACCTCGCAAGATCGTGACGTTTCTCTAATTAGAATGTTCTGAGAATTGCTAGTGTTAGAGCATTATTGAATTCGATATCTAGGAATCCGCAATCACAATTGACAATTTATTGTTAGTGTAAGAGTATTATTAGATTCGATATCTAGGAATTCACAATCTAGCGAGGATATGTTAGGTCCTAACCATCCGTGCTCTAGTTCTTGAATTTAAGATTCTAGACTCTTCAAAACTCGGTCTTCAGCTTATTCTTAGTCCAGTTGACATCACTATTGATTTTGGAGTTTGGGGGTCCAATATAAGAATAAATTACTTATGTAAGTGATAGTTCCATTACTTCTTCACGAAACATTCGAATGGAAATTTCGATAATAGATATCTGTACCAAGCCAATGCTAAACCTAACGTTCCTTTCATATCGATCTTAGTTGTATAATGAATGAGAGCTGCAGTCCCATGTCTTCCCCGAAAGAATCGACTAGGAGAGTCGATGCTCGATATGAAAACACAGGATCAGCTTTGGGTTTAATAAAGATATTGATTATGGAAGTTTACGTTCAATTGTTTCGTGGGGGAGATACGGGACTGCAACCTAGGTGAGTACCAATGATAATTATAATGTAAAACAGATCATCACTATAAGCTCTAAATTAGTTTTGGCTAGTGAAAATCAAAACATTGCACATCTAGTTTATTTCGAATAAAAAAACTACAGTATTACTCAGGCTGTTACTTAGTCCAATTGATTATTAACTTTATTTTCACTCTGGAAGTTTTGACATGTTGTTTGTTTTGAATCGTTTTGATTTGTTTTGACATGAAGTTTTGATTGTGTTGAAATATCTATTATAAATGGCTGTTTTGAAAAAAAAACAAATAGAGGAAATATTGAGAAATATAACTATATTGAGAGATCTGTTCAACAAGAAGAGAAAAAATCGAGACTCTTTGTCTAGAAATGCGGATGTACATTTTTTGTGAATCGGCAAGCGTATAATGTTCATAGAAATTAAAAAGTTTAATGGTGAGTATGACTATTAGCGCACCTGATAATAATAATTATTTTATTTTATGATGTAAGTTTGTCGGGTCGTTGAATACTCCGTTGTTTGATGATATGATTATGATATACTGTAGTATAAAAATATAATATCAGTTTATTAGAAAATTAGTAAGTAATAACCTTATATTCATCAATGAAATATAAAGACAATTGAAAGATTGGCATTGTCCTCTTTTATGATAGAACAAGGTTAATGGTGGGTTAATTTAGGAAGTGATAGCCGTGAGCCGTAGCACGTATCTGTATCGAAGCATCTGTATCTGTATCTGATACGTAGCACGTATCAGATAGAGATAGCGTTCTCCTGGGTCCTCTTTGTAATGGTGACCGATTTGATTGGCAAGCAAAAAGTGCACTTTTCTCTGCTGTAAAGTCACTTCCCGGTGGTTCGGAACCCACCTAAAACTGTAGGTACAACTCATCAATCACCATCATCCAACTCATTACTCACACACAGGTCTCCGACCTATGTGGGCTTCATACTAAAAGAAAAAATGGTTGAAATAGATGATCAATAAAACCAACAGCAGGATCGTTTATCAACAACTTAGTTATTCCCAAAGCTTCTAAAATCTTTATTAAACCTTTCTCATTGCTCTGATTTCAATATTGTCTTCATTTCACTCTTTTCCTAGATTGGTCCCTCTGAAATCTATTTTCAATTCTTATCTTCATAATATTATTTCTTTCATTCAAGAAGTTAGTCCTCTTAAATTGCTCTCTACCATTTTGCATAACAAATGATTCGGGGAAAATCAATAATAATTCTTAGGAAAAACTACAGAGTCGGGAGATGATAATATTTATAATATAATTACCCCAGGAATAACAATTAATAATTCAGGAATAATATTTTCTTACTACCATTTTGCATAACAAATGACTCATTAATGATTCAATGATGCATTACGCACTAGCTGCAGGCTAGTGCTGAATAGTTTTTTGAGTGCAGCAATAGCTATTTGTGTAACAAGAGCGAAAAGTGGGAGATTTATGCACCGCGAAAAACATTTTTTACTACTGTAATGTATCAAGTAATTTGAACAGAACAAAACAGGACATACATAACCTGATAATTCCTCACATAACCTTTCTTCGAATCAAATCGATTTTAACACCAATTACAACTGACTGTGAGCTCACTTTTTGTGGCACTGAAGCAGGGTGACCATCCTATTTTTTGAATACAGAATGGGGGACCTGCGTATTACATGTTCACTATTTTGGTTGCAAATCTGGAGTGCGGAAAAGTACTTTCCCGCACTATAATTTACTTTTCCTACAACTGCTCGTTACGTACTGAAAACTAATTGTAAAATACCTCTTTACTGCTCAGCAAGCGGTAAAGTACTTTACGCTCGCCAGCTGTTTTCTTTACACTTCTGTTTTGATTTTGATGCCTCCTCATTGGTGGATCACGGAATCCGTGAAATTCACATAACCTCAACAATGGCGAACGCTAACCAAATCCGCGCATGGTCTTTGATGTTACAAACTACAAGCTTTTATTGTGTTGGAATCCAGAATTGCAGTTTTTTGAAAAATATTGTATGCAATTCGCGCGTGAAGCTTCTTTATCGCTGTCGCAAAATTATAAATGTTTAATGTTTTGTAGCTGTAAATGTTTTGGCTCGAGCGATAAAGTCGCGCTTCATGCTCTCAATGCATAAATAACTATTCCCGCACTGGTGCAGGAATAGACTATTTTGTGTGCTACAGTTAGTGCAAAAATAGGCACTTTTTCGGGCCACTGTAGGAAAATGTAATTTTGTTTCTTTCTTGACAGGAATATTAATTCAATATATTATCAATATTTAGTCAGAGTACTCAATGCACTTTCAAAAACATTTCCACCAAAGAAAAAAATTTCAAATTATTTCTCCTAGAGGATGAATCCTAGCAGATACCCTTTCTCACACATGCTATGAAGCACGTATGGGACTTAGGTTGAAGTCCTCTCTGATGCAATGAAGCAGTGCTGTGAGGAAGAGGGATGCCGGGGAGAAGGGTGCCGGGGAGGAGGGTGCCCTCCCTTGGTGTGATCTTATTAAGCACAGCGGCAAGCCCAAATTTATTGGACTAACACCCAAAGATATGAAGAAAGTTAAGGGTTGCAAACCCTATGGGAGATGTGTCCCGTAGAGTTAGTTTCAACCCCTTCTGCCACTATTCCCTAACTTCGCCTCTTTCATCTCTCTGTCCTTGATTTTTCTCAGCCAAGTACAGTCAACCCAAACGAAGTAGGCCGGCCATGTTGATAACTTTTCTCAAAGCTGGTCCTTGGAATTTGCCAGGACTTTCTCTTATACAAACTCTCTCTCTCACGCTCCCTCCTCACTCTTTCTTTCTTCTCTCTATTTATATTCCTCTTTCTCGTTCTCTTTCTCTTTCACTCTCTCATTCTCGTTCTCTTTCTCTTTCACTCTCTCTTTCTCTTTCTTGTTATCTTTCTCTTTCTTTTTCTTTTCTCGTTATCTTGCTCTTTCCATTTCTCTCTCTCATTCCCATTCTCTTTCTCTTTCTGTCTTTCTCTCTTTCTCTTTCTCTTTTTCTTTTATTTCTTTTTCTTTTTCTTCCTCTTCCTTTTTCTCTTTCTCTTTTTGTTTCTTTTGTTTCTGTCTCGTTATCTCTTCTTTTCTAACTTTTTCTCTCTCTCTTCCTCTTTACCTTTCTTTCTCTTATTTTATTTCTCTTTATCTTTCTTTTTCCATTCACTTTCTCTTTTCCTTTCTCTCTCTCTTCCTTCCTTTCTTGTTATCACACCTCCTCTAACTTTTTCTCTCTCCTCCTCCCACGTTTTCTTATTTTGTTTCTCCTTCTCTTCATCGTTCCCTTGCTGTTTCTCTTTCTCGCTCTCTCTCACTCCCTCTCTCTTCATCACTCTCTATTTCTCTTCCAGCATTTTTGAGAAAGTCTGCGTTCGTAGCTTGGTACTGCCCAAAACAAGGCTTGAAATAGTGGACAAGGAAATTGAGCTCTACAAATTCGGTAAATTTCCTTCATCTTTCCAGATTATTGTTAAGAAATTTTTCAAAATTTTATATTATTTGATAACAAAAAAAAAGAGAAAAAGAAAACTTTTCCACATTAATAAAATATAGAGAAAATTGTGTAAATGAAGAAATCTCCAATTTTCAACAAGAAATCATTCTTGGAATTTTTACATTATTTGTATCTTATTCAATATAAAATTTAAAAAATTTTAAATTTGTTGTTCTCTATTCTCTCCTGTTTTTCTCTCTCTCTATATATATTTCTCTCTCTTTGTCCTACCCGATTGATACAAAATTAAATTTAAACAATTATATTTAAATTTAATACTGTCAGCATTATTAGGAGACATTATTTCTATTTCAATATTTCTGCTTACTACTATTTTTCTTTTAGATTATTTTTCAAACATCTTTTCCCACACGTCTTATTTATTCATTTATGTTTCACACTATCTTTTCTTCTTGAAAGGGCAGTATAGGCTTCACTCTATAAATCAATTACCGGTGGTTTGGAACTCACCTAAAATTGTAGGCTGCCATGTCTCCAATAACATGACTCGAGCAGCTTCACCCCACCAATAAAAGTCATACGCATTCATTTTTATGGTAGTGTATTAAATCAGAAGTCTATTTAATAATAAGTGAGTGAGTACTTGATGATTGCGATATACTCGTTCATGCATTCATTGTAAAAAAGTAAATTCGTATGGCTTTTCGTGGTGGGGAGACCCTTACAGGTAGTTCCACCTCGCCGCTTTTTTAACGACTGCTTTTTTTTATATGCAACCGGGACCGACGGCTTAACGTGTCCTCCGAAACACGGGAGTGGCTCGAGAAAAATATCTTGTACTCAACTGGGATCGAACCCAGGACCTTTGGCTTATCAGACCAGCGATAAGCCAACTCGGCTACGCCGACTCCTGCATTCATTGTATTAATGCAAAAATGATTATGTTTTGATTGATCACTATCTCTACATTCAGTAGTAATCATCTCATATGAATTAATCAATAGCATTGAACTCTCATAATTTATCCAATTATGAAGTAATTTAGTAGGGAAGTGATAGCCGTGAGCCGTAGCAGGTACTCGTTCAATCAGATAGAGATAATCTGCGTTTTCCTGGGTCCTCTTTGAAACGGTGACCGATTAGATTGGCCAGCAAAAATACCCTGTTCTCTACTGTAAAATCATTTCCCGATGGTTCGGAACCCACCTAAAACTGTAGGTCCAACTCATCAATCACAAATATTCAACTCATTACCCATGCACAGGTCTCAGATCTATGTGGGCTTCATCCTCAAAAAAAAAATTACTTTATGATGCAATACTAGAATTACCTTATCCATTGTGACTGAATTACAATGAAATTCAAATACACAGCAGACCAGACCTGTTTTCTCTACAAAATTCGAACCACAGAAATCGAGTATTTGTAGGTTGAATCACAAGGAAAATTCAACATGAATGAGGGAGTAGCTGACAACGTCTTGCATAAATTTAGGTTATGTTAGTTTATTCAGGATATTTAGGGTCCAAACGCCTTGGATTCTGCTAGTGAAACAACTACTCCTGTGGTACAACCATGGTGACATCCAGGATACATAGTTAATCTACCGCTTGTCATCCCGAGACAAGATTTAGAAGCAAAGTGGTTGCCCCACGCTATCGGTCTCAGTTTACGGTTATGGAGATGTGCAGATCAGATATGGAGGGAGAGAGAGAGTGTGTGACAGAGAGTGTGAGAGAGAGAGAGTGAGAGAGAGTAGGTGAGAGCGAGGAAGAGAGAGAATGTGTGAGAGAGAGTGAGAGAATGTGTGAAAGTGAGTGAGAGAGAGAATGAGAGATAGATAGATAGATAGATAAAATGTCTTCATTTGGGCGAAGTTATAGGAGTCGCAGGTCCTCTCTTACACTTGACCCTTGAAGAGAAAGAGAGAGCGTGTGAGGGAGTGAGAGAATGGTGAGAATGAGTGAGAGTGAGTGAGAGAGAGAATATGAGAGGGAAAGATTGAGTGTGACTGAGAGTGAGGTAGGTTTGCGATGCATTTGATGCAAATACAGCTGATTACATATCAATATTTAAGTTAAATTCACACACATCAGTCACGGCGTGTCTCAGTTCCGAGCTCGTCACAGGCATAAAATATATTCTTATGAGTTTCCGGTTACCCTGTCTACACTCGTCCGGCGCAGACCCGTCAGGTGACTGAACTGAGACGGAACTGTGACTGTTACGCGCCGTATCTGATGTGAGTGAATCGACCTTTACTTAGGTCTTGTATATTTTGAACAACCAACTTATTTTCATGGCAAAGAAAAAATCAACTGACACAAGGAAAAATCTTCTGGCCAGAACTTAATACTATAAAGAAATACAGTGTCACTTTTATTGGGAAACAACAGTCATAGAACATTATGAGCGCTAAGGATTTCAAACTTCCTTTAAAATCACCATTTAAGGAATACTAATCATAGTATGTAGTTATGTACAGTTAATACTTGTCTCATATAAATTTATGATTGATGCTAGAATAATTGAGAACATTGTATAAGACTGGGATAATGCAACATTTGTGCCAGTGTATAGATTGTTCCATTCAGATAAAAATCAAATTATTCCACTAACCTTGAGCTGGTGCATAGATGTTCATGTACAGACAATCCTCACTCTGATTCTGCAAATGAGGCAGCAGTCTCCTCAGGTACTCAAGCCGTCCCCTGGGCATGCGCTCCAAAGCTAGCGTCTCATTGGATATGTCAGGCAAGCGCTGAGGACACACAGGACTGAGTGTATCAGCCAATCGTACGCCGTTCCATGGTAGGGGAGTTCGGGTGGGGGAAAACCGGTTTCCCCCAGTGGGCGGGGTCGCGTAGGGAACGCCCAGAAACACTTCTATTGGTCGCAAATGACGCCCGCTTCCCATTGGCTTGATGATGCCTTGCAACTGGCCGAAACGCGTCTGAACAATTCGAGTCAAAGTACTGCTGCTTGAGTCTGTTGTTGAACCAATCACAACTACCACTACAATCACTAGCTGCCAACCTTCCATGTTAATGAAAATAATTTTGCATGAGTACAAACAAGCTTCTTGAGTTCTGTATTTCATAGAGTTCTTTTGGAAATCTCATCTTCAATTCACAGTTCCTCATGATGGGTTACAACCTACATTCTCTTACAAACATTTTTATGATTTGTAAGAATAGATACAATTCGTTATTAAAAATTTTGTGCTACATCAAACAAGTATCATGAGTTCTTTATTGAGTAGAGTTCTTCTGGGGATCTCATCATGAATCGAAAGTTATTTAGGCAAGGTGATAAATCAAAGCTTGAAATTTTCCTGGTGAGATTATTTCAAGATTTGAATATTGGGAGAATTTTTGAAAATCTCATTTTTAAGTTTAAAATTTCATTTTCTCCAAGTAATCACAGCTTGAAGTTTCTCTGGAGTACAATGATCATATTACTATCATCACTTGCGAGTCATATTTAATGACAAATTCTCTGTCTTGCTCTATTTAATAAAAAAAATTTGTTTTGCTCTTCATGGAGACTTCAACCAACATTCTATTGAATAGAATCACCATCTAAAGCAGTGTAATATAGTCTTTTAACAACCAACAAACATTGATTAGTTTCTTCAAACTTCTGATTATTGCAATATTTGAATCCCAGGCTTTTCTTGTGGGCTGAATTTCGTCTTTATGTGTGAGTTGGTTTCTAAATACCAATTTTATGTCTTATTTCATGATTATATACCAAAATTCATCGAGATTTGATCATAATTGCTGCAATCAGTGAGATGTTGGAAAACTTTACTGAAAACTGGTATGAAATACAGTATTTCATTCAGTCTTTGAAAACACTCACAGCACTGGAAAGTCATACCAACGACCCCCTGTTGATTGAATCCTACTCCGAGGATAATTTTCATGAGCCACATCTACAAAAGATAAATTTTATAACCTGAAGTCACTTTTTGTATGACTTTTGATGTAAGTGGACTAGCTCTAAGGTATGAAACCATCAACTGATCTATTTAAGATAATTTTCTTCAATTTTCTATCTTATCTATGTAGAGCTTTTTGGAGACATTTATATAGCCCAGGTCTTGAATGAGACTTTTCCAAATCAATTAAGATGTCATTGTCACTATAAAATCAATCGAAATTGAAAGGATTTTCCTAGCAACTATCTCCACTCGCTCTGTTGCCAATGCACAGATGTCCAGCTCTCTAGAAAAACTCGAATTCCACTAACATATTTCATGTCCAACAAACGCACTGCTGTTAATCTTCTTTTATTGCCACCTCTGCTCATATTTCCACAGCTGTATCAGTGGTACCACAACTGAAGGGAAAGCTCGAGTTTATTCCGGGCACATACTGAACGGCCTAGTTTCTCGAATCCATTAGTGATTCTTCCCCATAGCTTCAAGTTGGCAAAAGTACGAGCTTGTGGGGAACCAGATCCTACAACTTATGGGGACTTGTGGCTTAGCCAGCAGATGTGGGGAGGGTTGGCACGTAAGGGAAGACCTAAAACTACTTGGAAGAAATATAATAACAATAAAAACAGGTCGTATTCATGTGTGTTCTCTTTTTTAAAATTCATTACCCTCTATGAGGACATCCCACTCGGTTCAGACACGATATACACATTTCCTACTCTCCAACATTCCCCTTCCCACCGTATTCGTACAAGAGACTACTTCTCTTCTTCTTCTCCTCCCCACTGTTTCTTCTCCACTCACGCATAATTCATGGGACATTTCCCAGTTTCCGTCCATCTTCGTTTTCGTCTGGCTTGTCGTATATTTTTTTCTGCAGAAACAAATGGGAAAAGAAAATGAAAAGAGAAGAGAAGAGAGAGAAGGAAACGATCAATTTTTGAAGATTGTGGCTGTGTTGTTGACGTTGACGTGGAGTTTGGAACAAGAATCTGAAACAGAGAAAAGAATCTACGGTTAATATCTTTGTAGATCAGAATTTTTATCATAAATGTTATCAATCTTCCTCTGTAGTGGCGAAGGTGATATTGTGGAAGATATCCATAATGGATAATAAGCCTTGAAGTTGTCTCAACCACATTTATTGAAAATGGTAAAAAAAAGTAAATTCGTATGGCTTTTCGTGGTGGGGAGACCCTTACGGGTAGTTCCACCTCGCCGCTTTTTTAACGACTGCTTTTTTTATATATGCAACCGGGACCGACGGCTTAACGTGTCCTCCGAAACACGGATTGAAAATGGTGAGATACTATTTTCAGTTGTTACACCATTATCAATCTCAAACAAACTAAAACTAAAGTACAGAGTAGATTAATAATATTATTTTATACTCAACACAGAATGATAATATTGGCTGAGGGTGAAAGTGCGTGCATCTCATAGGCTGACCTTCATTGAAGGTCTGTGATCGGCTGAAGGCCCTAACAAGTCACGCCCACTGGTGGGAGGAGTAACAAGGTATAATCAGTGTCAAAATCAGGAACCAAAAGTAACAAACAAGAACATTACACAAGTAGGCTGGAATTAAACAGTTGAAATAAAATAAAAATGAATCTAAATGAAATGCAGTCAATGTCAAATGAGAAAAACAAGAAGGATCGTTATTAGAGGGTAAGCCAGAATTATGATGAAACCAAGTTAATTGTATTTAATTGTTTGAAATAAATCTCATCATTTGAACTAATATTTGCTCCTGAAAACGAAAAATTTCAATTTGGAATCATGATATTACATATAATAATTGACGAAAACAATTCCTGCTCATGACAATAGATGAAATTTAAAAATTTTGATAACATCAGTACATGAAACATCAATAGGAGATTATGACCAATCGCCCTGCGTACAGCCTTAATCAGTTCAATCACAATAACCGTCTTTGTTAACTCTCTATTAACCTTAAATGTGCATGTAAAAGAATGAATGCAACTAAGTCAAACTGACATCTGTATTCTAATGCCGTAATATTCAAGATGATAATCTAGTACATAGCTATCAGACCACGTTTTTCACCCATCCTTTTTTCCCGAATCAACCCACTTGAGGGCTGTTTGAGGGGGGGGGGGTTGAAGTTGCCCATTAATTCTAAGAATAATAACCCCGAGGGGAAGTTTTTCTGACACGTTTTCCGGGCGTCGTACTTTATGCGCAGCGGAAAACCCGGGAGCTTTTCCATCGGAAAAGCGAAAGGAAGATGATATTTAAATACTAAATTCCTGTTCAAAGACACTGGGAGGGAAAACGGTTCCAGAAAAAAATGGAGGGAAAAGAACTCTTCAAATTCGTATTTCAAAAGCGTGCTCACCGTGACGCCCTAAATCTTCTTTATCGCTTACCTTTCTGACTTTTTTCGGGGGGCACCAACCCCCCCCCCCCTCCAACACGGAAAAGTCCACCTCGGAAATGTTGTTCCTTACCGGAAAAATTTTTCTCGCAGAATCCTCAAACTAGAGGTGCCTTTCTACAAATCAGGACATTTGTATGCTTCGCCATGGTCTTTTTTCTATTTGCAAAAGCAAAGAGGCTCAAAATGGGGGCGCACCGTTCAAGTCACGTGGTTAGCAAGTGAGGAATAGATTGTAAAATCTATAGCTCTTTGATCTTGGATTTAGATGGTTTGTTACAGTGCGTCATGATTTAGATCGGTGTGGTGTGTCATGTAATTATCATAACGTGGTAGATGTGGATTAAAAAATTTGACGAGATATCATTACAATCTTTATAGTGGGAGAACTCTCATTCAGGATTTATAGTGGGAGATTGGGGTATTGTGAGAATAGATCATTCTTATTCGAATAGAATGTTAGTTGGAGCACTTGTCTGAAATAAGATACGGCTCTGGCTGGCTTCGTTTCTTGCAGCCTTTGGTTCAAATCTCATTCAGCCATGGATGTTTCTCATCATTCACCCATTCACCTCATTACCCTCGCACAATTCTCCAGACCCATGTGGGCATCATCCGCAATAAAAAAAATGAGTTTGAAAATTAATGCAATCATAGCCTCTAGGCGGTAATGCTACGTATTTGTATTTTGGTCATTATTCAATATCAAACTTTAGATTTAGTGATTGCTAGGCTGTTATAATGTTACTAGCCGGCAGACTCGCTTCGCTCGCCTTAACCGTCTAGCCAAGGGGCTCCGCCCCCTGGACCCCCGGGGGGTCCAACTAATTTCCATTGTGATTAGATAAATTTACAGAAATAGGTGATTTTGGGGAGAATTTTGATACCATTACTTAGTATGCATCTAGGGTCTTCTAGGCTTCGATTTGAGCGTTGGTTGAAATTCACAAATACTCGAAGAACGATGTTAGCAGTCGGATGTGCAACTGAAAACTGATCTGATCGTGAAAGTGAGTGATCGTTTGGGGTAGTAGGCTACGCAATTGAAGTGGGAAGGGGTCACACTCACCTAACACACTTGCCTAACAGGCAGCTCGGCTACTTTTTTACTTTTCATAAACGTTGGCTTTTACCTATTGAAATTATTTTGGTAGCTCGGGATAAGTTTGCTTTGTTTGAAACAAATTATTATTCATTAATAGACCTAACCTACTGAACTTGCCAGCCAAACAGCTTAAAGGAACAGCTGATAGAAGTCAACCGTTTTTAATCATATGGCAGACCCCTTAGCAGCGTTATTTACACTGTCTTTGAACAGCAAAAGACTTTGCACTTTGCATGTAGGCTACCATACAGTCGGAGCCTTGCAATATGTGGGAAACATATGACTGGGTATGATGAAATGTTATTATGCCAGGTTGATGACATCTGTTAAGTGCAAATTTCAAAATATTTGGCTGTTTATCAGCAAACTTTTCAAAAATCGTCGATTTTGGGCCCATTTTGGGGCTAATTTTGAAACTTTTTTCCAATGTACATCTAAGGCCGATACTTAACATGAATACCAAATTTTATCTGATTTGACCTTATGGTTCTCTAGAAATTGTTGTCACCTAAATTTTCAAAAATCTTCAATTTTGGGCCCATTTTGGGGTAAATTTTGAAACCCTTTCTTAGCACGCGTCTAGTCCCCCTACTGAATACGTGTACCAAATTTTATCGTTTTTGGTCGAGTGGCTCCTGAGAAACTGTGATGAATGTGTCAGTCAGTGGTATTTCGATGATATATATATATATAGATATATATTATATAGATAGATAGATTCATTGACGTAAAAAATATTTTTACAATAAATTGAATTTTGGATATTACGAGTATTTGAGGTGATACGTCTCTTGGAAGATTTAAATTTAAATTTGGTATATTATTCGATGTGATAAGTCTCTTGGAAGATTTAAATTTGGGATATTATTCGATGTGATAAGTCTCTTGGAAGATTCAAATTTAAATTTGTGATATTATTCGAGATGATAAGTTTCTTGAAAAATATCTCTAAGTGTTATTCTCATTCCCCTTCCACTCTAACTTAGGCCTATTTTTAGGCTCCCTCGAAAAATTCAATTTTTACTCCGTCTTCTTTCTTTTTTATTCTCTTTTCTTTTCTTTCTTCGTGTTAGTATCCTCCACCCACTCAACCACTCGTTTCTTCTTTACTACTTTTTTCCTCTTTTTCATCTGAATCGCTTTCTTCTCCACTACATTTTCTTTATTCTCCTTCTCTTAATTCTCTTTCTCTTAATTTTTTCTCTCTTAATCTCCTTTTCTTTTCATTCTCCTATTTGTATTACAATTAACACTTTTTTTGGAAGATGAAGCCCACGTAGGTCTGAGACCTGTGCTTAGGTAATGAGTTGGATGATTGTGATAGATGAGTTGAACCTACAATTATAGGTGGGTTCCGAACCACCGGGAAGTGATTTTTCAGCAGAGAATAGCGTCTTTTTGCTAGTCAATCCAATCGGTTACCCTTACAAAGAGTGCCTAGAAGAACGCAGCTTATTTCTACCTTATTGAACAGATACCTGCTACGGCTCACGGCTATCACTTCCCTTATACGGAGGGTTGTACGAAAGCCAATTAAATAAGGAGTTTAAAGTCAGTTAAATTCCTGTCGTAAGTGTAACAGGTTTATTTATATTATAAACTTTTATGTTTATTTATGTATCCATTAGTTATCTTTCGTAAACCAAACGGGCACAATCTGGCAACACTGTAATTTGATCAACAGCTGATTCTGAAGTTGATAAAAGACGAATTAGAATCATTTAATTGTGAATTATTTGAATTATTATTCCACTATCTCAATACTATTATATTCTTAATAGATTTTATTCATTTAAAAATGCTTTTAACACCTACGACCTAATTTCCAGTTCCGTGTTCTGGTACAATAAACATAGCCCATAAAATGTAACTTAACAGGCATTAGTGAGATTTGATCATCGGTTGATTGGGCGGTAAAATACCTTTTACGCCGGTTAGCCTAATCGGCGTAATCACTTCTAATATTGTCCTTTGTGCAACAAAATTCTCTCCATTAAGCTTAATTTCCATAGAATGACATCATTCTACAGTGATTAAATTAATTTCAATTTAAGTAAAATCATTCAATAAATGTTACGAACTAAAACTAACCCAACTGAATTGAATATAAATATTTTTTAAGAAAAAAAAACATTGGCTTTCGTGCATCCAGACGATACGTTTGTAGCTACTGTGAAATCTTAAGAAAGTTTTTAAAAGTACTAGATTTATTGTAATTTGTGAAGTATTATGTAACATACCCCTGTCCACCATCTTTATCACCATCTTTCCACTTTTTTCCACTTTTCTCTCTCTTTTTGCTCTTCCACTCATCAACAATACCATCAATGACCTCCACCTCATAAAAGAGTATAAAGCAGCAGTGAACTCTGAAAAGGTCAAGCCCTCTTGTCTCTATCCTACTTTCTCTTGCATTTCTCCTCTTCTTTCTCGTCTCTTCTCTCTCATTTTTCTCCGTTTCCCTCTTTTTTCCAAGCACAACCCTCTACTTGACTCTGCATTAAGGATGAGAGGTCGCCTAACAATATGTACGTTGATATCATCCATTGTTGGTAGGAATCTTCACCAGCAAAAATCTCCTTCAAGAGAAAATAAGAGTCTTGTGTCTCCCTCAATTTTTCTCCCCATTTTTTCTTCTTCTTCTTCTTCTTCTTCTTCTATTTCTGCCTCTTCTTCTTCATTTTCCTCTTCTCCTCCTCTTTCTCCTACTTATTTCTCTCATTCTTCTTCCTCTTTTTTCTACTTCTACTTCTTCTTTTGTCTTTTTTCTTCTCATTGTTTTTTCTCCATTTTCTTCTTCATATTCATTTCCATTTTTTCTTCTACTTTCCTTTTTTTCTGTTTTCTTCTTCTACATTTCCATCTTCTCCATCTTTTTCTCCTGCTTCTTTTTTTTCTTATTCTCCTTCTTCTTCTTCTTTTCATTCTTTTTCTTCTTCTTCTTCTTCTTCTACTACTTTTCCTGCACCTTCTTCTTCTTATTATTCTTCTTCTCCATTTTCTTCTTCTTTCTATCTTTCTTCTACTTCTTCTTCTTTTTTCTTCTCCTTCTTTTCATTCTTTTTCTTCTGGTTCTTCTTCTTTTTTCTCTTATTTTTCTTAGTCTTCTTTTTCTTCTACTTTCTTCTTCCTTTTTCTTTTTCTTCTTTTCTCCATTTTATTTTTTATAACGTCCTTTTTCTTTTTCTACTTTTTCATCTTTTTCTTCTCCTTCCTCTTCTCCGTCTTTTTCTCCCACTTTTTTCTTCTTCTTTCTTCTCCTCCTTCTTGTCCTTCTTCTTCTTTCTTCTCCCCCTTCTTCTCCTTCTTCTTCTTTCTTCGCCTCCTTTTTCTTCTTTCCATTATTTTCCGTCTACGTCCTCTTCCTCTTCTTCTTCTTCTTCTTCTTTTTCTTCTTTACCTTCTATTTCTTCTTCTTCTTCTCCTTCTCATTTATTTTGTTTTTCTCCTACGTCTGCCCCTCCTTCTTTCTTAGAGAAATTTTATTTATTTGTAATATTGAATCCATTGATTCTCCCACTCCAATATCCCAAAATACACTTCATACTCATAGAGTTATCCCATCTAGAAACGTATAGAGCCACCACTTAAGTCACTAAAGACATTACGTGAATAGGATTATCCAGTCTAGCCAATCCCACAAGCTTAACTATTCAAATCACCAACTGACCTTCCATGGTGGTTAGTGTAACAATAAGTTAGTGGGATCCGCTGTAAAGACAACAAAACCCATAATAAATCTTCCCAATGGCCGTCTTCAAGGATATGTTAATCTCTATGATTTTCTCCCAGTGTTCACTTTAAAGTATGGGCTTCACATTTTGATGCGGGTTCAAGAAAGGACTCTCACTGTATAAGGCTTTACAAGGTTTCACTGTAAATCTGACGCTGTATAGTGTGACCTTGGTTCAAGCTAACCTAGATGACAGCGCTGTTAGATTTGTAGCGGAGATAACGGGAACTAATGTCTAGTTTTGATAATTTAGTGGCCGTTCTCAAATAGCTGGTGATTAAAGCAGACTGTAACTGCTGAGTAGAATGTATTATTGAAACTGATAAATGTATGTTTTAGGGTTCAATAGAATGGTTTAAGGGGTAAAGGGTTCAATAGTGTGTGTTTTACGTGGTTTAGTGACTTCAAACAGGGTAGGAGTTGTTTGAGAGGTTCAGAGACCCTGGAGGTCAAGAGCATGTTTTGAAAGGGGCTCCCTGAAGGGATTCAGATTTGGTTAGCTTAGCCCTTATAGGTTAATCATGTATACTCAGTACACAGTGGGTTATATTGGATAATGTTAACATCATAGTGATAGAGGTTGAGAATTTTTTTATTAACCGACTCCCAAACAGTCAGAGGCTCTCAATTCAACCTGTTTTTTAATTTTTGTACATCAATTCGAACAGTATTGAACAGATTTCGATGAATGCTATTTTAAATGAAAGAGCATAATTCAGAGGTGGTCTCATTAAAGGTTTGCAAGGATCAGCCCCATATTAAATAAAAATTAGCATTCATCGATGTTCTCATTTCAATTTTGTTCGAATAGGATAGTTTCACCACAGACGAAAGAACTAGAGTTGTTTCTGTTATCTGTGGTTTCACACAACCGACAGTCGGATAATAGGTATCGTTAAACAAGCTGAACATTGTATCATATGGAGCGCTTCCAAAACAAATGTTTTTTAACGATTTTTTGGTTAACAAATAAAGTGACATACAGAGTTGAAAAAGAAACACATGATTTATTAATATCATTTTAAAACAAGAAATTGCTGTAACATTATATGTATTTCGTGTTAAAAACAAACGGTCTTTAAAATCTATATATATAACTTATATAAATTAGGAACACTCTTAACTGGGTAAGTTTGGTAAAACAGCAATTAGCTTTGGCTTCTTTTGATGATATTTGGGAAGAAGAGGAAATTTCACTGGGGAGGCTAAGCAGTATAAAATGGGATATAGCTTGCAGACATAGTGTAGCACTTCATGAAGTAGACAAACATGAAGCATTAAACTCAATTTCGTGCCCCGCTTATCAACTTATAAATCCAAATTTTATTCTGGGTGACCAGCTTCAACTAAAGTTGGCTTTCAAATGGATTAGATGTGTTACTCAGTTGTGTTTGGGTTCAAAATATGGATTCTACCTTTATTTAGAGAACAGAGGGATCTACATAGACTGTGCTGAGTACTGTCCGATTTGCAACTTGCGAGAGGACGAAACACCTACTCATATTTTTGTTCGTTGCCCAATGTATTTAGATTTTATTTACGCTGTCTGGGACGCAAAAACTTTGCATGTAGGCTACCGTGCAGTCGGAGCCTTGCAGTATGTAGGAAACATATGACTGGGTATAATGAAATAATGCAGCTTAGAAATTTGAAATGTATTCTCAGTAGGAGGTGGCGAATAATAAAATAAAAAACCTAGCTTCTACCCTAAAAGTCATGGGAGGTTTAAATTTGAAATGTTCATTAAGAGGTGGTGGTTAAGGTCTTACTGTGTAAGAAAACAACGAAGGAGGCCTCTCTGATCAGCTGGAAGAGCTCTAGGACTAAATTCTTCCCTAATAGTTCTAGAAGGTTGAAATTTTAAATGCAACCTCAGTGGGAGGTGGCAAATAATCAAATCAAGAATTTTTTATGAGAACGCAGCAACGCGCGTTGGGCCAGCTAGTATTTTATAATTATTAAATTATGTTATCTTGCTACTTTTTTAATAGTTTAATTGGATTACTCGAGGATTTGCCTCTTTGCAGTTCTACACTCCTTCTTATCATAATTTAATAAAACATTATACTCATTAAAATATAAGATAATTTGCTAACAATACCAGACCATTTCCCTTGTCAGCAGGAGGCGATGCAAAAACACGACTGACTGTTCAAGAATAAAAAAATAAAAATCTGCTGTATTAATTGCTGGCTGGTGGGGGGGCTGGATAGCTCCTCCACTTTCGCTGCTCAGTCTCTTCACGCACAGTCAGCACAAATGGCTTTCTGGCGTTCTTCAGCCATTAATAAAATAAATTTTATAATTTTAAATTTCCTGGGAAGACTGTTAAACCTTATGGTTTATGACACAAGTTATCTTTTGAATTTTATGAAATTTAGCGCCAAATTGGCGCCAAACGTTTTATGAAATTTATGAGAAATTCTATGCTATATTTAAAAAAATTTGGCACCAACTTGTATTACTTGTATTGAATTTTAAGTTTTTTGTTGAAAATGAAATCTTTAAACTCTTCAGGACGTGAATATTTAATTTTTGAGTATCATTTCATTGGTCCGATTTTTCTTGTTTTGAAATTTCATTTATTTTTAAATTGAGTTTTTAATTTTAAATTGCAATTTATTATTGAATTGATAAGGAGACACCTCTATAGGACTTAAGGAGGATTAATATCCATGTAAAAACTCAAAGGTTGCTACTGCAACACTTGAATTTTTACTTTACTCATATAAAGACTGACACTGTATTTCTATTGAAATAATTATGATTCTACTAACTCAAACTGAAGGAATGCATTTCCCTTCTGAGGAGAGGCTTCACGAAGTGCATTCATCCATTCTAATTTTTTTTTATTCGGAGGATGAAGCCCACTTAGGTCTGAGACCTGTGCATGATTGATGAGTTGGACCTACATCTTTAGGTGGGTTCCGAACAACCGGGAAGTGATTTCACATAAGAGAACAGAGTCATTTTTGCTGGTCAATCCAATAGGTCACCCTTAAAAAGATGGCCCAGGAGTTTCGTAGCTTATCGGCTACGGTGAGTGAAATCTCAATTAGAATAGAAATAGAGTGTCAGTTATGTATGATATGAGATTGTTCATAAAGTATTACGTCATGAAAAACATCACTGATTTTGAATTTCAAATTAAAATTTTGAATCCTAATACTGAACTAGCATACTCTGTATTTCAAGAATCCTTTTTTTTGTACAAAAAAAGACAGAAAGAAGCTGTGAATAGTTGGCAGACTCTGAAGAGAGATGTAGTGTAGAATATACTCTTATCATAGAGTGAAACGTCACCTCCATGAAATGAATTATTGATACGTTTTTCCTAAGTCTTTGACAGCATCCATTTCTGCACTTTTCCACCACATTAATATTGAATGCACTCAACATGGGTATGAGGAAAGAGATGGCGGATTGTGGGCCAAGGATAGAGATGCGAAGAACAATAGGGGAAAACAAGGGGGATAAGAAAAAGAAGAAGAGAAAGATTAGGAAGGAGCAGTGACAAAGAAAAAAGGAAGAGGGAAGTAGGTATGTTTGGAGACCTTTGGGACAACCCCCCCCCCTCCCCCCCCCCCTCCCCCCCCTCCCCCCCCCCCAAAAAAAAAAAAAATTAAAAAAAAAAAAAAAAAAATTAAAAAAAAAAAAAAAAAAATTAAAAAAAATTCCGAAAAAATTCCGACCGATCGGCCAAGGTCAGGGGACCATGGGTGGGGACCTGGCATGAGTATATATGGGGGATCAGTTGCTGGTAGGGTCATAGTGTCTCAGTGAACGCGGACGAGTGCTTATACTATAGCCCAGACCTTCTGTTGTGACTTCACCCAGATCTTCAGTAGTGATTAAAATGTAAGTACAAGTGCTTGTAACATCTCAGGACTTAGTAAATTTTTGAAACATTTTAGGACTTAGAAAAATGTTAGGACTTAGAAAAATTTTGCATCATCTCAGGACTTAGAAAAATTTTGCATCATCTCAGGACTTAGAAAAATTTTGCAACATCTCAGGACTTAGAAAATTTTTGTAACATCTCGGGACTTAGAAAAATTTTGAAACATCTTAGGACATAGAAAATTTTTGTAACATCTCGGGACTTAGAAAAATTTTGAAACATTTTAGGACTTAGAAAAATTTTGAAACATCTTAGGACATAGAAAATTTTTGTAACATCTCGGGACTTAGAAAAATTTTGAAACATCTTAGGACATAGAAAATTTTTGTAACATCTCAGGACTTGGAAAAATTTCCGAAAAATCGTAGGACTTAGAAAAATCTCAGGACTTGGAAAAATTTTCAAAAAATCTTGGGACTTAGAAAAAATTTCCGAAAAATCTTGGGGACTTAGAAAAAATTTTCAAAAATCTTGGGACTTACAAAAATTTTCAAAAAATCTTGGGACTTGGAAAAATTTCCGAAAAATCTTGGGACTTGGAAAAATTTTCAAAAAATCTTGGGACTTGGAAAAATTTTCAAAAAATCTTGGGACTTAGAAAAATTTTCAAAAAATCTTGGGACTTGGAAAAATTTTCGAAAAATCTCAGGACTTAGAAAAATCTTGGGACTTGGAAAAATTTTCGAAAAATCTCAGGACTTGAAAAAATTTTCAAAAAATCTCAGGACTTGGAAAAATTTCCGAAAAATCTCAGGACTTGGAAAAATTTCCGAAAAATCGTGGGACTTGGAAAAATTTCCGAAAAATCGTAGGACTTGAAAAAATCTTCAAAAAATCTTAGGACTTGGAAAAATTTCCGAAAATCGTAGGACTTAGAAAAATTGTCAAAAAAATCTTGGGATTTAGTTTTACATGGGGCATATGTGGAGGGGCATGTGGGAAGTTTGCTGGACTATAAGGAATGATCTCTAGACTTAGTCATACAATATTACTTTGAAAATAGGACTTTGTTTTACATGGGGCATATGGGGAGGGGCATGTGGGAAGTTTGCTGGACTATAAGGAATGATCTCTAGACTTAGTCATACAATATTACTTTGAAAATAGGACTTAGTCATACATGGGGCATATGGGGAGGGGCATGTGGGAAGTTTGCTGGACTATAAGGAATGATCTCTAGACTTAGTCATACAATATTACTTTGAAAATAGGACTTAGTCATACATGGGGCATATGGGGAGGGGCATGTGGGAAGTTTGCTGGACTATAAGGAATGATCTCTAGACTTAGTCATACAATATTACTTTGAAAATAGGACTTAGTCATACATGGGGCATATGGGGAGGGGCATGTGGGAAGTTTGCTGGACTATAAGGAATGATCTCTAGACTTAGTCATACAATATTACTTTGAAAATAGGACTTAGTCATACATGGGGCATATGGGGAGGGGCATGTGGGAAGTTTGCTGGACTATAAGGAATGATCTCTAGACTTAGTCATACAATATTACTTTGTAAATAGGACTTAGTCATACATGGGGCATATGGGGAGGGGCATGTGGGAAGTTTGCTGGACTATAAGGAATGATCTCTAGACTTATTACTTTGAAAATAGGACTTAGTCATACATGGGGCATATGGGGAGGGGCATGTGGGGAGTGGAGCAATTATGTGACCAGCTTACTAATGGAAATGCACTATCTGTTTCAGATGAACAAGGCCAGCCGATGTCAGATGACCATACCCCGCCTCACTAGCCTACCGGCCTTGACATTTTGTATGACGTCATTCCAATGCAGGAAAAACAAGTAATTGCGCAACATTATGCATTACATAATCACTTGCCTTTGGCGCCATACCAATGAAGCAGGAAAACAAGTAATTGCGCAACATTATGCATTACGTAATCACTTGCCTTTGGCGCCATACCAATGAAGCAGGAAAAAACATGTCTGTGCAGCATTACTGACCTTGGCGCCATCCAGGAAAAACGTATGCAACTAATTTATGGCTGTACAAGAAATAGGTGGGAGCACAGTTGACCTTGGGGAGATCCGGTTACCAAGTATATATAGAGGACCTCAGGCTTGTAGATCCATAGTATCTCAGCAAACGACTGCTAGCTTCTACAGTGAATCCTGATAAAGACTCAATAACAGTAAGTATTTGTCTCTTGCTAGATCATCTAACCTCCATAGCTATTGCATGAAATCTAATGCCTAACCTATCATTCATCCATTGCATGAAATCTAACCTCAAATGGCTAACCATGATATCATCTACTGCATGAAATCTCATTCATCTACTGCATGAAATCACATTCATCTACTGCATGAAATCTCATTCATCTACTGCATGAAATCTCATCCACATGAATGGCTGACCCACAATGCTGACTGTAAGATTATGCTAATACCTGTTCATTTTCAGATGTCATCCACTAATGATGCCGCTGACGCCATCTACAACACAATTGCATCCCAAAAGCCGCTAGACCTCGTATCCATGAAAGATCTCGAGCCAGGGCACACGTACCAAATGATCAGCGCAGAGAGAGTCACCACAAAATATGGTGAAAAGGTGGCAGTCACACTGGATTCCGACAACGCACACATATGGGTTATACTTCCAGAGTCATACTGCAGGACCACCTTCAAATTCGTCCCTGCTGTAGGAACCGTCGACATGAAATCATATAAATTCATGTGCCATCCTGCTGGGAGAACCCATAGAATCCAATTGATTAAAGAATAATGAATGAAAAAAATAAAAGTGTGACATCTGCAACTGATTTGTTATTCATTTTCCCCTACCATAGTTTCAGTGTCCACTTATGCCTACAAGTGTACACCAAGTGTTCACCTAGTGTTCACCTAGTGCTCACCTAGTGATCACCAGTGTTCACTAAGTGTTCACCTAGTGCTCACTTAGGCCTAAAAGTGTACACCAAGTGATCACTAAGTGTTCACCAAGTGTTCACCTAGTGCTCACTTAGGCTTAAAAGTTTACACCAAGTGTTCACCTAGTGCACTGTTGCTTCAAAGAAAAAAGGTTGAAAAGAAAAGTATATACTCTTACAATACATTATTTATTAAACAATCTCAAGTATGAAACAATACATAGAAATTGGCTACAATATTGCCCCTTTCAAAGTCTCTGGTAACACCATAGGTCTCTGCCGACCTATTAAGAGATTCCTTTACACGGCCCACGCCATCGGTCACATCACCTGGCGGCCATAATCTATAATGTTGCTCAGCTTTACAAATTGATACCAGTAGAGCAGGATCGCCTGATTGACCATCCTCAATCCTAATGCATCTGACACGTCCATCCATAGAGTTGTAGTCAAAGCCGGCGAATGTAATCCTTCTTCTGCCAACCAAAGATAGACTCTGGTCACCGCACTCAAAGTCACACCACCAAGTCTCATCGCTGTCGTTGAAATCAATCTCCAGCTTAACATCCTTGTTCCTCCATCCAGGCACTGAACGCAAGTCCATTATGGCTACCAAGCTATTCTTTAACTTGTATATTGTGTCTAATGGCACTCTCCAATGATTATCAAAACAGGCTGTCACCATGAATGGCAGTCTATCCACATATGATGCTGGAGACCGTTGCTTCTTATCCTCCTTATACGATGCAATGCCCATGTAGATATCTTTCAGGAACGAATTGACACTAGTACGGTTGAAGTTTGCAGATTGTGGACCTGGACAAAATCTTTCACCTGGGAAGTCGTCTTTGTCTCTGACCCATTGTATAAACCCTTGACTAGGTACTGCATCGATGACAGCATAGCGTAGTCTCCTGAGACGAGTACAATCACATTCAAGGATATTCTCAGAGCTGACGTCACATGACTCTGCATGCCCAGATTCAAGTTGAAAATTGTCCATGCTCAAGCTGTCTTGCCGCCGCAGTAGCTCAGCTTCTAGATCCATGACTGCCGCCTTCAAGCGTGTCTCGGCTGCCCTTGAGCTCAAAATCCTTGAGATCATCTTGACTGTAGGTGTTAAACTAAACTATACTGAGCAGCAGCAGGCTCTTAAATACTAGAGGTGGTGGGGTAAATGATGATGCAATATTCACATTTCATTCTTTATTGACAAAAATAAACTTCGACAAAAATATCTATCTCTTTGCAATGCTTGCATGATCCAATTGTGCAGGATGTTTACTACATTGAGCGCACAAAATGGCGGTACATCCAAGCGTCCTCGTCCTCCATTGTCACCAGCCAGCTTCATCTTCACAGTCTCCAAGAAGTCGAGCAGGTAATGTTCTGGGCAGTAGACTGTAGTAGTCTTCATCAGCACCTCCAAGTTGGGCGTCTCATGGAATAGGTAGGGCGAACTCAGGTCCACGTACTCCACATTTTCCTTTTTGTTCAGCTGCAGTAGCGTTTCCAGCAGACAAATCTTCTCATATCCATATACCAAGATCTTGACTGGCCGTCCCGATTCACTGTTCTCGTGCAGCCATCTTCCAACTGTGTCACATACAATTTGCTTCAAGGCCGAATATGAGAGGTGTGTTTGGCCGGCTCCATTGCCCGACCATCTCAGTCCATGTTTAGCTCTTTGTAATTGATTGCTTTCAACCAGGCCGCTTGTTTTCAGCAAAATGTCCAGGTATGGTGACTTGAAAAAGTAGTGGTGAGTCAACACATGATGTTCATCGTCACGTTCCAATATTGCCATCTCCTTGACAATAAACTGGTTATTCAATCCCTCAAAGCCTTGAAAGTCCATCAAGTAGATTGGTATTGGTCCAAAAAGTTCTGTAGCCCTGCTTGGTGTGATGCCATCTTCGTCGTCATCATCAGTGGAAGCCTGGTTGAGGTCGGTTGTACTTGTAGAAGCGTCCTTCATCAACGATGTCTCATGTTGAGTGTAGTAGCCTGGGCAGCAGCCCACAACATCCTCTCCATCGCTGGGTGGCAACTCCCCCTCCTCCTCATCCAAAAAGCGTAGAACTCTCCTGGACATGATGACTGCTTCACTCGATGCTTCTTGCAACTATGAGCATACTGCTGCTTGCTGACCGCCTTTATATCCTCCACCGCTCTCTCTCTAGGCTGATTGAACAAGACCGGTCATTGGCTGATACTCCTTAACCACTTCATGTATCAGCAGACAATAGGCATGTGTATTTCCTGGAATGTTGTCACTTGCTTCAAACTCAACTCTGATGTCAATGCTTCCCGTCTTGAGCGATTCGTTTTGATGTGAACAGTCAATGGGAAACAGTAACATCTTACCATCCCGCACAGCATGTTTCTCAAAAAGTGGGTTGCCTGCTCGAGCGTCATCACGATTGTAGACTCCATTGAATGCTGCATACATATTGTACACTTGGTTATCGTCACCATTGATGCTTTCATACGGATAGTACTTGTTGTTCAAGAACACTCGAACATCTTTCATTTTGCACAAGTCAAAGTATGAGCTATTCACAGTAGCCGCTCCTCTTCTTCCAGTCTGCAGTCCAATCACAATGTATCTTGGCTTCTCCAGCTGAGTAGTCGACTTGACAGTCCACGTATGTTTTGTGGTCTGTGGCAAAGATGGATACTCGTACAGTTCCCAATGTCTGAATGGCATTGAGATGGGCGTGTTGTTTTGCACCAGTCTCAGCAGACGCAATTTAGCTTCATCAGACACCTCTACATAGGGCATCCTCCACACCAGTTTCTCAATTGTGACCTTGCCTGCTGTATTCAAACAGTCTAAAGTGTCAGCACTGCGTCTCAGCACCAGCTCCTGTTTCACATTCAGCATAATCTGCCTATAGTCCTCAGCAAAGCCTAACAGGTATCTAAGTGGCACATTCATGATGGTTGTGTTGGCACCATTGGCATCAAACGTGCCAAACCCTGCCTGGGCATCATATCTGTAGCCGGCTCCATCCATCTTGAGCTGTTCTTCCCGCTCAAAGGTCATGGCATTCTTCATCAGGCTGGCAATGCCAGGGCTACGTATGCTGTCCACTATAACTCCATTGATCTCGTAGCGTATTTCCGAAAACAGGTGGGCAAAGAATCCAGAAACACAAGGTGAGCCTCCCAAGGTTGCATTTGCTGCATTGGTCACCTTGTACTCCAAGTGCAGATAGCTCTCCGATGGCAGTGTATAGATGTCCTGCTGCTGAATTGCTATCCGAATCTCATCGTTGGCACCAAAGCCTGTAGTATACGGTGCATGAGAATGATATTCATAGCCAGTGATGCTGTTCTCCGCTGAAGGGCCAGCCCTTGTCACATCCAAAACTCCCATTTTTCAGTGTTGTCGTCGTCTTCCTCCTCTTACAACTTGATAGCCTTTCTTCTGCAGATATTTGATGCTGCTCGATGTTAACACCACAGAGTCCAATGGTCGAATGACGTCTTTCACAAATGGTGCCCTATTAATAGACTTTTGTTCTACCACCTCCATGGGGGACATTGCTGCTTCCACATCCAATCCTTGATTCCACTTGCCAAATAATAGCACCATCACTTGGGTTGTTGTCGCAAATGTAAGGTTATGTTTATCGGTTCCTCCCTAAAGTCCACCAGACGTCCGTTCTCATCAACAATCTCCAATGTAATGCTACCAATCTGCTTGGTGTCTACCGGTAAATAGATGACATTTTGTACAGTCACACTCATTTTATACCCTGGATCAACATCTGGGTAAAACTCATAGATCACGTGATCCTTGACTCCATTTGAGTAGGAACCACTCACAATGTTACACTTTATACGCAGCACATTGGGACGACTGATTTGCACTGTCGTGATACCTCTAGTCTCAACTTTAGCTTCTACAACTTGGTCGAATCCCAGCAGCTTTCCTATTGAATCAGGTTGTCTAAAGTCCAACATGGCGTCGCATAATACTAAACATTTCAAGGTCGATGGGTCCACAGCCATCTGAAACTTGACTCCACGTTTCTTCATCCTTGCCTCCAGCAGGTTGGCAATTGTTTGAAATTCAAAACTACCTTCTGGCAATACTACCTTTTGCCAAACCAATACTGGAGCTTTTTCTCCTCCAGCCTGGGCAGCTCTAGGCTTCCTTTGAGTACCCTGGTTAGCAGTATCACTAAACAACTGCTGAGCAAACACTTTACCTGTAACTTCCTCATGAGTCATTGCATAGTCGTCCTTCTGGTCCACTTTTGGAGCCAGGAAATGTAGTGCATTGTTGTAGCCATTCTCAACATTTGGTATAGAGTTGCAGCTAGTAAAGCTGATGAGTCCAATTTCCCATTCGCCATTGCTTGTATCAAGTGGCGGGTAAAATTCACTTTTCAATATTGAGGTTCTACCTCCAAAGCAGAGCATCATGGTCTTGACTGCTCAGTGTACTATTACACAATGACTTGATAAGAGTATAGACTAGAACCTTTATACTATGTGGGTGGGAGAAATGAAAAGACAATTGTTGTACATTGTTATTTATTTTCATCAAGCAAAAACTTTAAACATAAATGTCCGCATATATGAGAGTAGAGATCCTCTTGCTTCTGGTCGTAGTTGTACTCGATCCTTGCTGCTGGACTCGATCCTCTGTGCATGTAGTCGATAAACTCCTGCGGTGGTCTCAAATTGCCAAATCCGTCAAAGTAGCGAACGATGCCATCCTTCTTCTTCACATAGCACACCCAATGTGTGCCAGCTCCATCACTTTGGTCCAGGTTGATGATGCCACACTCTTGATCCAGTGGTCCATTGGCTGGTAGAGCATCTCGCATGAAAACTCCTCGAAATTTCTTCAGCTTGAGACGGCAGGCGTACTTGTAGAGGTCGGCATCTGTTAGTGCTCGGTTGGGTAGAGCAACAATCATCTTCTGCCGCCACATTGACGGCGACGCACCCCGTTTCCCGTCTTCTGACGTCTCAGGTACAGACCTCTACCACTCCTTTTCCTGGAAGCCGCTGTAGTTCTCTTCTTCTTCTGTGCAGCTCTCCTCTTCACTCCTCCTCCAAACTTTGCCTTGGCCTTCATGATGTTGGTCACCGCTAATGCTGCAGCTCTTTCTGCCAATCCAGCGTCTGAAGATGTTGCCACACTCCAAGCCCGTTCAGCCAAATCTCTGTCTGCTGCTGCTCTGCTCCTTGTATCGCTATTCCTCGAATAGGCAATGTCGTGCTGCTTGCAGGCCTGATCAAGTTTGTTGATTCCTTGATCACCTCTTGCCAATCGTTTTTCAAGCTTTGTACCTGGTCCACAGTACTGGTAGCCGGGAAGATGAAGTTCTACGGGCAGTACGTCTATCGCTTTGTTGACTATTGTACCCGCTGCGTTTGTGATTGCTGAAAGTACTCCTCTTCCTCGGTACCTCCGTCTACCTCTGCATACAGTCATCTTATGTTGATCAGCGGCCTTGTCATCTCATTTTATACCCTTAGACGGTTTGGAGATTCCCATAAGCTTTAACATTTTATCCTTCAATTGTTCTTTAGTCAAATTGCGGTTTTCACTTGACGAACTAACATCCAACATGACAGTGAGACACTTTTCAACCACATCCTTTGAATGTTCATCCATCCTTTTCTCCAAATACTGTTTGTTCACTCCATCTGTAGGTTGAATTGGATCTTGCATATCCGTCAGTATTGATTTCTTAAGGCTTGTCATTAATTGCAATGTATCGGGATCTCTTCTCTTTGGCAAATGAAATGACATTATATCTCTACATGTAATCAGATTCACAGCATCACGATTGCTGCGTGGATTTGCCAAATTGATCATACGCCTATGACGGGCATTGATGTTTCCCAAAGAATTCATGTCTGCTCTCGAGAGACTTACTGCCCATCAATGCAACATTGCCGCCTTATATAGTGTGTGCAGGCTTACCAACTATGTAACCGCCTTCCTCCAACTCTTCCAAGATTGAGTTGATTTCATTCTCATGTCCAGTGTTGCCAACTGCTTTAGACTGATCCAACAGCTTCAGTCTGTCCACAAGTTCGTTGGGATCGTTGTAGTAGACATATTCAATCCTGTTGCCATTACTTGCAACCATATTGAAAGGTGCCAACAGTCCTCTTCCAGCAACTTTGGCTCCTTTCCCACTGACTGCTTCTCCTCCTCCTCTTATCAGATCCTTGATTGTCCTCTTGTACTTGATATTGTTATAGTTTGCAATCTTACCATTTGGACTGTAGTTTTCTCGGTACACATTGGTAAAGTCCAAAAGCAGTTTATAGGTGTTCAAGTCGTCTACCTTCACTTTTCCTTTGTCAGGCATTTTCATGAAAACCAGCTCACAAAGGCCTGGTGTAGCTCTGAAAGTCTTTTCAATCCTACCATCTGCAGGATTAGACAGCACAATCTTGTTACCTTTAGGTCCAAAGGTAAGCAGCTTACTGCCTAGATAGTACAAGTTGTCTATCACTTTCAGTCCAAATGCATCATCAAAGTTAAAGTCCTTGCGCACTGATTGCATAATGTACTCCCCCACTGGTTTTGAAGCCAGATCAGATTGGGCCAACGCTTGTTGTGCCACATGACTGCTAGTATCGAGCAATTTCTCAACACTAAGGTTTTCCTCATCATCATCATCGTCATCACCCATGTCTTGACGCTTCCACAATTGTCGTGCAACACTCGAAGTACTTGCAGCTGGACTTGCACCTTCACCTGTTCCATATGTTTCAAAGATTGGTGACTCCTCTTCTCTAATATCTGGCAGTGATTGCAGTCTATGCTTCATCCTTCCTGGATAGGGAGTGCTGCTGCTGGCTGGTGTTGTTGGCGGTGTAGGCAATATACGGGGTGCATCCAAAAATGGTGTAGTCATTAGATGTGTCTGTTGTTGAGCCGGTGGTTTAGAAGATTTGAGTGTTTCAACAATATTGGCAAGTGGATCACTAAGCGGCTTGAAATGTTTTGCATGCTGCTCCTCTGTCAATTCCCTGCCCAGTGTCAGCTCTCTATGCTTCCTCTTGATGTTACGCTTCAGCTTGACAATCTCCATGATGGTTGGTGCAATCTCTTCCACAGTTTGCTTCATCTCCTCGTCCGTCTCACTCGGCGTTCAGTGCTAGACTGAGCGAAATCACTGCTGTGCTTCAACTAAGAATGTATCAAGGCCATTCCTGTAGCACCCTCTATTCTTGTCTGAGGACTGATCAACTACAAGGAATGCATGCGCAGATGATGACCATACGTCATTGCATATTCTTCTGAATTCGTCAAAGGTCATGTCGGATCCCACATGATCTCTGTACAAATGTTTCATATTCAGTTCGTCTTGTTTAAACATGATTAGAAAATTGGCATTGTCACGTATCAACTGTTTTGGTATACGGCTATAAGTCTGTGCCAGATAAAATGCATCAACGTTACTGTGTCGACCAGTGGTAAAGTAACGTCTGATGGCTTCCTGTTGCTCACAGATCACATCGTCGAAAATTATTATCGAGTTGGCGGGCAACTCATGCGGTGCAGGTATCTCTTCACATGTGTCACACTCGGTGTAGCTCAGTTTAGGTCCAAGGTCTTCCATAATGGTGCGCAGTAGCTGATACTTTGGTTGAAATGCAGTTTTTGAGTAGAGATAGATGTTTGAAAATGAGATTCCTTTAAGATCAAAAAGCATGTTGAACAGTAAATTGGTTTTTCCACAGCCTGACGGTCCACATATAATGCAGCGCATATGGTTGGGGAACAAAGGTCCATGACGTTTCTTTGCATTCATTTCTGGGTCGGTCAGACCACAGCCTCTCACCACTTGATCAAAGTCAATTATATTGAACCTGTGACTCCTTTGCACAACCGGCTTCATCACACTAAATCTGCTCTATCAATCCAAGAGTCGTGACTGCGATCGTATCCTTTCCAGCGCACCAACAGTTTATTACCTTTCCTTCTCAGCACTCTGGCAATTTCAAAAACACTGGGTACTTTGGTTTTCACAATCTCTTCTGCATAGAATCCTCCTTGCACACGCTGTCCTCTGCAATCTTCCAACTCGTATGTTACAGGCACTGTAGGTCGCACACGTGTTACTGTGAACAGCTCATTTGTCCAATTGGGTAGGTAGCCCTTGTCGAATGTCATTTTATACTTGCTTATTCGAACCTTATCACCTGGATCGACTGTTTGGTGAACACCTGGATAGAACCGGTTTTCAGATTTGTCCAACAAGCTCTGTTGATACTCTTGACGTTGTTCACTAAGTCTGGAGAGCAGTAATGTCTCATGCTCTTTTGTAACATCAACCGGTCGCATACCTATTGTCCTATGGATTCTTCCATTGTACTCTTTGACAAGTGAGGTTAGAATATCTGTCCAGCGATAGGTTCCACGCTCAGTGAATTTGATCCACATTAAATGTTTAAGTGTTCTGTTGAAACGTTCCACTATTGAAGCCTTCTTATCTGAATACGTTGAATAGTGATTGATGTCATAGTGTTTCACAAGTTGTTGAAACTTTGAATTGAACCACTCTTTACCATCGTCAGTTTGCAAGTGTTTCATTGGATTCTGCTCAAATATAGGATGCATTGCCTTGACAACTGCATCGGCTGACTTGTTCTTTATCGGAATAGCGTAAGCATACTTGCTCAGACAATTGATAATTGTAATAATGTACCTGTATCCTTTGTTCTGACGTGCATACGGTATCATCTCAACTAGATCAGCCTGATACAGATCATCTAGCCCCTTCACAGTTACCATACGTGTTTGGAAATTCCGACGAGCTGACCTGTGCAACTCTCTTGCTATTGTAGCCTTCTCCATACTGATACATAATATATGTTTACATAATATATATACTAGGCATTGAAATGGCGCCAGAATGTCAGTGATTGTTGCACACAGTCACGTTTTTCCTGGATGGCGCCAAGGTCAGTACTGCTGCACACAGACATGTTTTTTCCTGCATCATACCAATGAAGCTGTCAAGGTCAGCGATTACGTAACACATTTGCATAATATTGCGCAATTCCACAGACATGTTTCATTGGTATGGCGCCAAAAGGCTAGTTTAAGTCAATCATGGGTTAGAAATTAGTAGCCGACACGTGGATATACAATATTTATTGACAATAGAAATGATATACATACAGTTTAGTCCATGATATCGACAAGCACCCAATGGTACAGCTGTCCCAGGTTGGCAGCAATTTCACACAGTCCTTTGCCAAGAGGGAATTGTAAAATAATAGCATCATTGAAAAGATTACTTATGAAGGCTTCAGGAAAGCATAATGACACTGTTTCCACAAAGTTTTGTAATGTTCCAAATGGTTCAGGTTGTTCTTCGTAGCCGAAACAGAATAGTGGTTGCAGAATCCAGTGGTTGCTGGTAACATGTTGACAATCTCCACAATCGCACATTATATCGATCTGCTGGCTCCACTGGTGATGGCTGGTGGCGGTGAGTTGTCCAGAGTCTTCGGTACAGCTGTAGTAGTAGAGAGCGTAGGACAGTGTGGTGTACAGACCGTGTCTGATGCAGCAATGATGGCTTCAAGAAAGCCCAGCGATGTGAAGGATGGGTGGAGACAGGTGCGCAAATTGTATGCGCAATGGACTCGTCGGCACAGGTCCTCCTCCACATTGCGTTCTGCAGCCAGCTTCATGTACCATTCGTTAACGTCACGTCCCATTGCATCAATGGCTTCCTGTGTAGTATTCCGGTGTAGCACCATTCTTGACACCAGGCACTGACGTATGTGGAAAACATTTGATTTATCCAGTCCATGCTCCCTTGATGTTAGAAATTCCTCAGTCCTGTACTCTGGGTCCAACGAGCTAACGCTCACAGCAGCTGCCACAAGTAGATAGTATGTTGCCTGCATCATGATTGAAGGACATCCGCCGATGCACGTCCATTTATAGCCTCAATGCTCATTAATTCTTGGAAGTAATCATGACGTCACTGCTGTCCATGACGTCATCATCACTGCTGTCCATGACGTCATCATCATTACGAGCCCGCTTCGTGGGAGGCTGGTCTTCATCAGTGGAGGTTCTTTTGTTACTGAGCTGATGGTGCCCAAATGCCATAGTGCTGATGCCATCATTAGTGAGGCGGGGTATTGGATGGGATCCTTATAGGTTATAGTCCAGCAAACTCCCACATGCCCCTCCCCACATGCTCCCATGTATGATTAAGTCTAGAGATCATTCTTTATAGTCCAGCAAATTCCCCCCATGCCCCTCCCCACATGCCTCATGTATGACTAAGTCTACAGATCATTCTTTATAGTCCAGCAAATTCCCCAGATGCCCTAGCCCCAGAATATGACTAAGTCTATAAATCATTCTTTATATGTTATAGTCCAGCCCCACCCAAGGCCCCTGACCGATCGGCCAAGGTCAGTAATGCTGCACACAGACATGTTTTTTCCTGCTTCATTGGTATGGCGCCAAAGGCAAGTGATTACGTAATGCATAATGTTGCGCAATTACTTGTTTTTCCTGCATTGGAATGACGTCATACAAAATGCCAAGGCCGGTAGGCTAGTGAGGCGGGGTATTGGATGGGATCCTTATAGGTTATAGTCCAGCAAACTCCCACATGCCCCTCCCCACATGCTCCCATGTATGATTAAGTCTAGAGATCATTCTTTATAGTCCAGCAAATTCCCCCCATGCCCCAGCCACTGATCCCCCATATATACTCATGCCAGGCCCCCACCCAAGGCCCCTGACCTTGGCCTATCAGTATTGAATATGCATAGTCATGCTATGGGCTACCTAAGTGGATCCTAAACTATTGAGTCATGAGCAGACACAACTGGAATGAGAAGGTTGATGATGTAGGATCTCTCTCTCTCTTTCTCATTGAAACTTATCCATTGGAATTTTAGGGAGAGGAGGACCACTTTTAAGGGGGTCATCTTTCGGGTAAGGGGGGACCTTTTTTAGGATGAGGGGTCCACATTTAGGGAGAGGGGGACCGTTTTTAGGATGAGGGGGTCAACTTTTCGGGAGAGGGGGGCCACTTTTCGGTAATGAGAGTCATTTTTCGGGTGAGGGGTCCACTTTTAGGGTGAGGGGTACCATTTTAAGGATGAGGGGTACCATTTTTAGGATGAGGGGGTTAACTTTTAGGGTGAGGGGTACCATTTTTGGGACAGAGGAACCACTTTTTGGGGAAGGGGAACCATTTTTCGGCAGAGGGGGTCCACTTTTAGGATGAAGGGGTCCACTTTTAGGAAGAGGGGGGTCACTTTTAGGGAGAGGGGGCCACTTTTAGGAAGAGGGGTCACTTTTAGGACAGGGGTCCACTTTTCGGGGAAAGGAGGTCATTTTTCGGGTGGGAGGGGCCACATTTAGGGTGAGGGGGGTCATTTTTTTGGTATAGGAACCATTTTTCGGAGGAGGGGTACACTTTTCGGGTGAGGGGGGGGCCATTTTTCGGTAGAGGGGGGTCACTTTTCGGGGGAGGGGGGCCACATTTAGGGAGAGGGGGGCCACTTTTTGGGGGGAGGGGCCAATTTTTGGGGGATTTTTGGGGGAGGGGGAAAAGGGGAGGGGGAGGGGGGTTGTGAGGAGGGGGAGGGGAACATTTTGCTGGGGGAGGGGGAGGGGCATGGTGGAGGGGGAAGGGGGGGGAAAGGTCAAAGGTCAAGGTTGCACTGAAATTGGCAAAAATATACTACTGAGGGAGCAGAAGAAGAAGAAGAAGAAGGAGGAAGTGCAGAGGAAAAAGAAGAAGAAGAGGAGAAGAAAGCAGAAGTGACAGAGGAAGAATTAGAAGAAGAAGAGGAGGAAGAAGAATAAGAGGAAGAAGAAGAAGAAGAAGAAGATGATAAGAAGGAAGGAGAAGGAAGGAGAAGGAAGGAGAAGGAAGGAGAAGAAAAAAAGAAGGAAGGAGAAGGAAGGAGAAGGAAGGAGAAGGAAGGAGAAGGAAGGAGAAGGAAGGAGAAGGAAGGAGAAGGAAGGAGAAGGAAGGAGAAGGAAGGAGAAGGAAGGAGAAGGAAGGAGAAGGAAGGAGAAGGAAGGAGAAGGAAGGAGAAGGAAGGAGAAGGAAGGAGAAGGAAGGAGAAGGAAGGAGAAGGAAGGAGAAGGAAGGAGAAGGAAGCAGAAGGAAGGAGAAGGAAGGAGAAGGAAGGAGAAGGAAGGAGAAGGAAGGAGAAGGAAGGAGAAGGAAGGAGAAGGAAGGAGAAGGAAGGAGAAGGAAGGAGAAGGAAGGAGAAGGAAGGAGAAGGAAGGAGAAGGAAGGAGAAGGAAGGAGGAGGAAGGAGAAGGAAGGAAGAGGAATGAGAAGGAAGGAGAAGGAAGGATAAGGAAGGAGAAGGAAGGAGGAGGAAGGAGAAGGAAGGAGGAGGAAGGAGAAGAAAGGAGAAGGAATGAGAAGGAAGGAGAAGGAAGGATAAGGAAGGATAGAAAGGATAGGAAGGAGAAGGAAGGATAGGAAGGATAGGAAGGAGAAGGAAGGAGAAGAAAGCAGAAGAGAAAGAGGAAGAGATAGAAAAAGACAAAAAGGTGGAATAGAGGGGTGAGTAGGAGAAAAGGAAAGTGAATGAGAAGTAGATGGAGGAGTAGAAGGAGAAGGGGAAGGTGAGAAAAAGGCAATAAATAGGAAATGAGAGAGGAAAATGAAAATTAAAAGGAGAGGAAGAAATGAAGATTGAGAAGGAGCAGAAGGAGGAAAAGAAGAAGGATGAGAAGGAGGTTGATGAGAAGAAGTAAAAAGAAGAAAAAGTAAAGGAGAAGAAGAAGGTGAAAGAGAAGGATGAGGAGGACGAGTGGAGGAAAGAGGAGGAGAAAATAGAAGGCAAAGATGAAAAAAGAGATAGGCGAAAAAAGTGAAAGAGAGCAAGAAACGAAGGGAAGTAGAAAAAAAGGAAGAGGTGAAGAAGTGAAAAAACAGGTTTGAGGAGGAAATGAGTGACAAAATAGTAAATTATATGAGGGAATAATCGACAAGGAAAAGGGAAAGAAAAGACGAATTTAATTAAAGAAAGATGAAAAGCGTTATGAGGAGAGAAAAGATGAAAAGGAAAAAGGCGAAAAGACAGGCGATGAAGGAGGAGTAGGGGAAGTAGTAGGAGGAGTAGGATGGAGAGTTGAAGGAAGAGGAGGAGGAGGAGGAGAAAGAAGAGGAGGAGTAAGAAGAGGAAGAGGAAGAGGAAGAGGAGGGGGAGGAGGAGTAGGAGGAGGATTTGGAGGTGTAGGAGGATGAGGAGGAAAAGGAGGAGGAGGAGGAGTTGGGGGAGGAGTGGGAGGAGTGAGAGTAGTGGAATAGGAAGAGGAGTGGTGGAGGAGGAAGAATAGGAAAAGGAGAATTAGGACGGCGGAGGAAGAGGACGATTAGGAGAGGAAGGTGAAGGAGGAGAGGAGAAGGAGGAAGAGGAGGAGGATGAGAAGGGGCGAGGAGGAGGATGATGATGATGATGAGGTGGAGGTGAGGAGGTAGAGAGGAGGTGGAGAGAAGAGTAAATACAAGTACAACAATCGAGGAAGAGAATTGTAAATGATGAGGAGCGATATGAAGAAATGACGGAAAAGAAAAGTGGATGAAAAGATGACAGAGAGAGAGAATAAGGAGTGATTGCAGAGTGAGAAGTGGAAAATACGTATTTCTCTCTGGTTACATTCTTTTTAAAGCGATAGTGTTTCTCACATCCCGGAAAAGCTGGCTGAGTTTTCAGCCTGGAAAAACAGAAGCTTTTCCCGGACTCAGTGCTTCGTTGGGTTGAAACTCCTGTGCGGTCGGTGGCAACATAAGCTGCTTATGGCTTACTGTTTCATGGTTAGATGATAGGCTACCAGAGTGCAGGGCGTGGCAGTTCAGTGCAGGCTCACTGTAATAAGTAGCAAAGAGCAACCGGAGGTCATGAATGAAAGAGTGGAAAATATGAGCTTGTTTTTAAACAAAATACAAGTTAAAATTACAAAACAGAATAATCTATCAATTTTGAATTCTTCAAAGTACTATAATTTTTTATACTGAAGACTTCCGCAATGGCGGATATTGACAACAGCATTGAATAGCTGATGGAAATCAACGCTACTGCGGAATATCCGCCATTACGGGAGTCTTTAGTATGAACTAATCGCACTTTGAGGAATACGAAATTAATAAATTCTGTTTCTGTATATTTGCAGTTTGTTAAATTGTCAGTTACTTCTAACTAATTTGTGAGATTCGAGCCGATATGGCCAAGTCTAAAATGAACGCTGCTGTGCAGAAAGGTCACTATAATCTAGTGTTAAGGCTCCCGACCAGCAATTGGGAAGGCCGAGGTTTGATTCCCGGCGGTGACTGATATCATTTACAGTAGCGTACATCGATTTCTGTCATCTATTGAAAATTCTGTTGTCAATATCCGCCATTGCGGAAGTCTTCAGTATGAATTGATAGCACTATGAGGAATTCGAAAGTAATAAGTTCTGTTTCTGTGTATGTGTAAGTTTGTTAAATTGTCAGTTACTTCAAGCTAACTTGGAATAGCAAGTTGAGATTGAATTTAGCTACATGTTGAATACAAGTTGAAAGTTGAAATTTTGTTCGGAGCGTGAAGCCAACATAGGTCTAAAACCTGTGCGTGGGTGATGAATTGGATGATGGTGATTTGATGAGCTTCACAAATTATACAAATTACTAGTTGAATGTTGAAATTACAAGTTCAAAGTAAAAATTACAAGTTGAAAGTTGGAATTACAAGTTGAAAGTTGAAATACTAGTTGAAAATTGAAATTACAAGTTGGAAGTTAAAATTGCAAGTTCAATACAAGTTAAAGTTGCAATCACAAGTCAGAATTCCATGAAATTTGGTTTCTTGTGGGTGGATAATGAGTAAATGTGAGTCCTCAAGCCTCTACCGCAACTAAATACAAATTACAATTATGAACTACAAGGAGCAGAGCTGTTACTTTCACTTGGAACATATTTATTTCATATTTGAAACAATTATTTACCCGAGTTGTTTGGTGATTTGGCCAGAGAACATTTCATATTTCAAAAATTTTAAATTATCGAAGCAGAATAATTTGAAAATCTTGTATTTTACTTATAATAGTGTGTGTACAATTGTATATATTAGAGTAGAAAACTTAGTTCAATAATATATTTATCATGTTTATTATTGTATGATAATACGCGGTGTACTTTTTCTGTAATATTTGGAACACTCTCAAGCAGATCATTGAAGGTTTCCTTGAGCTTGACAAATTTTTGGACAAGAATTTTTTATTATTTTCTATTAGTTTCTACTTTGCTATGTAACAGACGCAACAAAGAATTATTAATTATTATAAAAATTATAATAATAATAATAATATCGTGTGACCTGGCTGGCTCAGGTCTGGTGTCAGAGTTATCAGGTCGCACCTGAATAAGTTCAGGGCCTCTGACGTGACTTAACGACTGTTTTTTAGGCAGCCGGGACCGACAGCTTAACGTTTCCTCCGAAACACGGGAGTGGCCCGAGGTAAAAACTTTCGGTCAGAACTGGGATCGAACCCGGGACCATATAATAAAAATTATAAATATCATGCTCATTATTAAATGATAATAGGGAAGTGGGAAGTGTATTATTTTGTAATATTTCGAGTGTTCTTAAGCAACTTCATGAAAGGTTGACAAGTTTTTTGACAAAACGCTTCTATTAAATTAGTTTCTACTTTGCTAACATACGCATTAAAAAACTGAGGAAAACTGTGTTGATTTTGAGTAGTCTGCAGAGAGAATAGTTTGTGAGTGTGTTGAGAGGGGTTTGAGAGGCTTAGGATGGTTGAGAGAGGTTAGGAGGGTTCAGAGAGGTTTTGGATGGTTCAAAGAGGTTTGGGAGGGCTTAGAGAGGTTCGGAAGGGCTCAAAGAGAGAGAGACAGTGAGTGAGTGAGAGAGAGAGGGAATGAGTGAGTGTGCGAGCATACACATGATAGTAAGTGAGTCATCAAGCTATTGAGTGACCAAACATGACAGGGAATGTGTAAATAAGATACCAAGTGCTATGTTTGAGTTATCAATGGACACACAACACACCAACGCGCATGCTCTGTCCATCAATAATTGATCATGGTCCCTTTGACGTCCCAACCATCAATAATTCATCAATCCATCAATAATTTATCAATAATTACCTAGGAGCTCCATTTGATCATCAGTACACATTAGACAGTATTATGATTATCTTGTCTCTCATGATTTTGTGTGGATAGGTCGAGAGCTGTCTTTGTTCATCACACTGAATTATTGATAAATCAATACAAAGGATTTTTGGTAATTCAGGATTTGTCACTTCATTTTGATTGGGGAAGAATTGATATTTAAAGAGTTATTTAAATTTTTTAATATCTCTTTATAGCTAAAACACATCGTTGAGGAATAGAATAACATATATTTTATTCCAATCAAGAATTAAGATTTTTTAAATAAATTTTTAAAAGGCTAAGATTTTCTAAATCCATTTAAAAAAATGTAATTGTTCGATCAAAATAAAAGTATTACATATACCTCAAGCTGATTTTTAGTCATATACCCAAAAATATCGAAAATCAAAATATCAAAAATATCAAAATATCAAATATCAATATTGAAATAACTCGCATGTGAGATCAATCGCCATCAAAAACCGAAGAGATTCATCTTTGAACCGCCCTGTTTCACAAAATTTTCGATTAAAGAAATTTCCTCACAGCAAGAGATAACATTTCAAAGCCCCAATGACATCATATACTATAAACTTCGAAAAAAAAAATTAAGACCTGGAACCCAGCCTTGAGTCGCTAATATGAGCGGTGTTATGTTCAATTCCTTGGATGATTCAATGGAAATAAATATTGTTACTTTACCACATTCAACATAATGACGTCGCATTGTAATTAATGGTACGTTACCATTACTCGTATCATACACTCTAGTACATAATAGTAAATTATGCAACGACTGTATTGTGACAGTCTTTGAGCCACAAGTGAGATGGAAGTTAGAGTGTTCTTTAATCTCTCGAGTGGCACCTCCTTCTCCTTATCCTTCTCCTTCTCCTTCTCCTTCTCCTTCTCCTTCTCCTTCTCCTTCTTATTCTCCTTCTTCTTCTCCATCTCCTTCTCCATCCCTTCTCCTTCTCCTTCTCCTTCGCCTTCTCCTTCTCCTTCTCCTTCTCCTTCTCCTTCTCCTTCTTCTTCTCCATCTCCTTCTCCTTCTCCTTCTCCTTCTCCTTCTCCTTCTCCTTCTCCTTCTCCTTCTCCTTCTCCTTCTCCTTCACCTTTTCCTTCTCCTTCTTCTCATTCTTCAGGAAGCTGATGGAGCTTCTCTTTAGAAGTGAAATGCATCCCTCCAGTATCTCCAGTCCAAGTGGCTATAAATCATATATTAAATAGAAATACAGTCTCAGTTTTGATATTAGATTGTTCATCGAGCATTTCGTCATGGAAAACATCACAAACATTAATCAATTCCAATTATTGGATAAAGATAGAACGATTGGAAGAGAAAAATGATAAATGTTGTGTAAGAGATGACGATACAAGAATGAATGGAAGGAAGAGAGAAAAAGTATAAGAGATCAAGGTTAAAGTGGGTGCATGAGTTGTCTTCCCTAAATGATACCTTCACAAACATACAGAATATTCCAGAAGGGAAGCGTTTGCTAAATCTAAACGGAGTCTCAAAGTATTAACTGGTATCCCTGAAACAGAATATCGAAGCAGTCGCTCTATTTTCAATTTGCCTTCCACCCTTAAAGCACGTTAATAAAACTTCCTCCAAGCTATTAACTCCGACAAACTCTTTGCGTATTCGCAAATACCCAGAAATATCTCGCTTTATTTGTTTCCTGAGTAACTTGAAAGAGGTTTGTTTTTCTTGTGACTTGGTTGCGGATGATTAACTGTAAAGAATTTTGTCATCTTAGATTGTGTGTAGCTCTCGCTCGATTGGACGTTATTTTCGTTTGTAAGGGGATTTATATGTTTTAGTGGTTTAGTTCTTAGTGATTAAATGAGAAGAATTTGAGATTATCTTCGACTGTAGCTTTTGTTCGTTTGAATTGTATTATATTGTATTCTATCTACTGCTATAGCTTGGTTACTTTCATCTGGCGCTTGAGACCAGAAAGAGTACAGTGGCTTGCGAATAATAATTTTCCAAGCGCCACATGGAACTGACCAAGCTTTATACGTCATAAATTACACAGAATAGTTTAGAGAGTGATGCCAATACATTTTACTCTGATCCATCAATGAGACTAGTGTCTTAATGAAGCTATTTCAACACTACAGTCCCTCTCCAGTACAGGATTTCCACAAAACAGTGTCAAAATGACTGTTATGCAATAGTCACATCAGCTGTTTCAAGAATTTTGAAATAAAACTGGATTTCAAATCGGTTATGTTATGTTTCGGACAAGTCATCCGATGCATTGGTGAGTTGAATCACTTTAATGTTATTACATTATAATTGTCTTTGGTTGAGTTAATCGTAATTTATCGGTAGTCGGACATAAGATATTGTACGGGAAATTAATACAACGATTGTATTAATTTCTCCTCAAATCAACTCGTGATATGTTTAGAACACTCGCTTTACTTTCTTTTTGTAGATTACGTCTTGGAGACTCCAGTGTAAGAGTGCAAGACAAGTCAGATCAACAATTATTGTACAATCCAATACACTAGTTATCATTGATAATTATACCAATAAGTTGAGGTGAGGCCAAGTTTTGATGGGAAAGGAACTCTCGTATACTATAAAAAACTTCATCAAGTGAATATTTTTTCAACTGTCTTTTAATTATTTTTATATTTTGAAGACTCTTAAAGAACTGCGGTAGCTTTTTGTAGAGATTCCTACCAATATAACTAGGTTTTTGTTTGAATAAGCTACTATTGTGAATCACCAAGTTATAATCTTGTATTATAATCGTGTATATCAAGATTTTGGTTAATATCACTCTTTCTCACATATATTATATAGTAGAAAGAAACCAACTTCAACTTGAGCCTGGGATACACAATCACCTGAGCTCCTAACTCAGCTTATTCGACCAAATAAAGAGCCAGAAGGATTTAACCTTTCTCGTCATCTCTGGAAGGGTCTAAACAGGGTGCGTACAAGACACGGCATATGTGGAGATAGTCTTTACAAATTGGGAATAATACCATCGCCTCAATGTGACTGTGGAGCTCCCAAACAAACTATTAGACATATTGTTGACAGCTGTCCTAACAGATCCTATCCCTATGCTATTGAAGATTTCTTTAGTGCTGCACCTGCAGTTCTTCATTGGCTAGCCGATTTGGATATGAATTTATAATATCCTAGTAAATATGAATTCCTTTTTTTTGTTATTATTCTTGACTGTAACTGTTTTTAATTCTATTGACTGCCTATGTTACGATAATGATTGACTATTCTAGTGTTTATTTTATGTTTTATTGTTAGAATTATTTCATGTGTCAACCTGCCATACGCTAAATAAAAATATATAGTAGCTTCATACACTTATAAGCAGGGTACAGTTAGGAGACCAAGTCTCTTGAACAACGGCCTTCATGAATCTAATCTATTTACTCTTTAACAGTAAATACACTTGTTTACTGTCTATTTACTCTTTTACAGTTTATACACCTACAGTTTCCTTCTGGATCTTAAACACCCTATCAAGGTTTTGTTTTGATGAATTACCCCATACTAAGATAGTATACTCAATATGTGACATGGTAAGCTGTGAAAAGTAACTTATTGTCATTTAATTTAGCAAGCTGTCGCAGGACAAATACCCCAGATGAAATTTTACAGCATATTTCCTCAATGAATGGAGTCAAAGTGTCGAATACAACTAAACTGCTAGAAATTCAATGTTTTCTCAGTCTAGTTGGTTATCGTTTACCAACACGTTTATAGCCCTATCTTCATTTGAGTGTTTTTTGTTTTTGAATTGAAGGTATAATATAAAAAGCTTTAAACTAAATCTTCTTTTTTTTATTTTATTTAAAATATTTCTGTATTTTCAAAACTCTTTAAAAACTACATTAGCTTTTTGTAGTGTTTCCTACCAATATAGTTATATTAACAGTATACTTACAGTTTTGGTTGGGTTCCGAACCACCGAGAACTGATTTTACAGCAGAGAACAGTATTTTCCGCTGGTAAATTTAGATTGGGCCCATGAGTTCGTAACTTATCTTAACCTGACTGAAAATATACCTGCTAATGCTACGACAGTCAACCTAAATGAAATAAAGCGTACAGGAGAAAATTACTTGATATAAAATCGATTAACTCCCATTTAGCATTCAAATTTCGATTAGGCCCTTGATTGATATTCGATAAGACAGTTGAATAGGCTTTCGCCGGAATAAATCACATCGCTAATAAAATCTCATCCAACCTTACTCTCTCACACTCTTCTGTTGTCTCTATCTCACTTTTAGCTATCAATTATCACCTACAAAGAGATTAAGATAGCGTCGGCTCCTATCAGATGAATCATGTGCGATCCTGATAACCTCAACTTACTAATGGCACTTTGATATCGAGAATTCTCTATATGGAGCTGACTTTATCTGGGAAATTTTCGATGGGTAGAAGGTTTTTTTTGACGGAAGGGAGTATTAGGGGTTGGGGAAGATATTTTAAGGGTTGAAGGGGTGTTTTGGGGGTCAGGATGGTTGTTTTGGGGGTCTGGGTGGATGTTTCAGTGATGGGGAGGGGTGTTTTTAGATGAAGAAGAGGGTTCCGGTGGGACAGAAGGGGTGAAAACCTCGTTAGAATATCATTTTTTATCGTTTTCCAGCTTCTATCATTATTCATCGTTACTGAACTGCACTTCGTAATCCTCTTTTCCACCTATCTTGCGTAAATTCTCATCTTCCGAGAAACGTCAAGCTCAATGTCACATTTCCGTCTCTTTTCTTCTTCAGTTTCTTCTTTTTCTTCTTCTTTTTTCCATCTCCTACATTTTATTCATTTTTTCGTTTTTTTCCCTTCTGCTTGTTTCTGTGGAGACGTCGCATCTGACCAGTCATTTATCTTAGTTGTCTTTCACTGTCTTTGTAATGGCGGAGGTGATATTTTGGAAGATTTCCATGAAGAATAATAAGACATGAACTTGTCACAACCACATTTTATTGAAAATAGTGAGAAACCAATCTCAGTTGTTACGCAATATCAATCTCAAACAAACCAAAACTTTAGTCCAGACCAGCTCAATATTATACTGAACAGGAAACGATACTATTGGCCGAGGGAGAAAAAGCCTCATTAAATTCTATGATTGTCTGAAATCCAAACCAAGACCCGCCCACTGGTAGGAGGAGCAACAAGCAAAAATCAAGAACAAAAAAGTGAACACATACAGTAGGAAGCAAAAAATAAGAACAATACACAAGTAGGCTAGAATTTGATTGATTTAAAATTAACAAATTGAAATACAGTCAAGGTCAACCAAGGAAAACAAGAGAGTACCGCTATTAAAATGTAGCTCAGAATTATAATACAAAAAGGTTAGTTGTATTGAATTGGTTGAAATAAATTTGATCATTTGAACTAGTATAGCAATCGTATTCTACCAATCTAGTTATCTCCAAAGCTTATTTTTCATATTGTTCTCTTTTTTCTTTCTCTTCTTCTGTCTCATTTTCTATTCCTTCTTCTCCTTGACCTCCTCCTCCATCTCCTTCTCCTTCTCCATCACGAGTCTTGCATCACTTAGAATTTCATTTCATTAGCTCTATCCATTAGATCACTTTTAATATTTCCAACAAAATGTAAATAGTATCAACCAGGACTACTTTCTAAGTGATGTTGAAATGTATGTACGCGCACATTTGAAAAAAAAGTTGTAAATTTACCATGAATAAAGTAATCTACTGTAGTATTCATATAACTTGGCAGCGTGTAGCAGATGGGACTTGCTATGTCTGAACCCAACATACTGCTGCCAAGTTATATGAAAACTACAGTAATCTAATCGAATCTCCTCCTTCTTCTTCTTCTACTTCTTCACACCCTTCTGTTTATCCTTCTCCTTCTCCTTCTTCTTCTCCTCCTTCTCCTTCTTCTTCTTCTTCTCCTTCTTCTTCTTCTTCTCCTTTTCCTCCTACTTCTTCTGCTTCATCACGTCTTCCTCCTCTTTATCCTCATACGCTACACCCTACTTCTCCTCCTCCTTCTTCTTTATATTTACTTTCTCTTTCTTCTCCACCATCAGCTTCTTCTTCTCCGCCTTCTCCTCCTCCTCCTCCTCCTCCTACTCCTTATTCTCCATCTTTTTCCTTAAGCTATTGCTTACCTCCATCCTCCTTCCTCTCAACCAACTCCTTTGTACCTCCTTCATCTTCTTTTTATTCTTCTCTTTATCCTTCTCCTTTTCCTTTCCTCCCTCCTTATCCTTTTCCTTTTTCTTTCGCTCTCCCTTTTCCTTCTTCTTTCCCTCTCCCGTTTCCTTTTTTTCATCTTCTTTCTCCTTTTTCTTCTCCTTCTCCTTTTTCTCATCCTCTATTTCTTTTCCAACGTTATTCTTTCCTTAATCTTCCTTCCTCTCCACCAACTCCCTCGTTCCTCCCTCATCTTCTTTTTCTTCCTCTCTTTATCATCCTCCTTCTCCTCCACCATATTCTTCTCTATTTTTTTACTTCTCTTCCTTTTCCTTAATTTTTCGCCATCCTCCTCCTCCCCCTTTTCCTTATTCACCTTCTCTTTCTCCTCCTCCTCCTCCTTCTCCTCATTCACCTTCTCTTTTTCTTCCTCCTCCTCCTCCTTCTCTATCATCTTCTCTATTCACCATATTCTTCTCTCTCATTTTCTCCTTCTTCTCTTCCTTTTTCTTATTTTTCCTCCTCCTCCTACTCCTTATCCACCTTCTCCTCCTCCTCCTACTCCTCCTCCTTCTCCTCCTCCTCCTACTCCTCCTCCTTCTCCTCCTCCTCCTCCTCCTCCTTCTTTTCCTCCTCTTCTCTTCCCCATCATTATTCTTTCCCGTCCATCCTCATTCCCTTCACAAATCCTTTGTTTCTCGCACTTTAACAACAACAACAACAATGACAGCAACTGCCAGCAGTTCGAATAGCAATCATAAATTTGCACCGAAGCTCAGCTAATGCCGCTTCATAACAGAACACGTTCCGAAGCAAACAACTTACACGTTTCACGATGTTCTAATTACTTCTCAGATCCACCAACCTTCTTCTCTCCCCGTCAGCACTCCACTTTTAACCATCTGCACGCTATTTTACACTTCCTGTACCCTACTTTACACCCCCTGTACCTTACTTTACATTTTCTTTATTACCTTCTCTCCTTTTGTACCCTTTTTCACGTCTTTGTTGCTCCTTTGTACCCCCTTATTACTTCCTGTACCCTTTTTTACCTGCTTTACGCCCTGTTGAATCTCATACCCCTGTAACTATTCTTCAACCCCCATAAACAGCGTTTATCAGCATTTTCTTACTTCCATTTTCTTCTTCTGTGCACTTTTTTACTTCTTTTCAACCTCTTGCTTCTCCTTTGTACCCTTTTTATTTGTGCCCCCTTCTAAAATTGAAATTGAAATTTATTGATCACAAAACACTATAAAATAATAACATTCAATCCATCATCAAAAATTATTGTACAGTTGTAGTATACACTAACTTCAAAGTTAATTCACAGTTTCTCACTACCTGTTCTCCTTTCCTTTCCCTTTAATATCCCTGTTTTCTCCACCTGTAAAATTGTCACCGTTTTTCAATCCCCATGAACACCGTTCATAAAGATATTCTTAATCCTTTCCACCTTTGCTACTCTCTGTACCCTCTTCCCTCCTTTTGTATCCCCTTCTCACGTTGTGTACCCACTCTAACTATCTGTAACCTCTTTCTACCTCCTTTACCCCCAATACCTTGTGAAATTAAAATTAAAATTGAAATTGAAATTGAAATTTGTTGATCACAAAACACTAAAATAATAACATTACACCCATCACTAAAATTTATTGTACAGTAGTATACACTACCTTTAATTGACAGTTTCTCACTACCTGTTCCCCTTTCTTACCTCCTCTCCCTTTAATATCGCTGTTTTCTCCTTAGTTACCCCCTGTAAAATTGTCACCATTCGTCAATCCCCATAAACACCATTAAACAGGGTATTCTTAATTCCTTTTCACCTTTGCTACTCTCTGTACACTCTTCCCTCCTTTTGTATCCCCTTCTCACGTTGTCCACTTATCCACTTCTCACTATCTGTAACCACTTTTTACCGTCTCCACTCCCAATATCTTCATCATGCCCATCACTACCTCCCTGTTAACTCCTGTACCCTCTTGTGATTCCCTCGGAACCCTCCATCAATCCATTGAAACCTTTTGGGCCTCGTTCTTGCCTTCTCAACCCCAAATAACCCTGTTTCCCTCTTCCCCACGCACCCCCGAACTCCCATACCCATCTATAATTCCCCCAGAACCCTTCCCCAATCTATTGAAACCCATCTACATGAAGTCTCAGTTCTGAAGCCAATCCAATGTGACCTAAATTTGTTCCAATCTCACGCGAGCAAAATGTAAACATCGTGCTTGTAGGTGGTGATTGGTCATGCGGTGAGCGTGGTGTTCAAGTGGTCGTGATGTTCAGTCACGACCGCTCAAGACTGCGCTTGGATGGGTGACCGTGCTTCAATGACTTGATGTTACAAGCTTTATTATCACTTACCCGGTGGTTCGGAACCCACCTAAAATAGTAGGTCCACCATGTTCCCCGTAACATGGCACAAACGGCGAGGTGGAACTACCCGTAAGGGTCTCCCCACCATTAAAAGCCATACGCTTATTATTATCGTGCTTGTAAGACGAGACTTGTTCAAAGTTCCTTGACTTGCTCTCGCTTGTTATTAGCTTCTTAGTAAACTTGCTACTATGCCGTTTTCATTCGAACCGCCGTAGAAATGTAATAATCGTGATTTCTATAGAGTAAGTATTTTGACGTTGAAACAGATTATACAACTTCTAACTTGTAGCTTATTCATGCATTGATTAAATGTTGTAAAGAGTATGAATATTGACCATTGAACGCTAATTGGAACTTCATGCTAGGGTAAATGCTAATGTTCTGGTGAATACGTTACAGCCTTTTATGTTTAAACGGCTTAAAGCATCTTTAAGCCTTATAAGCATTTAATATAAGCATCTCTACTTTATTAGGCCTTCAAGTTTTGAAAGATGATGGAATTATTATCATGAACTGTATTTCTCTTTCAATCTCTCTTTCTCACATACACATGTTTACGCTCTCATTTCATACATCCCACTCTTTCTCTATCATCATACAATAGCTCACTCCTTTCACAATTACTTTTTCCCCTATTTCCACTCCTCCCTATCAACAATCCTCCCACTACCACCCCTTCACTAACTACTCTCATTTCCTCTCTTCCATTATTTCTCTTTTCCATTCGCCTCTCTTTGTTTCCACGTCACCCAGCGCACAAATTCACCAGGAGGTTGCCGCCTGTGTGACAGAATCAATTAACAGCAGCCAGAAAATTGAACCGCAGACAGCAGACAGCCCGTCGACATTATATATGTATATATATAAACTTACATACATTCATACATATACATCTCTTCTCCAAACATTTCAACTAAGAGCAACCGCTTTCTGCACTTGTTAGGTTGTTCAAGTCTTGCACAGACTAAAGTTCTGACTTCATTCCACACACTTATTCCAGTTTTGCTTCTATCTGACTAAATTCAACTCAAGATTTTCCAAGTTCTTGGAAAATGTACTATAATGCTAGAATAAAAATGTCAAAATGTTCTTTTATACAGCATACCATGGGCTCTTACTGTCACATATTAGGTATGATAACTTAGTATGGAGTAATTCATCAAAAAACCCTTGATAGGGTATTTAAGAACCAAAATAAAGCTGTAAGGTGTATGGAAAGAGTAAATAGATTAGATTCATGTAGGCCGTTGTTCAAGAGACTTGGTCTCAAACTGTACGCTGCTTATATGTGTATGAATCTATTTTATTCTTAAAAAAGAGTGATATCACTCATCTTGATTGATAAAATCTTGACACACACGATTATAATACAAGAAGCCGAGGAGATTATCACTTGGTGAGTCACAATAAATAAAGAATATATTTTTTTTATTCAATCAAAAACCTAGCTATAATGGTGGGAAACTCTACAACAAGCTGCCGCAGTTTTTGAAGGGTCTGGAAAATATAGAAATATTTGAGAAACAATTGCAAAATATCTGGTTGATGAAGTTTTCACATCAAAATTAAGCCTCACTTCAACTAATTGGTAACCTAACCTAAATATAGTAATCAATTTACGGCACTGTGCGGGCGCCAAAACTGACAGAAAACAATCAAAGACTTTTTTCTTACCCGTAATGAATAATCAGATCAATCGTTTTACTATCATTTTCAATTGGTAATCATACTGTATCCATTTTATTGTTACTTTTATAATTTCATAATTGTACAGTACTGTTGTATTGTAGAGTACAGTACTGTACTGTTCTACTATATTTACTTTAACGTGTTTTTATTAAATTTCAACTTACATTTGTATGGATTTTGAACGTTTTTTACCCATACATCCACTAATCCGGTAATTTCGGTAATCCGACAACACCGATCCCGATATAGTGCCGGATTAGCGAGATTGTACTGTAATAATAATCATTGGAGTCGTTACTCTTAGTAGCAAAGAAATTTGTGTGACAATTTTGTTTGTTTTTGACTTATGAATAACAGTCACTGTAACTTAGAAGACAATCAATCAACTCGCGGTAACTTGCGCTATTATATTGAATCTAACTTTTTCAGATCTTGTGAAGAATTTTATTCATATTTTCATTGCTTGTCTTCGATACTCCAGATATGCCTTCCTTGGTAGTTTGACCACACTCCACGCTAATGACTTCGATCCGCTGTGGTGGGGTAAGGCCACCAGGATCAAAGGAAGTGATTAAAGAGCGAGATCGGTAGATTGAATCGATCGAGTAACTAGGAATTCCTGTTGATTCCCATTGCGTTACATTCAATCTAACGGCGCGAGTGATCGAGTAACTGGCATTTATTGCTTTCCTGTAGCTATCTCAACACTTTCTTCAGGAGTCATATCAATAAACAAGTTGAAAGCTTATTCTTATTCATTAAGTTGCAATTTTTAACAACGATAATTCTAGGGATTCATTTCTATCAGATTCAATCTTATAGCGCGAGTCCTTGCGGAACTTTCCGTAGCATGAGTGATCTCAGGTTAATTACTAGTTCATCCGTTGATTCAACTATGAATATAAATTTAAGTTTAAGTTATAAATCTAAGTTTCTGTATCACAGAAGACATCTTCTGGAAGACATCCGATCAATTTCTGAATCATTTGTTGATTTACTGCATAACAATGAATTTAATTTCTGTGTAACATGAGACAATCAACTAATTCCCAATTTGATTCAGTATGTAGCGATAAATATGCAAGCGAAATTCAGCTGAAATAATAAGCTGCCAAACAGAAAGATGCACATCCAGTGATATCAACTTTTCGCGTTAAATTGACCGACTTGCAGTCAATTAACTGTATACAGAAATTGACTGTAAGTCGCTCGATTTATCATAAAAAGTTGATATTACAACGCAGATCTTTATGGAACAAGAACTCCAGGAATTCTAGAGATACTTATTCCACCAGTACTGTATCAATTTTTTTTAAATGGAGTTCACATAGGAATTAATTAGAAATGGTGGTTGATGTGGTCGACCCACAGTTTCAGTAGGTTCCGAACCATCGGGAGTGATTCAACAGCAGAGAAACAGAGTCTCTGTTGGTGGCCAATTGGTCACCTTCACAAAGAGGGCACAGGAGTTCGTAGCTTATCTTTATCTGCATGAACAGATACATGCTACGGCTCGCCACTATCACTCCACTGTTGATGATGATGATGATGATGGAAATAATGATTGATTGATTGATTGGCTGCCTTTATTTATTTCCTAGGAGGGCGAAGTTAGGGCGCAGCCGGCCCTCTCTTACACTTAACCCTCCTATACAATTCTGACTAGAATTTCTAAGACTTACAGCTAAATACTGATAAATTAAAAAGAGAGAAAAAAAATAAAAACATCTAGAAACAAAATTAAATAAATAAATAAAGAAAATGAAATATCATCTATTGGATTGTTTTGGAGAAAGAAAGACAAATAATAAAACTTTACAATGCTTCTAGATAAGAAAAAAACCATCTAGAAAGAAATGATGATAGATGAAGTTGATCATGATGATTAGAATGATTCCCGATGGCATGGAGCAGACATGGCAGTCATTTAGAAAGAGGAGACCTCAACAATGGATGACTTTGATTAGCTTCCTCTGCTTTCCTTCTTCTTCTTCTTCTTCTTCTTCTTCTTCTCCTTCTTCTTCTTCTTCTTTTTCTTGTTCTTCTTCTGTGTACAGTAGACCTGGTATGAATGACTTCTATTGGGGGAAAGAAGATTGAAAACTCTTGTCCAATTGACTCTTGGAATTGGAGTTCTGGCCTGATGAGTGAAATTCGTTCGGCTGCCTTTCTAATCTGAACTTTGAAAGGATTTAGACCTCTCATTGTACGGCAAACAGATCTTTCGGGTTTGTCAGGAGTTTGATTTCCAGTAACTTGTGGGAAGCATTGTGCTATTTATATTGAGAATTTGATGTATGTAAATAAAAATAAAACGTAGTAAAACACGGGTAAACCATTTTGTAAGATAATAGAATTAGCTCACCACAACTGCCAACAAGCACTAAACCTAAACAAACTATCTCAGCAAGATTAAACTATCCGTAGTGTTGGACACTGGTTACAAACTATTAATAGGACTAGTCCGGCATGTTGAACTAGAAGTTCACCGGGGAACGAGATTGTTTTAGTAATTGAATGAGCGGAATTGTGTTCATCGTTTAACCAACATTCCCCTGCTTTATTCACTCATCCCAGCCCTACAAATCACAGTACTAATAGTGAAGTGTCAAGTCTCTGCGTATTGATACTGGTAATCTCTTCTTTGATTTGAGTAATTATTGTCATTCACTTGTCAAATCAGTGATTAAATAATGGTCCCCAATGGAATGACTAGGGAATAGATTTACAAGTTCAAATTCCGGTGGTTCGGAACCCACCTAAAACTGTGGGTTCAACTTATCAATCACCATCAACCAACTCATTACTCACGCGCAGGTCTCAGACCTATGTGGGCTTCATCCTCAAAAAAAAATACATCACATTCTCATCACTCACAAACTATCTTTGTATTTGTGAAGGTAATATTGTGGAAGATATTCATAAGGAATAATAAGACTTGAAGTATTGTCGCAACCACATTTATTGAAAATCTTGAGAACTTAAGTACAGAGTAGTTTAATTATTTATGTACTGAACACGGTATGATACTATTGGCTAAGGAAGAAAGTGCCTATAATAACCTTACCATTATTGAATGTCTTTGATTGGCTGAAGGCACGCCCACTGGTGGGAGGAGCATCAAGAAAAATAAGTGGCAGAATCAAGAACCAAGATTTGGGAACACATGGAAAGCAACAAACAAGAACAAAACACAAGTAGTCTAAGCTAAAATTACAAAATTTTTAACTAAAAAATTGAAGCTCACTGAAATGCAGTCCAGGTTGACCCAGAAAAACACAAAAGTACAGTTATTCTAATGTAGGCCAGAATTATGATGAAACCTAGTTGTATTGAATTGGTTGAAATAAATTTGATCGTTCAAACTAGTATTGGAATTGTTTTTACGAACATACTGTAGTTAGTTATCGCCAAAGCTTTTAAAATGTTAAATTGTTTGCCTTTGCCAATATAATGCAGTGATTCTACATTTTCTTCGGTTTTGAACTTTTTATCATTGTAATGAGATGATCTGCAACTTTTGATTCTCCTTTTTGGGTTTTCCAATTTCTAATACGTTCATTTACTCTATGTTTGAAACTGCGACAAGTCTGACCCACATAACAGGCATTAAAATCACCACAATTAAATTTAAAAACTCCACTTAAATCCCAGATATCAATTTCATCTTTACTATAGCTGAACAATCGCTTTAAAAAAAGGTTTGTTTGAATTCAACCTAGGTTTAAGTTGAAGAAGATGTTGAAGTTCTGCATTTGATTGGCAAAGGCAAGCAACTGAACATTCAAGAAACTTTGTAGATAACTAGGTTGGTGAAATAACATATCCATTAATAGTTTGAACGATCAAATTTATTTCAACCAATTCAATACAACTGACTTGGTTTCATCATAATTCTGACCTACTCTTTAATAACGGTACTAACTTGCTTTTCTCCATTGACCTTGATTGCATTTCATTTAGCTTCATTATTTATTGTATTTAAATGTTTTTAATCGTTCATTTCTATCCTACTTGTGTATTGTTCTCTCGTTTGATACATTTTGGTTCTTGATTTTGACACTTATTTTTTCTTGTTGCTCCAGTGACTTGTTATGACCTTCAGCCAATCACTGACCTTTAATGAAGGTCAGTCTATTGGAGGCGTTTTCTTCCTCAGCCAATAGTATCATTCCGTGATTATTGTATACTAAGGCTGTGCGCAGGGTTTTTGTTCATAATTTTTTTCAAAGTTTATTGTATTGGATATTATTAAGGGTTTGAAATGTTGACTATTGTCATGATAAATTATTTTTTTCATCAAATATTTTATGAAATATGGGAGTTCAAAGTTGAAATTTTTCGGTTTTTCGGAACAATTGATCTCCCCTACAAGTTATTTTAAACTTTTGATAATTTTTTTTTAAATGAAAGACACATTGAGGAATAAAATGACATATTTTTTATACCGATCAAACACTTAGTTTTCTCAAAATAAATTTTTTAAAACATGCAAAAAATTTCAGTTTTTCAAAAAGCTATTTTGAAAAAACCAATTGTTGAATTGAAATAAAAAATGTGTCATTATTTTCCCCAAGGTGTCTTTCAGTTATAAAAAAATTATCAAATGTTTAAAATAACTTGTAGGTGAGTTCAATTGCCCCCAAAAACCAAAAAATGTCAACTTTAACTCCCTTATTCCATAAAATATATGATGAAAAAAATCATTTCTCAAGGCAATAGTTAGCATTTCAATACCTCAATAATATCCAATTCAATGAACTTCTAAAAAAATTATGACCAAAAACCCTGCGCACAGCCTTCCCAACTCTGTACTTTAGTTTCAGTTTGTTTAGAATGATAATGGTGTAACAGCCAAAGCTAGTATCTCACTGTTTTCAATGTGGTTGGAACAACTTCAAGTATTCTTATTGATAATGGATAACTTTCACAATTTCACCTCCACCACTTCAAAGAATGATATTGAACATTATTACTTGGTTTCAGTAAACTTGCATTTATTAGCCCAGATATCTTTAATGAAAGTGAATTTACTGAGATCAAGTACCGTTCAATTACCACGTTTTGTAAAAATACATCTAAAATAGCCAATGATTCATTCAATGGGAACTGTTTCAATAAGCTTGAGTGCATTCCATCCTCTGATAAGTTTCTAAATTGTTCAACCTAAGCTAGAAAACGTTGCGATAAAATTTTACAAACCCTTCTGAATTGCTCTGTGTGGTATTTGCAGTCAGTTAGGGGATGCCATACAAACCTGCATCGAACTCCATTGGGAGCTAAGAAATGGAGACTTGGATTTGTAATGGACACTTTGCCGTCTTTGTAATGGCATACTATGGAGGTATTGTGTCTCTGTGAGATAACTATTTTCCATTGTGCTGATGAAAAGAATGTACTGACTGGCTGCAATGACTGTAAACTACTGTAGTATTCATATAACATGGCAGCGTGTAGAAGCAGCGTGCAACGTGTGAAGCAACTTGGCAGCGTGTGTATGTACTTGAGCCGCATTGAATGTCTTTCTGAGATAGCGTTTGATGTTATGATGATGGGGCATTTATCACTGTACAAGGATATGTTGTTATCGGGCTTGTAAAGTGTGAATTGTAGGGATTGCTAGAGGTTCGCTCGTTTCGGTTGTTATACCATTATCAATCTCAATGTGGGTTTGATTGAGATTAATAATGGTATAACAACCAAAGTTTTTCAAAGCTTTAATAAATGTGGTTGTGACAATTTCGTCTTATTATTCATTATGGATACCTTCCACAATATCACTTACCTTCGGATACCTTCGCCACTACAAAGGAAGTTAGGGTAGAATTGAAAGATTTTTTAATTAGAAAATTGAAGCGATTTGCAATGCAGTCGAGGTCAACCGACAAAGACACGAAAGTGCTGTTATTAAAATGCATGCCAGAATTAAGATGAAACCAAGTTATTTGTATTGAATTGTTTAGAATGAATTTGATCATTTAAACTAGTATTGAAATCGTTATTTACCAACCTAGTTCTAAATCACCAAAGCTTCTTAAATAATCAATTGTATGCCTTTGCATACAAATGTAGAAATTCAACAGTTTCTTTAGCCATGTATCCATTATTAATGAGATACTCTACAAAATTTTAGTCTCCTTTTTGGGGTTTCCAATCACTAATATGTTCATTTATTCTATGATTGAAACTTCTACTGGTCTGACCTACATAAACATAGCCAATAGTATCATTCCGTGTTTAGTATATATTAAGCTACTCTGTACTTGAGTTTTAGTTGGATGAGATTGATAATGGTGTAACAACCAAATCTATTATCTTACTATTTTTAATATAATAATGTGGTTGTGACAACTTCATCTTATTAATCATTATTTATATCTTCTACAATATCACCTTCACCACTACAAAGAAAGGTAGCCTATTTGTTACCTGAACATAGTAACTTAATTATTGTCTTTTTTATCCACTGTTTATGGAAATCAAAGCAATCGAGTGTTGAATAATTGAATGCCTATCAGCACAACTGATAATAATAATGATTAGTCAGGACCTTTGATACTCCATTTCATCGGTTATTTATACAATAAGTCGAAGCAGATCTGGACTATATTACAATATTACATATTTCAACATTACGAGTATATAATTACGTAATATTGATATTATATAACATTAATATTACAATATTAATGCCTACTCAATGCAGAAGAAAAGTTCCAGGTCAGTGAAATAGAAGAATAGAACTAAAGCGGGTTAAAAATGATTACAAAGCCGGAAAATGTAGCCTTGTAACGTTTACTCGCCGCCAGTAAATTTACCGCACCAGTGTTCTTGAGACAGCGGCTCATTTCGTAGCAGAAAGCACTGGAATCAATTAAGTCTGCAACCAAATTAGAGCCAGGATGGAACGTAAACCCTCAGGGTATACCCGCTACCATCTTCACGTAGCGATGACTTGCATTCTAAACATCACTCTCTCTCTCTCTCTATCACTCACTATCTCACACACTTTACCATCCCCTCACACTTCCTCTTTCTCTATAAATCATCTTTCTCTCTCACACACTTATCTCCTCACTTACTATACCTCTCGATTTTAGACCCACCTCTGACACCACTTCTACCCTATGAAGCCTGAAGGTGCATTTTAAACATAGTTCTCTTCCTCATCTTCATCTAACCATCTCGTTCTATCAGTTCATATTTCTTTAGATACTTTACTCCTCCTTAAACATTACACAGAGGTGTAAACCACAACTTGACTCTTTTCTCTTTTCTCTTTTTTCTTTTCTCTTTTCTTTTTTCTCTTTTCTCTTTTCTCTTTTCTCTTTTCTCTTTTCTCTTTTCTCTTTTCTCTTGTCTCTTATCTCTTTTCGCTCTTACCTTGATTCAACAAGGGCTCAGATTAGGTTTTTGACCCACCTCTGACACCACTTTTAATCTTTGGAGGCTAACAGTGCATTTTAAACAATACTCTACTTACTTTCCATCACACTTTCTTCTTCTATCAATTGCTCATTCTTCCTTACTCCTTTTTTATTAGGCACTATCTTGGTCACCTACTATACCAACATTTTACATAGATTCACAGCAAATTTTGGACTTACCTCTGACAGTACTTCTGAACTTATGGAACTTTGAGTTGCATTCTAAACGTTTTTTTCTTTCTATCTCACGCCTCCCTCTTCTTCCAATTGCTATTTTTCCTCTGGAAAGTTATTTCCTCAAACAAAGATAGTGTCACTCACTTCACCTAAAATCCATCTAGACTCTAGCAACTCTGCAACCTTATGGAGCATCATTCTGGAGATCTCTATTTTTCTTATATACTGTCTACTATTCGCTGCGCTCTCTCCACTCTCTTTCTCACTGCCCTTCTCACTTCTCTCACTCACTCTTTCTCACCCAATCTTGACACTTGTCTCTCTTCTTCTTTCACTTTTCTCTTATCTCTTTGCTTCTCTTTTTTCTCACATTTCTTGTCTCTTTAGCCTTATCTCTTGTCTCTGGTCTCTTGTCTCTTGTCTCTTGTCTCTTGTCTCTTGTCCCTTGTCTCTTGTCTCTTGTCTCTTGTCCCTTGTCTCTTGTCTCTTGTCTTTGGCCTCTTGTCTCTTATCCCCTGTCTCTGGTCTCTTGTCCCTTGTCTCTTTCCTCTTTCCTCTTGTCTCTTGTCTCTTGTATCTTGTCGTTTGGCTCTTGGCTCTTGTCTCTTGTCTCTTGTCTCTTGTCTCTTGTCTCTTGTCTCTTGTCTCTTGCCTCTTGTCTCTTGTCTCTTGTATCTTGTCGCTTGGCTCTTGGCTCTTGTCTCTTGGCTCTTGGCTCTTGTCTCTTGTCTCTTGTCTCATGTCTCTTGTCTCTTGTCTCTTGTCTCTTGTCTCTTGTCTCTTGTCTCTTGTCTCTTGTCTCTTGTCTCTTGTCTCTTGTCTCTTGTCTCTTGTCTCTTGTCTCTTGTCTCTTGTCTCTTGTCTCTTGTCTCTTGTCTCTTGTCTCTTGTCTCTTGTCTCTTGTCTCCTGTCTCTTGTCTCTTGTCTCTTGTCTCTCTTCCCTTTTCTTTTTTAACTTGTTTCTTGTCTCTTTCCCCTTTCCTCTCTCTCTTGTCTCCTGTCTCTTTCCCCTTATCTCTTTTCTCTTGTCTCTTGTCTTTTATCTCTTATCTCTTGTTTCTAGTCTTTTGTCTCTTGTCTCTTGTCTCTTGTCTCTTGTCTCTTGTCTCTTGTCTCTTGTCTCTTGTCTCTTGTCTCTTGTCTCTTGTCTCTTGTCTCTTGTCTCTTGTCTCTTGTCTCTTGTCTCTTGTCTCTTGTCTCTTTTCTCTTGTCTCTCTCCTCTTGTCTCTCTCCTCTTGTCTCTTTCCTCTTTACTCCTTCCTCTTGTCTCTTTCCTCTTGTCTCTCACCTCTTGTCTCTTGTCAGTATTTCTTTTGTCACTGCCTGTACTTCTCTATTCTTCCCCAATCTCTTCTTCCTACTCTTGTTTATCCTATTTCCCTTTATCTCTTTTTTCCCCAAACCCTCTCTCCATTAATCATTCTCCCATTCTCTAATCATGTCTCCCTCTCCTCATTCTTCTTCACTACTACCCTTTTCATCAACAACACACCGACGTACGAGCTCATGCACACCCCAAACCACACCACCAGAACTCCTAATTCAGTGGCTCTTACGCGCTAATTAATTATGAAAGGCATCTTAGATCAGGGAATAAGATCGTAAGAGCCTTCCTTTATTTTCAGCTACGTGCTCCACTTCTCCCCAATTCTTGTTCCTACATGATGACTACAGGTGTATCCTCTATGCTTCCCCTTTTCCACTTCCTATCATCTGTCAGCACACACCTAATGAGATCGATAATTTCTCCAAATTATTATAAAGCGATTTATTGAATTCATGGTATTTCCAGACTGCTGTTAAAATAAATAATCAGAGCTTTTATTGGTAGCGATACTCTTGAGCAAGAAATTCCACCATAACGTTTCAACAATGTTTCATAGTGGACTTTCTCTTTAGGTGTGCTCCGAACCATCGGGTGAGTGATAATATGATAGATAACGTCAATTCATAGCTGCTTCTGTATCTAACATTGAAAAAACAATTTGAACTGTTTTTCACATTTTTCATCATGTTTTTATCTTGTTTATATCTATCATTCCACGTCTTACTTCAATCACATAGTCTTTCTTCTTCTTCTTTTTTTCTCCTCCTCTTCTTCCTCCTCCTCCTACACCATCTCCTCCCTCTCCTCCTTCTCCTTCTCTTATTCTTCTTCTTTTCCTTCTCCTCCTTCTC